>VZTF01003689.1:6145-18080 GCA_013397755.1 Cnemophilus loriae | reverse complement strand
AAAAAAAAAAAAAAAAAGAAAAAAATCATTCCATTTAGTTTTGTAGGAATACACAAATTCAAGTGCAGACAAGACTTGCTTATTGTCCTCAGTTTTCTTCAGTAGATTCCAGAACACCAGGATAGATAAGCGAGGAGTGCCAGCCAGGGAGAGCTGACTCCTCCCTCTCCTAACTCCAGGGCATGCAAAAAAAGAGACTGCAGAAAGGCTGTGTGGAGTCAGTGACCTTTCTAATTTCTAACATAAGGTTGGAAGAGGTAAGGCTTGAAAGCGTTTGCTGAAGTACCCTAATATATCTAATATTTCAAAATGTCAAGATATACCAGTGAAAGTGTTTTGTACCAGTAAATACTTCAAACCATTTCTTTCACACTATCTTAAAAATAGATTTTAAAAAATTGGCTTTCATACGGATGTTTTGTTCATCTGCACCGAAGTAAAGGATTTAAGTCAGGGACCACAATCAGTGACAGCAATCTTGGTTATAATTTGTAGGAAAATCGTCTAGAGCCAGAGAATAAAAAAAGATGAGCAGAGGCAGCCCAAAGAACAAAGAGGAGAAACCATGACCTGTGGAGGCAATGTCAACAACCTCCCAGCTCAGCAAAAGACTGACAAAAGTGACTGGAAGTGATGCAGACTCAGTAGGGTCTGTAGAGCCATGGTGCACAAACCCAATCTGTATTTATGGATGGTGATTAGATAATTACCACCAGGACACCTGCTATCCTATCAGTCAGGGCTAGGAAATGACACAGCAGTGTAGGCAAACCTTTTACGTACAGTAAGAATTCAGTCCTCCCCACCGCCCCATTTTTTTTTTTTTTTTTTAACCAGGTTGCATGATTTTGATAATCATTTCCATCTGTCTTAAAACTGCTTGAAATATAATGTTGCAAATGAAAGCACATCTAGAGTCCTGCATCTGCAATTACATTTTCAGCATAGCTGAAACCAGAAGCAAAATCTTGATGACAGAATTCACAGAGCAAAATCTGAGTTTAACCTTGGGAGGATGAAAATACCTTCATTTAATATTCATTGACCCACCATCCTAGTTTTGATCAATATTAATTTCTGATGCTAATAAATCTTTACACTCTGCCAAGGACAGGGGAGTCAATAATTGCTTATTATAGTTAGAAATGAAAATATAATCTGGCATTTTTATTCATTTCACACACAGCAATTATCAGGCAGCACTAAAGTTTATAAAAACATCTGTCTCAGGATCTATGAGGTAAAAACAACTTAAAACTTCCTAGACAACCATGGTTGATTTAAACACTACGGAAAATTTGAGCTTTTGCTCAATGAGCCACCAAGTACCACCTCATTTAATACCTGTTATGTTGCAAGGAGGTTCTTTCATATGGATAATCCATAGACATGTCCCAAAACAGCTTCTCACGGAGAAACTGTTTTGTAGACTTGGACCTTACAACTGATCACCGTTCTTAAATTTTTAGGCTAAACATTTCTTTTCAAGATTTCATTCTCTACATCCACTTAGGCAGCAGGCATTGAGGGGGAGCTCCCGACTATTCTTAAGGCAGTGCCAAAACTCCTATTGACTTCAACTGTGACAGCGCCTCTCTTTTGGGAAATGACGATGACTGTCAGCGACACTGGGAGAGAAGCCGAAAGGCTCGAGTAGCCAATAGTGGATAATTGTATTTAATTTCAAAAGTATCCTGGTTTTGCCTCTAAAAACTAATGCCTGCTCTGTCAGTGTCACTTCTGGCCAGCACCAGGGAATGAATATGTTTTAATGGGATGGTGGTGTCATGATAGCAGGTCATGCAGATGAGAAGGCAATATATAATCACCTGACATATTGATGGCTTGGTTCCTCTAATTTCACTCTTAAAAGGAATTTTTAAGCCCACATGTAAGGCTATACACAAATCTTACTGCACAATTAACTTTAGCTGGCAAGTCCACGTTTTCAGTTAGATTCCGTATAAGTTAGTGACTTTTGACTTTAGTGATTAAGCTTTTTAATGGGATGCCACATGTTCACAGGGGCAAACAATCAAGCAGTGCAATATTCAAACTGTTTCATCAATGACTGCAGCAATTGCTTTTTATCACACAGTCAGCAATCTCCTGCTTTTAGCCATCAGCCACACAAGAGCAGCCTTAGTCCACTGCCATTTTTGCCTCTTTGACACATCATAGTGTGTCATTTTCACTTAACTAGAAAAGAAGCAGTTACGAATTCTCAGTTTTCTGATACTTGTCTTTTGGAAGAATATTTGTCTTTTCACTAAAAAAATGGAATTGTCATCCAATTTTACTGAAATCTAATTTATACCTATGTTAATTATGCAGCCAACGAGCCTCAAGGGATTATGTGGTACATTCTTTATCATCATAAATATTGTATTACTTTAAATGCACTTTTCAAATTCCGTTCTCAGCATTTTTTAATGATATTCAGAATTCCAGGACAGAGCAGACTCTTATCATCCGATGTGACAACAAGTTCTACTGCTTGTGTATTATTTTTCAATTAGTGCAATATCAACCTTCTTTTATATTTCAATAATCCAGTAAAAATTAATATTATTCTTGCTACTCAAAGGGTTGCTGAAATTTCTATTTAAATGTTTTTGACCAAAAAAATGTTAGCAGTTGCAAAGCTTTTACTGTTGGAAGAAAAGGCCTGTGCATGTCTTAATTAAAGCACATCCATGGGTTGTGGAGGAAGATTTCATATCACGCCTGCAAAATTAGTACACAAAGTAACTTAAGTGCAATAATTATATTATATAAAAGGGGTTTTAATGGACCTCTAATCATGATTCCCTTTACTATCTTTCTCAAGTTGACACCTTCATTTTTAGGGACATGCTTGCTCCTGAAACTGCTAGACTTCTCAACTACTGAAATGCTTCGCTGTTAATTGCTGAGTACTGACATTAAAAAAAAAGCCACACACCTTCATTCAAACACCTGATATGCATTGCTTTGCCTTATGGCCATTAATCCGTAAATGTAAAAATGGAACTTGTTTCTACTATGAAGCAAATAATGCAAGTACTGTAAAAGGTAAGAGCAATGCAAGTCACCTAGCTCCAGGCAGAAGAGAGAAATCACCCGTAAAATGTATTTTCTGTTTAAACTCACTGCTGTTCATTATGAGGGTTCACAATAGAAAATGTGAGCTGAGAAAATAATGAAAAAGACACTGTGAGGGTGCCATATAGAATTCTACCCGAGTGTTTGGTGATGGACTGCATAGAGAACACGTGAAGCTGGGCTGTGGAAGGGTCACAAACTTGCTGTGCACTGCAGATTACTTTCATACTCTGCAGTTTACGTACCTCTCACTTATATAAATGCTAGTTTGCCTTGCCATAAACCACATTAAAACCCTGACCCACAGCTGTGGCTTCCTCCTTGGTTCTTCAGGGACTGGACGAGGCTTGGGAGCGGAACGGGACTTTGCCTTCGTGGCTTCCCTCTGACCCCCTCAGCACATACGTGTGGTTTCCTCTCAGCTGCACACAGGTCTGATAAGCACAACTAGTGGGACTAATCATGTCCCAAAAGCCCTGCGGAAACAGTGATGAAAGCTTCTTAAAATTTGTGATACCTCCCCTTGCATTTCAGAAGCAGCGTGCAGAAGAGGAGATCTCTTCATAAAGAACATCTTCTTTGTCAGCTGAGATGGATATCCTTCAAACCAACACAGAACAACATGGCAATTCCAAATTCAACACTGTATTAGAATGACAGCATCTAGAAATCTTTAAGATGTGTTCCTGTCATAACTGGAGCTGCAAGGAGAAGTCATGCGTCTCAAAGAGGAGATGGAAAGAATGAAGCATACAGTGTTTCTGAAATTAATTTAAGACAGAGTTCCAAATGGAGTGAGTTCTCAAGTCTCACTTGCTTATCAATTCTTACACCCACTCTATTTGTATCAGCACATTTCATATTTCAACAAAAACTTAACTGTATTTCATCTGAAGTGTGACAACTATTATTATCCAGGTAATTTCAAGTGCATGTTTAAGGTTTAGTTGCACAATAGGAGATAATAAACAAGTAACAAGAAAATGAAAATGCAACAGTAAAAGCAAATACATTATCCAAAAATGAAGATTTTTTTCCCACACTCCAAGTTTGGAAGTTAGTTTTTTAAAAAGGGCTTTTGTTTCTGCAGTTGAACAGAGAAGGCTCCTTTTAGGTTTTCCCTATACTTTTTAGATAGAGCCTACTTCTTTACAGGTTTCTATTAATCATAACAGAACCACATTCAGTGTTAGCCAAATGGAGACTTCCATGACAGAGTTGAGAGACTACCCTGTAAACAGGTAGAAAGAATATTTTCTTTTTTTAAACAAAAAATGGCTTCACTTTTGGAAGGTTCTTGTAGTGTCCGTCATTTGTTGGGGATAGCATACTGCATTTCTTCATCTCCAGGAACCCTAGATCTCTTCATCTGAGGACACTGTCTGTCTGCACGATATGGTCATCTGTTACTTTCATGATCTAGAGCAGTTTTTCAGGATTTTCCTCCCTAATTTATTATTTATTCTTTATTAGATATGTTTTTCTAAATCAGTATGATTTTCACATGATGGCTATTTTGGCAGGGAAAGCTGCAAAAAACCTGGGGGTTATTTGACAGATCAACCCGTATTGAAAGTCCTAAAAACTGCATAGGAAGACCCAAATCTTAGCTATACAGTTGAAAACAGCTGAGAAATAATAAAAGTCTTAAAAGATAGAGATGGGGAAGCATTCACTGCCTTCAGAGTGCTCCATCCTGGCTTTGTGCTTCATATGTACTCCACTGGGTTTTAGTCTGTTGCTTAAAACACGGATTTATCTGTGGGAAGGGGAAGCTTTCCAGTTAAGCTAACTGCCATATTTAGTTTTATCTCGAGCTCCTTTCCTCCCTTCCTGTAAAAACATCAGACCAGATCCAGGCTGTGCACCGAAATGATCTGTCCACACAGCACTCATAGTCCCACCATCCGAAAAAAACCCAAGTACTTTCACCAAGTGAACTTACTCAAAGACAAAATTCAAGCAGGAGTTTTGACCGAAGCTGCAGCAATTCTGCTGTTTCCTGTCTCAGTCTGCACCCCTGGTGCCTGCTGGCCACGCTGCCCTGAGCTAAGGGCTAAGGAGCTGTATCCCTTTGGATTCAACTGCTTTGATCTCATGCCAGGACACCTCATACCTGCCCAGGCTCCATGGAAAATGCAGCTGGAAATGTTTCTGTCACATGCCTAAGCCTCATCAGCTCGTGCAAGTCGGAAGCCTCATCTGCGATGACACATAACAGTAACCTCACTCACTGCTAACCTAATGTCACTTCTTCTAAATAAAAAATGAGGCTCAAATTCACTGACATGAGAAGGTACTGCTACCCATTTGTTGTTTGTGTAGTATTCGAGCTTATTAATAAAATACCACAGATTTACATAGTCCCTTTCAAACCTTGTAAGAGTTGTATGACCACAATGTGAGCTACTTATCTGTCACAGAATTGCTGATTCAACATCCTAAAGCTATCCATAAGTTCTCAGAGTCTTTCTTGATTGGTGCTGACCTTGTGCTTTTTATACTGCATACCTCTTCCTTTATTATATATTGATTTTTATTCCTATTAACTATACAATTGTTTTCATCTTTTTTATTTTCCTTTATAAGGTGCTTATGTCACATTAATTCATCTGTCATAGTTGGAGGCAGTCTACTTCAATAAATTATGATTGACTTCTAATATATGCAAACACTGTTTTTGTACAACATTCAGGTTGTATGAAAAAACAGCAGAGGTTAAAGAAATTATAAGTGTTTTCATACAAATGTAGGTAGTTTCAAACTGTTCTTTTTTAAAGTTTAAGTAATCCATCAAGATACTTTAAAATATAATAGCTACTGTTACAGGCTGCAACCCACAGAACAAAGAGTTCCAGTCCTACTCTCTATAGACACCAAGATATGATGATTTGAATTCTGCAATTAACACCACAACTTTACTGTGTTGAGCATAAGATATGTTTTTGAAAATACCAAAATAACTGGCATTTAAATCACATCAAATTACCGAATGCTAAGCTCTTGAACACCTTAAAAATGTAATGCAATAGCGTTGCCTCTGTCAGGCATAAATTGAAAGTGAGACGGGATGGAAAGTTACAAAGCACAAAATATTCTGATAATAATTCCATTTTGAGGGCTTTATCAGATTGCAGTTAAGGAAGATGATTTTCACAAGAGAATTGGCCTGTAAGGCACCACACAAGGAGACAGCAATGAGGATGAGGAATCAGTGAATGACCAATTCTCATCCAACCCTCTTTGCAGTAACTCCTCCCCACTGATTCTGAAATCAGCTGGGCCTTCTCAACTGCAATTTGAACTTTAGACCCTCAGCATACTCAATATACATTTATTTAAAAAGTTGGACATGAAAACCTAGATTAACATTCATGAGTGAGGAAACAGAATATTCCCTAACCTAAAAAAATGCTCTATTTCATTGCACGCTGTGTAGTACTATTGAAAAGTGAGACTATGAAATTACCCTAAATGTCTCTGATCAGCTTTGGGGTGAACACACAGTATGATCTTTGCACAGTTGTGATATTTTTCTCTGTACCGTCTGAACCTGCACCAAACTGAAAACCCTGAGTGCGAGAGTGTGTCTTACTGGTTTGGGTAAGCAGGTTTTCATCTCTTTCTTTCATCCAAGATACCCACTTAGCTATTTCCACATCCCTTACAAAGCCAGACTTGGGCATGTGGGACTTGTTTCCCACTCCTTTAGATGCTGGAAGACAATCCTTGTCTCTGGACAGGGGAAGTGAATGTTCCCTCACTCAGGCTCACCACATTGGCATTTTGTTTGCAACTGTTCAAGACCACTGATCGGCAAAACAGCAGTGTCCCAGGGTGCCTACCAATCTAAGCTTCATGGCATGAGACTCCCAGTTTTGCTTCAAATAAATTATCCAGTGTTTCTAGGGTAATAATAAAATCTCACAAGAAAAAAAATATAGACTTTTAAAAATTCTGAATTGCCTGACTAGACGTATTTTATCAGCTATTTCTATAGTTTCACAAATCACCCAGACTAATGCAGTTAAATTAATAATATTGTAGGAAATTAGACTTGGGCATCTAATGTTCCAGAAGAGAAGATTTTCAAATAAAAGTAATATCTTTCTTTGAAAACTGTTTTGTACAGTAAATTGTAGCAAATGATCTCTCCTATCTGAGAGTTTTCCTATTACAACCTTCACAAGAGGATATTCTAGCAGTTCTAACCACCACCTTCAATTACCTTTGAGGACACAACTCCAAGTTAATGAAAACATCAAGGACGGCAAAAAAAAAACTCTACTAACCAGAAATCCTGCTAGGCAAATATTGAAACATCCACAGATCCAGTCTGCTTCCAGGACTATAATAGGCACTATCCAAAACCATTATTTGACACCAAGAAATCAAAATGCAGACCCAGCTATTTTCAAGTTTGGTGTCAGGAGAAAGAAGCCGCAGAACTGAAAGTGAATGGGACAGTTTGCACAGTTGTGTTTGATTAGATTTTTTTTCTTTTTTTTCCACACCTCTCTCCCCTACCCCACTACCCTGGAGAAGAAATGCAGCTCATTCAGAAACTCTGCTTCCTGTGAGTCAGGGGTGGGAAAAGAACAAGGCTAGAGCCTGACTAGAGCATCACTTCCCTGCTACAGTTATTTGAAATTGTACATGTACACATAACAAAACAAAAAATTCTATTTTTCTTTTGCAGCCAAAGGACCATCTGTTTTCTACTGGTACCTCAGGTCTGACTGACCCACCTTTAAGGTTAAGACCATTTTTGCTGGAAGTTTGTCAGCTTTCTCATTACCTGTGGTCAGGAGCCCAAATCTGGCCTCTTTGATTTTGCCTTGGGAGCTTGGATAGTATAACATAAACATTTGGATTAAAATCAGTAGATATGCAGAATAGCCTCAATCTCATTTACTAATTAAATGCCAGATGCATGTTCCATGCAGATATTTCCCACTAATTGAAGATATTATTTTGATGAATGAACCATTAGGAATTTCACCTAATAATTACACTCCAGATTGTTTAAAAAAAAAAAAACAACAACCAAAAAACAAAAAAACAAAACAAAACAAAACAAACCCCAAAAAACAACCAAACAAAAAAACCCCAGCACCTTAGGAGATACAATCAATGACTGCATCTACATCAAAACCACTTATTTAATGTTTGGTATTTAAAAAGTATCTTAAACCCACTGTAACGAAGAAATAAATTGCTGTAATTCAACATCATCCACCTACTAATTAAGTTGCTAAGATATTAACAGGAAAGAATTTGGTTCTATGGCTCTTAAAAGCTTGATTGTTAAATTCGTAATAATATGGGACCTGTCTTTCATTCAGCAGAGAAAAATGAAAACCAGCAAAAACCAGATCCCTGAAATGAATATGTTCAGTTGAGGAACCTAGTTTACTGTCGCTGAATTTTATTCTCCTTTTCATTTTCAGTAATTGCAGCAAAATAGCTGCTCTTCAGGGACATATTAGGAAAAGAATAGTAATTAAGCTTAGGAAGGTATAATCTGTATAAAAATGAATTACAACTGACTCAGTCTAAAACTAATGTATTACAGATTCAAATGAAAACCTAGCTGTACCCTGTGAATAGCTTATTCAAAAACACTTCCAGATTTCTAGATGTCAGCTCTGTCACTTTGGGCACATTTATTATCCTCTTCAAAATGTGTAACCCTTCAATGTGAAAAATGACATCACTGAGGAGTCAACACTTTCCCTTCCCTAAGGAGCCATGCCTGGGAATACAAGCAAAAATCCTAAAAACAGATAAATAGAAGCTTTCTTTATGAATGGGCCTGCATGATTTATCAAGAGAACCACTTAAATGGCCCACATCATTTTAGCAAAACATGTAACCCCGCCAAAAGGAGAGAAATCAACATCCCAAGGGCTTTTAAAAGTTAGTTTTCCAGCACCAAATTTTGAATTGAAGCCCTTTACTAAAAATAAATAAATTCATTGATGAATAGTTCCTATACTTGGTTTCCAGAGGGTGAAGAGCAGAAGGAGGACTAACAATTCATAGTCAGGAGCTTTTCCACAAAATGTGCTTGACAAAGCAAAGCAGTGAAATGTAGTTGGATGCACGTTATGGGAACATCTCTCCCTCTCCAAAGAAACTGAACAAAGATATTTGTAGATTATTAGAATATACATTATCTACCAAAATTTCGTAACATGGCACAAACACCATGAAAGATACTATCGAGTTCATTGGCCTTTAAATTCTTACAAGGTCAGAAGTGGTATACTTCCAGCTTTATATGACACTGGGAGAAAGGAAAGCAACATTCTTTCAACTCTAGTTTTAGGCCTTCCCTTTTTTATGGGATTAGAAACCCACAGCTTATTCTGTCAAGTCTAAACATGAGATTTATCATTAAAATTATTTTAGTCAGTATTTGCACAGAAGAAAATAAAAGGGCTTTAAACAAACCTCTTGGATTTCTTCGCTATAAATTATAAAACCAGAAATCAAAATTAAACAGAAAGAAAAATAAAGCATGACTCTCTCTAACCACTAAATCATCTGTGGCAACCTGTACAGATGGATGTATTTTGGAATGTTCCCAAAGCTAAACTGTTGAAACTAGCTTTAAAACAAGATATGAATTAGCTTGGCATGCTCCACCCTTGATTTAACCCTCAAGGAAGTGGTCAAAAATTTACTAGACAAGCAGTGAGTGAAGCAAGAGCAGTACGACTGTGAACAACTAATACAATTTCTTCCCTAGAATTTTGAAAAGTGCTGCCCTCTGTGTAGGAAATTTAAAAAACAAAGCACATGATATGCTCTACTACAGCCAGAAAAATATCTTGAGAGATGATATTACTGCTTAATTTTAATTGAATGTCATATTTTGATTATTATCATATGTTACATTGCATTTCTGGGTATTGTGCACTATTTTCAACTTTCATCTTTCAATGACGTGAAAATTCTTTGTATAAACATTATTAAACCAGTAGAGAAAACAATTGAGAATGGCTTCTAGGATTCAGCCCTAAGACTCAGAAAATGCATGATATTGTGTATGAAATTATTGCAGTCAAGGAGGATAGCAAAGATTGCTATCAAACTAGAAATATTGGTTTGAGTTACTCTAAGATTATTTGCAGCAGAATTGTCTAAAAAGAAGGAGATCTGAAATGCTGTGCAGTAGCATTCTGGTCTATGGATCCACACACAGAACAGCTCTGGGTCCCTTAATGCTGATGGATAAGAAACTGGCACAGTTCCAACCTGACACACATGGGCATCCATTAGAGCATGTCCTGGAAAACAGGCAGTTGGTTTGGAGAATGCAGGACTAGAGAAGGTCTACCTTCTGTAGAACACAAGACAGCAAAAGAGGTTTAAAATATAATACAACAAGGAGTCCATAAAGTAGTCTTAGTTTTATTTATTAAACACTTGGCAGCGGATATCAAATGCTGGAGTATATCACAAGTGGTTTGACTGCATCATTTATTTGTAGTGCAATGCAAAATGAGAAACATGCCCCAGCTTCTTATTGTATGTTAATATTAAATCATTACACATGGCAGCTGTTTTGTGTTCCATGTGGTTTTCAGTTTCTTGCTGACAGGTGTCCAAATCACAGAAACTATCCCCACATGTAGTGGCAGCTGGCCACACTGTCATCTCTGAGATACCAGAAGAGAATAAAGAAGCAGTTTATGCACTGGAATGATGAATACAATCATTAGCTGGTTCTGTGTTTGGTTTGAAAACCAAGCAGAATTTAGGATAGTGTGTTTTTAAGTGTTCAAGAAAACTCGTCTTTCTGAAAGTATAAGCAGAATCTTGGTTTTGTATAGTGGAAAAAAAAAACCCAAAGCCCCTGTTAACCACTTGAAATATTTGGTCAAAAGATGATATATAATTTGCAGAGTTTCCCTTTAGCTTAGTAACCTTTCCATAACACGACTGTGCTCAAGTTGGGTAATCCTATCATTGTAAGAGTTCATTATAGTACAGAAATACATCATGTCACTCCTATACATTCATATCCAGATTGTTGTGTACCTTCAGAGGTTGTAGTCATTTTTCTGAGAATAAGTGAGAAGAGTTAGAAGAAGAAAAAGGTTTAAATTACAAAGTAGCAGTAGGTCAAACGTGTATTCTCATGTTTTTACTTCACATGCGCCGGGCACACGAATCAACACTATTATTTTCAGCTGCCTTCTGTAGCAACAGCCGATTGCACGAGAACGGCTGATATGCCCTAAAGGATATAATGCAGCACCGCTTGCAACTCCCCGTAAGGCAGAAGGTGAGCCCTGGGGGCTGCGGGGAGCCCTCACACGCTGCTGTCCTTGTGACCAAGAGGGGAGATGCCATTGCAGTGAAAAAAGGGACAGACCTCGACTGGCCTTGTAGAAACAGTGGGGGAACCGGGGCTGAAGAGAAAACCTCAGCCTGCTTCGCTGAGCAGCCCTTCCCAAATACGATGTCTGCCCAACATGCCAAGCTTTTCCAAAGCTTAAAATTAGAAAAGAGAAGTCGAAGGCCAAATGGGCTTCAAGTCATACAGACACTCTGTTTTCCCTGTTAACTTCCAGGCTTTAAAGGGTTTAGCAAACTATTAACCATCTTGGTTGCAGTCTCAGTCCCTTAAGAAACTCTAAACCTGATATTGCAGGAAGGCATGGATATTTCATCCTCACACCTGCTAACCCTGGAGGGAAATATCTTTAAAACAATCTACTGGGAATGCTTAAAAAAAAAATAAAAAAATAAAAAAAATCCTTAGAGCACATTCCCAAGAAATTTTAGCAATCTTCAAGCAGCACTGTGCCTTTGAAAAGAAAAGGAAGCAAAAACCCCC
>VZTF01003688.1:2160907-2222224 GCA_013397755.1 Cnemophilus loriae | reverse complement strand
GCGGCCGCGCGCGCGCGCGGGCGGGGTAAGATGGCGGAACTGGGGAAGAAGTACTGCGTGTACTGCCTGGCCGAGGTGAGCCCGCTGCGCTTCCGCTGCACCGAGTGCGCCGACATCGAGCTCTGCCCCGAGTGCTTCTCGGCGGGCGCCGAGATCGGCCCGCACCGCCGATGGCACGGCTACCAGCTGGTGGACGGCGGCCGCTTCACCCTCTGGGGCGCCGAGGCCGAGGGCGGCTGGAGCAGCCGCGAGGAGCAGCTGCTGCTGGACGCCATCGAGCAGTTCGGCTTCGGCAACTGGGTAAGGGGCGAGGGGCGGGGGACAAGGGCGGGGGCGATCCTCCTCCTCGGACCAGCGGCCCTGACAGCAGCCCCCGGGGGCGCGTCCTGCGCTGCGGACCCCGGGCTGCCCCTCGCTCTCCGAGCGGGCTCCCCGCGGGCTCCCCGCTGGTCCGAGGAGCGCACCCGGCAGCTCGGACCTGTCGCTACCTGAAGTTCTGCGTTTGCCTTCTGTCAGCCCGTCCGTGTCACAGATCTTTTGTGTCACCTGCCTCTTACCCGTGCTCGGCTTTTGCCTTCAGTATATCCCAGGTGCGGGCTGGCAGCTCGCCTTCAGTGTCACTGCACAGCCAGACTTGGTTTTAAAAAACAGCAGTAAGAAGGCATTATTTCACAATCACAGAATGGGTCAGGTTGGAAAGGACTACAGTGGGTCATCCCAGAGCACATTGCACAGGATTGCATCCAGATGGTTCCTGACTATTTCCAGTGAGGGAGACTCTACAGCCTCTCTGGGCACTGCCCCAGGGCTCAGTCACCTGCACAGTGAAGAAGTTCTTCCTCATGTACACGTGGGACTTCCTGTGCATCAGTTTCTGCTTGTTGCCTCTTGTCCTGTTGCTTGGCACCGCAGAGCAGAGCTGGCTCCATCCTCTGACACTTCCCTTCAGATACTGATGGACATTGGCGATGTCCCCTCTCAGCTGTCCCTTCTCGAGGCTGAACAAGCCCAGCTCCCTCAGCCTTGTAAGAGAGATGCTCCAGTCCCCCAGTCATCCTCACTGCCCTCCGCTGGACCATTTGATTCATGTTTGATTGATTCGATTTGTTGTTACTTATGTTGTGCTTCATTAAATATAAAGACTTTTTCAAAACCTTAACGTGTACAATCACTGCAGCTTGCTTAGTTCTTACATACCTAGAAAAGAATAAATATTGTTACTCTTACAGTAAATACCGTTAGTCTATTTCCACGTTGCTCCTCAGTAATGTGATATAAACAAGCAAAACCCAAGCTGTACAGTGCTACTGGTGTTGGCTTGGGACTTGGAAAGCTTCCTGGTCACGGTGAGCTGGCTTTGTGGGAGTGCCATGGGTGCTCAGGAATCACCATGTGGTGCTGTTTTCATGGCTTACCTGCCTCCATGGACTGTGAACACTCTTCCAGACCTGAAATGGCAGGTCCGATGGAAACATGGCCAGTATTGCTAGAGAAGTGTAGGTACTGGGAGTTGGCTTTTGAGGAGTAGGAAAAAAGTCGTGCTCTTTCCCGAGTGCTCGTTATGCTGGAGATGTAATGGGAATCGTTTTATCACTCCTCGCTTTTTTCTGTTTAGGAGGACATGGCTGCTCATGTGGGAGCATCCCGAACACCTCAGGAGGTGATGGAACACTATGTGAGCATGTATATCCATGGCAACCTGGGAAAAGCCTGCATCCCTGACACTATTCCGAACAGGGTGACGGACCACACGTGTCCCAGCGGCGGCCCGCTGTCTCCCAGCCTGACGACGCCGCTGCCGCCGCTGGACATCTCGGTGGCCGAGCAGCAGCAGCTGGGGTACATGCCGCTCCGCGACGACTACGAGATCGAGTACGACCAGGACGCCGAGACGCTGATCAGCGGCCTTTCGGTGAACTACGACGACGACGACGTGGAAATCGAGTTGAAAAGAGCTCACGTGGACATGTACGTGAGGAAACTCAAGGAGAGGCAACGGCGGAAGAACATTGCGCGAGACTATAACTTGGTACCGGCCTTCCTGGGGAAGGATAAAAAAGACAAGGAGAAAGCTCCCAAACGAAAGATCACAAAAGAAGAGAAGGAGTTGAGGCTGAAACTGAGGCCTTTGTACCAGTTCATGTCTTGTAAGGAGTTTGAAGACTTCTTCGAGAACATGCACAAGGAGAGGATACTTCGAGCGAAGATTCGGGAGCTGCAGCGGTATCGGCGAAATGGGATCACCAAAATGGAGGAGTCGGCAGAGTACGAGGCGGCCAGGCACAAACGGGAAAAGAGGAAGGAGAACAAGAACATAGCTAGTTCCAAGAGAGGGAAGGAAGAGGGTAAAGAAGGTGAATTTGCTGCCATTGAAAACCTGCCTAGCTTTGAACTCTTATCGGACAGGGAAAAGGTGCTCTGCAGCTCTCTGAACTTGAGTCCTGCACGTTATGTGACTGTAAAAACTATCATCATTAAAGACCATCTCCAAAAAAGACAAGGAATTCCTTCAAAGAGTCGCCTTCCCAGTTACTTAGATAAGGTACTGAAGAAAAGGATTTTAAACTTTCTGACAGAAAGTGGTTGGATATCCAGGGATGCTTCATGAAACTCAGCTGATCTGAAAAAACACAGCAGAGGCCCATTACAGCCTCAAGGACTCCGTTATTTTTTCCTTCCCTCCCCAAAGATACAGAAACCATGTTGCTTAAAAACACGAAAGAGCAAATACATAAACTCCCACAGTCATCATGATCCATGGTGGTTCAAATAGACTTTTGCTTTGGATCATGGAAAATACTTAATTGTGAAACTTCTACATTGGACTTCACTGCATTTGGTACATTATTAGAACAGATTTTTTCATGTGAACTTACTCAAGTCCAGTAGTCCCAGAGTAGTTGCTTTAGTCCGTACTATTGGATAAATGAATATCAGTGTAATCCTTGCTTTTCCTTGGAGGTAGGAGATAGTTTCATTTGCTGGAAACTTTCTTCACCCTTTGTTTTGTTTTTTTTTTGGCATAATGCTGGTAAGAAAGTGAAGCTTACAAAAGTCCTGTGCTCAGGGGCAGGTGAGCGGGGACTTTTGTGACCATTGCTAAGCTTTTGTAACATTGTCCTTAGTAAGTACAGCCAAGGCATGGAGACACCGGGGTGAGAGTTCCTGTCGAGAATACAGCAGGGGCGAGCCATGGTGGGGATTGCAAGGAAGGAAGGAAGGAAGGAAGGAAGCAAGGAATGTGGTAGGTGAGATGCCTCCAGGGACTTGTGCTGTGGAGGGGGGCTCTTGAAGAGCTCCCAGCTGATCCGGGCATTGCTTTGACTTGAGTTTCTTGAAACAGACCCCTGTGAAGCTTTAATGTTTCCTACTTGGTACTGGAGTGTCAGGAATTCCCAGCAGCTGTGGTGCTCTGCTCCAGAGGAGGGGTCAGCTACAGCGAGGTACCTGATTTGGGCCAGAAATGGGGTTTGGGGGAATAGACAGTGAGGTGTTTGGCAGAAGTTGGGAGCCTCAGGCAGCAAAATCACTGTTTTTCCTTGTAGGGCGAACCTGCTCCTCCTCCTTTGGGTTCTTAACTGCTGAGCTCATACAGGCTGAGGAGGTGTCGCTGCTTCCTTCTGAATTTTGTTGGGAAGTCAGGGAAAGGGAGCAAGATTCTCAAACGGGGTATGATTGCTGAGATTGGTCTTTAAAAACAAAAATAACAATTGATGCAGATTTGGTCAAAATGTACAAAGTGTTCCTAAATTTGGAGTGCTTAACTCAGCCACTGTAGGGTTCTAATTGCATGTATCCTGAAATGCACCAGCCTGGGCACATTGAATCTGAGTTAACTGACAAGCAGAAGAACAGTGCACCTTGGGAGGGATCTCCTCCAGTTCTGACAGCTACAGCCTGGAGTGCTGCTGGAGCTGGGCACCAGCTGGGATGTTACACAGCGGGAAACACAAATGCCAGACCCACAGTACTGTTCTAGTAAGATCTATTGATTAAGGGAAAGATGTTGAAGGAGGATTAGAAAAAGATTTTTATGCTTATTTCATCCTTCAATTCTCATACTGGTGTTTAACCAAATGAATAAAAAAGGGTGGTTGCCACGTGGAAGATGGCATGGAGTTACTTGTGCCGAAGCCTCTCTGTTGGTCGTGTCTGGAGCAGGAAGCTGTGACTGGAGGCAGGCTGGGCAGGTCTTCTGGGCAGGAGGGCAGGTGTACCAAAACTTGGAACCTGACTGGCTTCAATATGAGTGCAAGATCTAGAAATATCATCTTGCTTTGATGCTTTGGGCTGTAGTCAGTGAGGATACCACAAAATCTTAAAACAGTATTAATTCTGCAGTTTGGCAGAGGTATTCTGATCAGAACTGAGTTTCATTTAATACATCCAGCATTACCAAAATAGTGTTACCAGTGAGTTTAGAATAAAAGGGGTACAATTACAAAGCCAGCATTTCTAAGGAAAAAAACCAAAACTCTAGTGCCTTTTTCTTTTGAGCTTATGGTGTTATGTCCCTTCAAAAAAGGTAAGGGCTATGTCCTCTGGGATGTAATACTTTGTTTGGCTTATCTGTAAGTGGTTTGTTGTGGCATACTCAAGACAAAACTGTCTCTTCTTGGCAGCAGTGGAGCTAACTGCAATGTGCTGAGTAGCTTTAATAACCACTTCCACCCTATATGCACGTACAAGCAGCACACAAGTTCATAAGGTATAAACCCTTGGTTATTTTCTCTGTCCTACTCCAGTGGGAAGGAAGCTCAGTCTTTCTTTTCAGCATTCTAGTTATGCAATTTGGTTCTTCCCGTAAGTTGTTTACCTAACTGCCACAACATGCTGTTATGAAGCCTCAATTCTGCATGTAGCTGGGAGTTTTAGAGCATTGTTTTCATTTTGGTTCTTCTGGGTTTTTTCCCCTCAAGTCCATGATTTTCATATTTCTACACTGTTTTGGCACATATAAGTTTAACTGAAGCAATAGTGTAAAGCCCATCTGAACAATAACTTAGGAAAAAATCTAGGCACCAATGAGTCATTTAAATGTTGAAATGAATTCTGCATTTACACTTTGTAGCTTCTTAATTCCTCAACCCCTCCAAAATGTTTCTTTGGTGCTAGACGTAACTTATTGAACATCAAAATGAATGTAAAATAAAGTATTTTTAATGTATGCAATATGGATATCAATATTTATTTTGTACTTGCAAGCTAACTCAAGGTGGTAAATGTTTGCTTTAGCAAATACTAGTCCCTTGGAAAGGGCTTCCCTAGAAGCAATGTCTCATTGTCAGCTATGCTTTTAATTTTAAAGGTGACTTGCACTAGAGGATGCTGTTGTTCCATATTTCACATGGAACTGATTTAGTCTAAGCATTCCTTTGTTATGAGCTGCTGGTTTTCTGTTTGATTGCTTATAAATTGAGATGCAGTTAATGTTAATCCAGCAATTTACTACAGCTATGCTGCTTCTCTTCTGTGGTGAAGGGGCTGAGATGGCAAAGAGCTCTTTCAGCTTGTATTTTGTGTTGATCTGGAAGTGCTTCCTGTACTGTACAAATAACCCAGCCTTCATGTTGCTAATGACAAGGTGTTTTATACGCTTTATGCTCTTGACTTTTCTAATTAAAGTTATTACTAATGATAGTATTTGTCTTAACAGCATTGATGTAAGCCTATGAAAAAGCAACACTCTCTAAGCGGCTCAAAATACTGATCTGGTGCTCTGGGTAGGGGCTGTGCTGTGTGTGTCCCGTCCCAGCGCCGTGTTGGAGGGAGCCTCAGTGTCCACTCCTTGTGCACGGCCCAGCGCAGGGCTCGGATGCTGCAGAGTATTCTGGCTACAGCCGTCCTGCCCCCTGTTCATGGCAGGCCCAGCAAGCAGAAGAACAGTGTTTCTAGGTTTGCACTAGTCTGTGACCATGAACTGCCTTGTAAATCACCCAAACTAAGCACTCTGCCATTATTCTCTTGTGCGGCCGCTGCAGCCGATTCCCTTGCGACTGGAACAGCCTTCATGAGCCTTCTGGTTTACTCTTCTCACAAGATATTTTTGCATGTGCCCCAGTCACTCCTAAGTGATGACACATTAAGTACTGTGAAGCAAGATACCCCATGAGCATGTTCAGCTCATCAGCTTCTTTCTTCCTTAAAGGGAATGTTGCATTCATTTGAAGTTTACATTTGTAGCTGTGCCAGACACACAAACGCCTCTGCTGCAAACACACAAAGCCTAACTGATGTTGTGCACACAGAATTTTACTAGATTTTTGCATTGTGTATTGGTAAATAAACTTGTATTGAAGTTTCTTTCCATGATTGAGTTAACAATAATGTAGCTTGGGCAATGAGGAAAACTGCTTAAGTCTTTGCAATAACAAGTGGAGATGCATTGTAGCTAAATGTGATGGGTGGAAATGTAGTCTTTCTGAAATAGCTAGTACTGGTCATAGCTTTGTTGGGTGCTTAAATTTCAGATCTACTTTCCTCTGTTCTTTGACTTCTTCAGTGCTCCTTCGTGGCATATGGCAGAGCAAACAGGTGGTTGGAGCTCTCCACAGACTGATCCATGCCAAAGCATCTCTGAGGGCAGGCCAGGGAGGGGGAACTACTTAAATGAGAGACTCCGTCCCTTTTTAGCATCAGTTGAGAACAGGTCCCAAAGTGCAACAAAACCGTTTCTTCAGTCCTACTTCACACAGTTACAGTGTGCTCTTAAACCCAGATGGAGGGAAGATACTTCCAGCTTCAACTTCAGTATATGGAATCCCCTTTTCTCCCCCGTATTTTTAAACTCAGTCTTTGCATTTTTTTCCCTGTACTTGATTAGTTTTAAAAAATTAACATTGTAGTTGTCTTCACACACTCACCAAAAAATTATTCTCCTTCTGCTGCCCAGTCGAAGCATTCTTTCTTAGAGTTGAGAAAGAATGAATCCTTAAATATGACTAACATGACTAACCTCCAAACAGCTGCATGCACTTAGGCTGTTCCTGGTTAACTGTTTAATTCCCATGAAGCAAACCAGCACTGGGAAAAAAAATGTTTTAAGGGAGGAGTAATCAGTTCTCACCATGCATAGGTCCAGTGTTCAGTAAGCTCTTGGCAACTCTGCATCTGAGCCACAAAAATGTAATCAAAACCTGACTTTAAGGTAAGAAGCTCCTTAATCCACAATAACCCAAAACATGGTAAAAAATTCAGAAGTACTTACTTTTTACAGGGCCTAATAACTTCCCTAAGTTTGAAGGTTCTGTCCCATGTGTTAATAGTATGGGCTTTCAGGATACGAGAGGATGGATGCTTTGTCAGTTGTGTAATTTGCCAGGTTCCACCCACTCCTATCCAGGTGAGCAAATGTAGGATAAAACGTTCAGTTGATCATGTATTGTATTTTAGCCTGATTCTGCAGGATTGGAAGCAGCAGGTGGAGTTAGACACGGCAAGAACTGCATGGGGAAAAGTTCTGGTGCAACCTAAGATCCAAGCTCAGTAAATGTAAGAAATAACGAAAATGAAACTAAGTTCACATTTTTGTTTGAGCCACTGACATGCAATTATTTATGTAAGTCTAAAAGAAATCATATACCAAACTCCGAGCAACTCACTTCTTTGGGTGTTCTGGCTCTCAGCAGGATTGTAACTACAGTTTGCATAACAAACTGATTGCAAAGCTAGAAGTTACAAGACTATCAAAATTGTTTAAACCAATTTATACAACATTAAATTAAAAATCCAGAGATAGGATAAATTCTATTGTTCTTCAATGCCATACAAGTATTAGATGGTTTTCTTGATTGACTACTAGTACAGGACAAAAAGGTTGAACAATTACAAAAGAGATCTAATCTCCACTGTCATTTATTTACAGTTCAGAATTCACATAAGTTTCATTTTCAGTTGTTGAGAGTACTTTTGAATAGACAAAACAGGGCATTTATCACATCAGTGTGTAAAAGCTGATGGGTGCTTGCAGAAAGCTGGTTATTTGTACTTCTTCACCCACTTCCGCAATGTGAGATTCTACAAAACCAAAGGAAGTGTTTGAACCGCTATCTGGATTTTCAGTCTACACACAGTGATAAACTTGAAATTGCAACATTCTTGTGAGCATTTCATTCTTTCCAATTTAATTCACCTTCTCAGGAGCAATAGCTGTAAAAAACATTATCTTATCTAAATCATTAGAGGGCTCAATGGCTCTTGTAGTTCCCACCGAAGAAGAGCTTATGGAACAGTGATGTTGAAGGCCACTAAGCAGGAGAATTTCATCGGTTACTTCATTTTCACAGGGAGACCTCAACCAACCTATTTAAACCTCTCAGGGAGCAGAGGAACGAGGAAAGCATGGTGTGAGAGAAAAACCATCCAGCTGTTTAATAGTTGTATGGCATTTGAAACTCTCAGCTTGAGCAGCTAAGCGTCTTTCACAACACCCACCAGGGCGGGCCGCAGCGTGCGCCCGTGCAGCTTATAGCCAATCTTGGATACCAACGCGATAGTGCCAGGCTCCTGCCCCTCCACGGGAGCGTGGAACAGCGCTTCGTGTTCGTACGGATCAAACTTGGCTCCGACAGGGTTCAGTCTGAGCAGGCCATGCTTTTTAAACACTTTCTGAATCTGTACTTCTGTCATAACAAGACCTTCGTATAAGCTCTTCAAGTGAGGATTGTCATCCTTAATTTCTTCTTTTGGAACACTTTCCGTTGCTTTCTCCAAAATGTCTGCAACTTCTAGTAAGTCCTTACAGAAGCTCTGGATCCCTGAAAATGTATAAAAGAGGAGAGAATGGGATTAGTCCACGAAGGGAAACAAGTGTTAAAAAACCCCAACCTCACAACCCCAAAACCTATAGTAATAATCTGTACTCTTAGACCTTCAAGAAGATACGTGATACTGTAATCATTTGGGATAAAATGTCCTTTCCAGCTTTGGATGATAATAAAGAACTATTACAGATACCTTGAAATCCACACCATTTCCTCTACTTCTATGGAAAAAAAACGTTATTTCATCCCAAAAGAGATAAAGTTATGCTAATGACCTAACAATAACAGTTAAAATTCTTACCAAAGTTACCAAAACCTTCAGATGACTTAATGTAATTTCCTCATGTCTCTCTCATCACCTAAAGTTCAAAGCATTATGTTGCCCTATTCCTACCCTTTAATCTGATGTCATAAAAATATTTGCAGAAGACAAAGCATGTAATCAGACTGATGAGGATTCCAAGAGATGAACAGGGATTCTTCCTTGAATGTAAAGAACTTGCACCTCTCCCTCCCCCTACAAACTTCTTTTACAGAGTCAGCAGCTGTGCCTTGCAAATACTGAGCAATTTCCAAGTTAATCATAGTCCTTGTCCTGAAGCCGTTCTCTGGCTCACACTAAGAGAATCTGGACTAATCTCACTTATGGCACTAGCAATCAAGAAAAAATCAGAACAATTCATTGAAATAACAGATTTCTACATAGAGGTAAGCAAAGGACAAACAGCACTGGGTGTTGGTTTGGTTTTTGGTTTGTTTTTTTTAAGCCAAAGTTAGCCTTTTTAATTCTAGCTCACATTTTGGATGGTTTTTTTTTTCCTTACCAAGAAGTGATATGACCATTACCAGAGGCCAAGTCTTTGGTTAAAACAAGAAAAACCCACAACCGTGGAAGCACCTTACAAGATCCGTAGGGATCAACAAGTTCTCAGGAAAGGGTCTCTCTAACAACTGCACAACTCTGTAGAGACTCAAGGTCTTTACAGAACAGTAACTAACAATGTCCAAGTAGTTCCAAAAATCTGAAAAAAAACCATTGTGGTTTTAAACTAAAAACTGGAGCTGTGTTTGGGGCTGAACTGTACCAAATATAGATAAACCAGCTGTCTAGCTATCTGGAACAAACCAAATAACCAAACTCTTCAGAAGGTGATTTGGTTCAGTTTTTTATTGCGTAAGTTATATTTGCAAATATCTGTGACTGCAACTCTGAATTTATGCAAGTCTCAGAAATGAGTTTCTCTTTCTTCAACAGAACAAGCAGACATGCACAAGCAATAAAACTTACAGATTATATGTAATTTAGTTTTCAAGATAAATTCATTTCTATTGTAGCATCTCTGAGCTCAGACATGACTCAAAGTCCTTTGCAGTGAGTAGAACATTAGTGAAACAATGCTTACTGCAAATCAACCTCAGGATGAAGCACTCAAACATGCATGAAAAAGAGTCCAAGAGTACTATGTACTTTTTCTTACAGTACACATTAACTGAAGACCCTGTATTCAGAAATTAGAACGTCAGTATTCAGAATTAAACTATACAGCTGTGTATGGTGTGTGGTGAAAAAGAGCAACTCATTTTTCAAGGCAGAGTGGCAGTCAAACACCAGGATAAAACAGCACTCTTCTGCTGCAGCTTTTGCACACAATTTCTGTTTTACAGATTTGTATTGGAGATTCCAAAAAGCTAAATCACATTACTATCCTGGCTCTTGAAGGACGATGTGCTCCTAGCGCTCCTCACAGCCAGTGATTTTGCATTCCTAGCACTGAAAATAATCCATTCATTTAGCGGTATTACTTCTATTTGGAAGCTATCGCCTTCAACAGAACAGTTATTCAAGTGTAAAAGGCTAAAAAAAGAGAACCCACAAAAAATACCCCAAAATCAAAAAAGAACCAAATTCAAAATAAACACTAAGAACAAAAGAAAAACAACAACAACAACACAACCCAACAAAACAGAAAAAAACCCAGAAGGTCAAGCTGTTGACTTCAGTAGTTTAAGTCTTGCCCTTGGCTGAGGAGATGGTCACAATTCTGATGCAAGTTGAGGAACTGTTCAAACCTCTCTGCCTCAAATGCATTTTTTAAGCAAGTAGTCAGAATCACTGGGAAGTACAACTTGTCAGTACTGCAAGGCCAGTCAGCTTCATTTTTCCAGGCTTTGCATTTCCCAGGTCTCACTGAGTAAGAGGAGGGTTAAGAGCACCAGAGGAGCCTTCACTGACCGTATAACTTCGCCTCTTCTACCAATTTCTGGCTTCTTTGCCTCACGTTTTCTGCATCTGCCAAGGCACGCTTGTACTTGTCCTAAAGAAGAAAAACCAGTAACAGAAGAGATTTTATTCCTCCTAGTTGGGCAGCTGACAATAATTCACAGCATTTTAAACAGTTTCATAGCCTAAATCTACCATTTAGGGAAATCTGAAACAACATGCTAATTATCACACCATCCCTCCTACCAAGACATGTTTGCTTCACGTTACAAGGACAGAAATGAGGGAAAGGAAATCAGATGGTTTTTTAATAAACTCTCAGAATTTGTCAACAGATTAGCTGGAAGAAATTTTTCACTCTACAGATGTATCAAGTTCTATGAACCCAGTATTTCTGCTTTTTCTGCTGTCTGCTCCCAGAAATCCTTCATCAGTCACGAGGTAAACTGACACTACAGCAAATCAGATTCAACCCAGCCATGACTTTCAAACCATCTCTTCCCTCTCCACACATACCACAGAGTGCCTTCCAGTTTTCTCAGCCTTTACAAACTACGAAGCCTAACCTGTCTGTTGTTTAGGTCAAGTTTTGGTCTATTCCGAGCAATATGACCATTTACCAGCAGATGTATTAAGGTGTAAAATTCAAAAAAATTAATAAAATAACAATTCAGGCTGAGTGCTTCACCACCTAACCCCAAATGGCTTCCACCCTGAATGTGCCTGACCTTCACATGCCAGTGAAGAATCTCAGAACAGAATAAAAACAGTCAACAAGCTGCCTGAAGAGCTGCATTAGACAACCAACAGCAAGCACAGACATTAAATGATATCTCCAATTTGTCCTGCAGAGCTTTGGGAAGGCCAACAGAAAGCAAACTCAACCCACGTATCATCCATAGGTGCTGGTTCTATAGAAGGTTCTGGGCTATCTCTCAAAGTCTCAAATGCTCCAGAAAGCCATTTTATATAAAGCACTCATTAATGCCTTTGCTTAATGCCCACCTCCCACCTCTCAGGGCATCCTTCACCCTCTGCCGGAGTTGTGCATGGGAGAGAGCGCAAGATACATGAGGCTACCCGCAAGTGATGTGACGCCTAGGCCTCGTGTCTGAAGGGCTCTCCGACAGACAATGTGTGAAACTTCCTAACTACGGCGTAAGTACACCATTGTATAAAAGCTAAGCATCGTTAACGCCGACCTTTGGAAAGTCGGCAGCTGTTTGCCTGAAGTCTCCTCTTAACACACACAAGTGCACACACCAGAGACACACTCACACCTTTCCATGGCTCCCAGACATTACTTCTCCTATGTGAAAATCAGTAACAAATTTGAGCCTGAAAAAGGTCTGATTCCATCCAGAAACAGGAAAAAAATTACCCAAGATCTTAATTTTGGACCAGGGATGCATCCCAGATCTTGCAGTACATGTACTCTTAAGATTAAAGACATAAAATTGTGGGGTTTATTCAGCTAAACAGGAGTCACACAACCGTATCCAGCCTGTGCACTGGGAACCCACAGTGGAGGCTCTCCGGCACACAATTTGTAACGTGTGCAACCTAATAACCCAGAGACACTTACAGTAACTTCTTTTAGTTGTTCTTCCAGTTTGGCCTTTTCTTCAGCTAGCAGTTTTTCAGCAGAGCTGGGTTCCACCTTCTGCTCATTTTGGCTCTGACTCTGGTCCTCTTCCAAGTTCTGGCCAGTATTTTTGTGCTGTGTTGCTGCACAAAGCAGTCGTGGAGATGTTCTAAGGCAAAAAGATAGACGTTATTATTTTGTTGCTTATTTTGTAAGATATTAGCATTTTCTAGACATACCAGACACTTTGACACATAATAGCCACAAAATTCTCACATCGAAGCACGAATTCATATAATTCTAGGCCTGTGAATACTGTGTGCAGAAGCAACAGATCTCCGGCCACTTGAACTGTAGCAGAAAGTAACTGCTGCAAGATACCAGCTTGTAAGTGTCCACTACGTTCAGTTTATACAGTCGCAGCACTTTTAAGGGGAGTACGAGCTCGTTTTCAGCACAGTGCTCTATCAGGAAACAAATTCCATGATGCAATCGCCGGCAACAGCCTCCCTGAAAACACAAGCGCAGAACAAGGCTTGGCCGCTGGAGCGGCACCCCCCGTGCCGCCTGTCCCTGCTGTATCGCGAGCACCGCGGCAAGCACGGGCCCGCCTGCATAAATAATGACTCTTCATCCCTTCCTGACGCTTCCAAGGCTGAGCGAGCTGAGCCACCCGGACGAGGCTGCGCGATCAGCGCCGCGCTGACACACGGGCTCGCATCTCCGCCCGCCGCATGGACACTCCGGGCCTGGAGCCCTCCAGGCTCCCCGCAGTGCCGGGCCGAGCCGGGCCGCTCTCCCGGAAAAGGGCCAGGGAAGGCAGCGAAGAGCGGCAGGGGACGGAGAGCGGCTCCGGCCCGTCCTGGCTGTCGGACGGGGCTCTCCGGGGCTTGGGACCCCAGCGCGGCGGGGCCGAGCCTCGCTCTCCTCCCGGTCCGGCGGTGAGCGCGGCCCCGGCCCAAATGTCCGGTGTCGGGCGAGCAGCGCGGCGCGACCCCCTCACCTCAGCGCGACGCTCAGTAGCGGGAGGCGCGGGCGCAGCGCACCTCGCACGCACTGGGCCACGGCCGCCANGGCGCGGCGGAGCGCCCAGAGGGGTGCGCGCGCCTCGCCCCCCAGTGACGCGCGGCGGGCGGGGCCGCGGGCGGGGCGCGTGCCGGGCGGCCATTTTGTCGGGGGAGGGGGGTTGTTTTGTTGCTGTCGCTCGCATGATCTCCATCCTTCCTGTCCGACCTGTGACTGGAAAAGTTTGAACTTTTCAGCTCATTTTAAGTGCTGGATAACCCCGTTACCAATGTCACCGTGTAGCACCCGTCAGCAGTTTTCAGACCTCCACACTGAGGTTTCCATCCAGTGTCCGCGCGCGCGCTTGCTGTAACTGCTGTGTACGCTCTTGCTGGACAATAATGTCATTTAACGAAATCTTGAGATTTCATTAAATGAGATAACGTTGCTAATCCACTAGTTCCAGATTTGGCCACCTGCTTGTGCAAGCTGTTTGTGCAAGTGTCCCGTGTAACTGGAGGCTATGGGAACCCTGCTCTGTGATACTGGCATGGCTGAACTCGGGCAGTTCGTCAGTTGCTTTGTCAATTTCCTGTTAAAGGGGAGGAAAGAAAATCGAGGTCACGTATGTACTGTACAACCTTGAAGTTGAGTGCTACATTATGCACAGATGCCTGAACACCAGCTGTGAGCCTGATTCCTGCATGCGTTTCTGCACTCTCCAAATGAAATCTGAAGTATAAAGATGCAGGTTCCATAATACAAATTTATTAAATGTTATATTCAAGTGAATAATCAAAGTGTATACTAAAATATAAGATATAGAAGACATTTCTGGCTTGCTGCATGAAAGTCCCGCAGGACCTTGCTCAGTGCAGTGGAACTTTGCCAGAGCGGACCAAGGTTCCAACATGGCCTTTGTTCAGCAGGTAGGTTTGCTGGGATGGGCTGTGTCACGGCCTGTGCAGAAAGCAGGATAAATGGTACTTGAGGCCAGTGGCCTCATACCATGGCATCTTTAGATCCCATTAAGTCTTATTTTGCCAGCGGCTGTTCCGTGATGTGACACTGGTACAGTCCCATGGCTAGCCTGTGCAGAACACAGCAAAGAGGAAGGTTATGTGCCATGTCCTGTCCACATGGAGTGGTGGTCAGTATCTGCTTTCCAGAAAGTTGATGAGCCACAAATTTCAAGCTTCATCCTCAGAAATACTGAAAGAAATAATTGAGGAAATTTGTTAAGATAGCGCTGAGAAAGAATCAGAGAGAACAAGGAGAAAACCCAGAACAGCCGTAAAGGATGATACCCACAGAAAGCCATGAAGAATTGAGACAGAAAAAGCAACTGGATATTTAGGTCTGATGTTTTTAAAATGTTTCCTGAAAAGATTATTCCTTACGAAACCTAGACAAGCAGTCTGTCTGTCTGATCTTTCTTGTCCGTTGTTTTTCCCCACATCTTTGCATGTAGATTCCTATTTCAGCTTGTCTCCATTTCTTTGCTGCCCACCATCTTTGGAAGTTGTGCTTGATTAATGATTGATCACAAAATCACAGAACGGATAACAAAAGATTGAGAAGAAACCACTGCCAGCATGTCTCAATAACTGAGGCTATATATTAGACTTAATATGTCTGGAACAATATCCTTCTTGTGTTAGAAGCTATTTACCCCAAATGACATTTCACAGGCCTTCTGCAAGTAACCTTTCAAGATAACGCACAGTGAAAATGCATTTTGTTGTGAGTCGTGCAAGTTGAACAGCTGTCACAAAAAGCCTGCAGCTGGCTTAGATGCTGATGAGTCAAGACTAAACAACATCTGCAGCCTCAGGAGAAGAATACGCAAGTTTACTGGAGCTTGTTTGCATCATGGCTGATGTTGGCTCTAAATAGCGTCCCACTTTGACCAAAAAAACCCCAAGACTTTTTCATGTCTTGTTTTGACTCAGGCTTTTGGAGGCTGTTCTGGTTTTATTGCAGTGCCAGCTCATGAGTCAGGTGTTTTTAAACTCAGCTACTGAGTATTCAGCATCTGTTGCTGGACCTGGTTAGCTGTCATGGAATTCAGGAACAGGCACAGTTTTTTCTCATCCAGTCTTCTCCATATCAAGCAATCTTTGGTTCTTCACATAAATACTGGGTTTGAATATGAATCGAAGATAAGTAATGCTTATTCTGAATTCTAAACCATCAACCACCATCCCTATATAGGCCATTCACTTAAGAGCTGGGCTCAGTGTGGGTCCCTTCCAACTCAGAACATTCTGTGATTCTGTGAACCAGCTGCTACTTTTCAACTCGTGGTTTGAAAGTGACTCTAACCTCTAATTTCTGTGAGCTAGTGATAGACTCAAGTAGTCTGGATATCATTCCCATTTCCTCTAGTGATTAACTTTGTGATCTTGGGCAGTTACTTAACCTCATTTCTACATTTCTACAACTGCGATTAAGGGCAGTAATCTTTCAGTAGTTTACAAGAACGTTGCGTTGTGAGCACGAGGGAATTTCTGTGATATTTTGAAAAATCGAAACATCAACCGAATAAGTCTCTTTTTTACTATTAATAATGTACTTGCAGTAAAGAAACCCATAATCCTTCAGATGAAAAATGCCACAAATGTAAGGTTTGTTATTGAAAACTTAAATGAAAAATGACGGCATTTCTATTTCTCTAAAAAACCCCCCAAACCTAGTTCTTTCTCCTAATGCTAAGAGGTAGTTTATCGATATTCAGGCAGCAAACAGAATGTCATTACATTTGTGTTTCAGATACTATTTTTTATTATTAATGTTTTAAGGGTAAAGGAAAAGGCTATTGTATCTTCTTCAATCAAATGTTATATCTCAGCCAGAACCAGGTATTGAGCTGTGGTGGGAGCAAGCTTGGGGGTAGGGAGGGAACCACCAAAAATATCTCTGCAAATATTCTAGCTGTGACCTTTCAGGCCAGTAACCAGGAAATACCTGAATCAAATTAAAAATATTAATGTAGCTGTAAGTAAGACTGTTACTGAACTATATAGCAGTGAAGACAAACATTTGTACCTGTGCCCTTTAGAAAAGATCACAGATCAGACCACATAGCCACAGTATTCCACAGTCTGCTGTGGGAAGATGTCTAGTGGAAAATTAAGGGACTGATCCTTGTGTATAAAATAATAGCAATTTTTCTTCTATAAGGGTTATCGAGACCAAGGATCAGATACTCTGTGGATCCCTTTCAGATGGAGGACAATAAAGATTAAACCAGTACTTGAATTCAGAAACTTTTAATCCTGAAATGCAGGTTGGGATGTGTGTTTGTAGGGAGACAACCTTATTTGCATTTAATTAGAGCAATACTAAAATAGTTAATCTGTACATTCAGAATTTATCATTTTTAATGTAAACATTTAAAGAAAACTCTCCTGAGAGTGAATGTGTAATACTTACATTCTGCCTAGTTTCTCCTTAGGCTGAAAATACAGAATCATACATCTTGCTCTGATTATAAAGAATACTTTTGTGTTCCCATAGCCTTTTGCTAACTAGTTTGAAGGGTGTATTTTGTAACCATCTTGTTGCCTGGAGAATGTTGTCGCTGTGTTGGAAATCTAATAGCTATAGCCACAGGGCTCTGAAGAGCGCTAATTAGAGCAATTTAGAATAACAAAAGTTCTGTTCCTGGGAGGACACTGAAGTGTTCCTTCCAAAGCAGCATGCCACAATTTCAGAGGCAATTTATTGTAATATAATGCATAAGTCACCTGCTATCCCAAGGATTTACAAATTTGGCTATCTATTAGAGTTCTCTTAGCCCTCATGTTATTGGGGACACTTGTGTAGCATACCTGGAGATACAAAAATGGAAAAACTCTGTCAATCAGGCATTGTCTATCTCACTTTATTTAGTTACCAGTCAGAACCAAGCTGTTCAAATGCACGGAAACAATTTACTGTCATGCCGATGTGGCTTTCTACCTTGAGACAAAATTATTGAGCATTGAGAGAAGAGTTGTCAAATATATTGTGATTCTCTGAGTGTGGTGTCATGGATTTTCATAATATTTTTTTTGTAAAAATCAATTGTTGCCTCTCAACTTACCAGAACGATTGGACAGAAGGGGAGATCAGCTCTCTGGTCACATTCAGATTTGCCAAGAAGACAGCAGTTGTTGGTCTCTGTTTCTGCACATAAGCTAACAATGGAAGTGCAGTTACTGGAATGGTACTTTGACATTCAGATCTACATTTTCCTCTCTTAATTTTTCTTTAAGATTTGATGAATTAGTTGCTGTGGGCTTGTTTCTGCTGCCCTTGTGTACAAGCAGTTTGTATTAGTCAAAGCAAGTGCTGTACAGTGAAGGATTGCCAGGCCAGATGCTGGCAAATAGGCTGCCAGTAGCACCATAAAAGACTGAGGTGGCTATTTATTGCTCAGATGTGACTTTCTCCCTTGCTTATGACATATCTTTTGTGATGACTGCCAGGATGTTGAATGGCAGGGGTGGTTGGGCCAGTGCACGGAGCTCTGTTTCATCACAGTGTTTTAGGGCTCAGAATCCCAGTGCAGTCCCATGGGCTGTTCTCCGAGCTGCCAGCTGACAAAGGGGGAATGCTCATTCTGCTGAAGTTATGCAATGGTTTTGAAAAGCTATAAATGAAAGAAGCATAAAGCAAAATTTTAAGGTTATCTTTTGCTTTTATTTAACTCAAAAAAGCAGTGAGAGCTTTTAATTGTGTTTCTATGCCTAATTAATGAGGGGGTGAACACTCCTGTGGGACCGCTGCTGTGCTCCGTTTAATCCTGATCTGGCTAGATGAGTCTGACCAGAATGGGGACAAAGAGTTCAGCTAAAAATAGCTGTAGTGGGTGGGAATAAAAAGCTTTCAAAAATTTGCCATATAAATAAGATCTGCTGAACACATTTTTGATGCTTTGTGTGAAGATCACAGTCTCTGAAGCTGGACTTGAACCTGTCCCTAAAATGAATGCTTCACACTTTGTTTGCTTTCCACAAGCATCTCTGAAGGCGCAACTTCAACCATGTTATAGGAACTCATATCATCATTAAAGCTAGGCTGATGACATTTAAGGCAAGTGTGTGTTTTTGTCAGATTTCCCTCAAAATCATTTGGGTTCTGTTATTATGGTATATCTCCAGGTTTTGGATATAAAATTTGAATGTAAATCTTGTGCCAGGCAGGTACAGACAGAACTGAAGGAAAGCACTTAGTTACATCCACAGTGTTTGCACCTTGTTCAGAAAGCAAGAACATGGCTGCTTTAAGTTTTCTAACAGTCGTCACCCAAAGCACTCCCACTGCTGTTTTAAAGATCACCACAAATTCATGAATCACCTCAGGTTAATGTGTTATTAATGATCAGAAACTGGATGAAAATTATTTGTTCAGCATTGTGAATGCTCTTGTGCTAGATGTTTATAAAATAAAATACCAAGAGGGAATCTGTACTTTAATGATAGGTGTTAAATAGGAATTTTTCTGCTGTAGCTGAAACCATGTAGTCTTTCCTTCTGACTCCATTACCAGCTCCTGGTCTCTGAGCAGTTCTCTGATCTGATCAGTTGAGCTATTTCTCATCACTTCTACAACACATCACTGGTCTTTGACTTTTGCCCTTATGTTGTTCTTTCTCCTTCCTCCTCTTTTAACTTCTGCTCTTCATTTTCCATCACCTCATCTACTGTGTTTAGAGTGGAAGAGCCTCTTTAACGCGCTGCTTCCATCTCTGCTTACTCATTTCTGGGTTTTGCCAAAGCTATCCTCCCTTAAGATCTCACTGTGATCAAGAACAACTTCACATTTTTGATACTGACCACTGCTTCAAGAGCACTGTGTTCCTCTGTAGAGATGGTGTGACCATCTGCTCCATGATTTTGGTGTTGGGTGGTAATTATGCCTGTGCTGTGGGAAAGCATCGAGGTGGAGAATCCCTGCCCCACCGTGGCTTCTCTTTTAGTTTGTCATAATTACCAAACAAAGCAGCCTCTTCCGTTTCAAAGAAATAGCTTTGCTTATGACTAGTGATGCCTGTATTTTTTGAGACCACCTTTCCTTGCTTGTTTAATTTGTATTTTGACACTTAAAGTATGTATATATATTTCTATGGTGTCTTTTTTCATGTGTGTATAACTTTTTTATGATTCCCCAAGTGCTTTGTCTGGCAAAGTCTTAATGAATAAAATTACTGTCATGTTACAGCTATAAAAATCCACTCCCTCCTTGGAATCAGACATGCAAGTTTGAAGATGCTGAAGAAAGAAAGTAAAAATCATATTATCATAGAATTCTTCAAGTAAAATAGGAATACATAGGAAAAATATTTGTAATGTAATTTTGCAGTTATGAACTGTTGAAGCATTGGTCTTCCTCATTCTGCATTATGCACATATACTGAATTGTGTATTTGTGCTATTTTTACAGTGCTGCTGGCTCTGTAGGACAGATCCACCCAGACTAACTTGGTATGAGTTGAAAGCTGACAGTAATCAGGAAGTACCAAAGAATTCTGTGTGAGCTAGAAAACCTGCTTAAGTGTCCCGGTACATTGTCATGCTAATTAACTCTGAGCTGGTTGTGCTTTTGGAAAGCTGGAGCACCCGAGGCAACTTCTATCTCATGCAGCTCTACACTGCTCTGCAGATAAATTACTAACTGTCTACACATTGATCTGACAGTTCTTCTGTTATTTGGGACAGAAGGAGCTGTTTGGGACTGTTGGTTGTTTTTCAATAACTATTATTAATACTTTGGTACAAACCCAAATGAATAAAATATGGATAAACAAGAAGTTGAGGAATCAGAGATAACTCTGAGAGCTGTAAAGTAGATGCTATACTTTTCTGCCAGCAGACAGCATGACAAACTCAGAGGATCTGTTCTCATGGTCCTCTGCATTGCAAATAACTGTGTTTCAGAGCCAAGTTGTCCATAAACTCCAGCTAAACTATGTAGATTGTGTTAGCAGTTGGCCAGCACAGCTACAAGCAAGGTCAAGCAAGAGCATAGCACAGGAAACATTTATGCATTAATGGCAATTTCGTTGTTACAGCTCATGGTTTGTAAGGAATAATTTCCCAGCTGGGGGCAGTTCCAAGGCAGAAAGCAAATTTACCCAGCTTTTTACTTTTCAGATATTACCTGCCTTTGTAAGGGCTCTTTAGATCACGAAGTGTGTGCAAAATGCTGATAAAGTCAAGTGATGACTTAAAGTCAGTCTCAGCTTCTCCAGCAGAACAGTGAATGGGAGGGACAGGATACATTTGTCTTCCTCTGGTGACACAATGTGATAGGTTGACCCCAGCCAGCAACAAAGCACCCACCAGCCCCTCTCTTACATCCTCCCACAGCAGGAACGGGGGAGAGAACTGGAAGGGCAAAAGCAAGAAAAACCTGTGGGTCAAGAAAAAGAGTTTAGTAAATGTAGGAAATGAAGGAAAAACATGAAAAAGGCAATCACCACTGCTCACCTACAGGCTCATGCCCAGGCAGTGTCTGAGCCATGACTGCCTTGTAAAGACTCTCTCCCCAGTTTTATTGCTGAGCATGGCATATGGCGTGGAATAACCTTTTGGATAACTTGGGTCAGCTGTCCCAGCCATGTCTCCTCCCAGCCGCCTGTCTGATCCCAGCCAGTTTGCTGGGGGATAGAGGGAAAACCCGAAGTGGCCTTGGCACACTGTAAGCACTGCTCAGCATTAGCTAAAAATCAGTGTTTTATTAACACTGTTTTAACCATGAATAAGACACAACATCTTACAGGTTGTTGTGAAGAAAATTGACTCCATCGCAGCCAGAGCCAGTACATAAAATAATAGGTAGGCCTGACCTTGCAGTGAGATTAACACTCTGCTAACTCTAAATATGACCTGATTCTATTTGTATCTTCTCTTTTCATTTTCTTTAGTCCATGCTAATGACATGTATCCAGTTGTCATAAAGAAATACCAGTATTTAAACTTCTAATACATTTTATGAACACTATAAGCAAAATTTTCAAATGGAATAGCTGAAATTGTGCATTTGGTCTCCATTTATGCACATAAATATTTTGGTCTTCAGACATGTTCTTCACTTGTAGTCCAGAAAATTTGTATTAGGCTTCATTTTACAGTGGTTGTGTATTCATTAGTTTTTGTTTGCTTTTTGTGACATATTTTCATTGTATGTTTAGGTGAAATGCTAGTTACTCTACGTAAATCTGTAACCTAGATAAATATAAATCTCTGATTTAGAGAAACTTGTTCCTGTAGAACTGTCTCAGTTTTCTTCTAGAAAACCTGTTCTGCCCTATGGTGAAAGATTGCTTTGTTTAGGGACTTTCTGGAATGTACTTTATAGCGATCCTCCATTTGACCTATAAGCACTCCTACTTTACTTGAACTCATGTTTTTATGTGAAATTTGTTACATTTATTTCTGGAATGGAAGACTAGTTGGAGCAGGGAAGCTGAGATGACATATAATATGAGATAGAGGTGGTATTAGGCTGGAAACAGTAATACTTTTCAAAACCAAGCAGTGTTTTGGCATACAAATGGTAAAAGGGTAAGTGGAGCATCAGGCTTCATTTTGTTTGGCCAGTGAGACCACTGTGGAATTTTTGTCTCTGTCATTTGGGCTGACTGAGTTTTGTGTCTTTTCTACCATGTCAGTTACAAAGTAAGTGATCCAGGTGCTAAACCTGTGCAGTCCTGTTGTAGGCACCTCATACTCCACCTGGCCTCCAACAGCTGTTCCAGAAGTACACAAGTCTTAGTAAGTCCTGTTCTATTTCCACCAGTCCCATACTGATATCTTTGCATACCTGTTTTTAGGCACCCGAATCACTTTTCAAACATCAGTTCTAGAGAATAAGTCTACACAAATCCTGTATGCCACAGTTCTACAGGTACTATATCAGCCATATCGTTGGAGCTGCTGTACAGGCTCCTCTGTGCATGTCAAAAGAAGGGCCTCTCAAAGATATTTAAGACCCAGCAAGTTGCTCCCTGTCTTGCAGTCAGCACACAGCTTTGCTTCATTTGGGTTTGTCTGCCTGTGCATCCCCTGTGTTTGCATGTCTGCTTGGCTTTTGGCAAAATTATTTATGCCCTTTCCAGTCTGCCTTCGGAATCATCCTGAGGCCTTTGGCTCAGTCTTCTGGTCTTCAGTCTGTTTTTCCTGGCTCTGCTCTCATCTGCTTCACAGCATTTCTTGTGACTCTGACTCTTGTCAATGGCTTACCCAGCTATTTCAGGAGGTGTTTTGAGTTTTGACTCTTCCATTTTGTACTCTGCCTTGTGAGTTGGCCAGAAATGTGAGGGTCACCATAACCTGGATTTGAGTCATCTGAGTGCATCCTTATGTCTCGTGTTGAATTCCTAAATATTTACCAGCATGTTCTTCTTGCTTTGAACCCTAAGACAACATCAGAACACAGACTTTCAAACCAAACCATTGGCCTAAGAAGGCTTTGGATGCTCCTTGAGATCCTCCTTCTGTACCTTTGGATAACTTGTTCCTTCTAAGTGAATAGAAAGGGAGATCAAATGTTTGGTGCTTGGACCATATTGAAAATAAACCCCATTGCATTTCACAATAAATGCTACCCCAAACGCCACAGAGAAGTGGCAGCCAGCATACAGCAGATTAGAAAGCTCTTCTATTATTTTTCTAAAGTTCTGAAATGAAAAGAACATGCCTGTGAATATATTTAAGCAATATATTCTTTTTATACTGTACTTTGTGTTCTGTAAATGCCCCTGAAAATCAATAAAAACAAATTATACTTAATGTATACCTCCTTGTTTTGCAAGGAGACCAAGACTTTCCCCCTGATTTATTCATGTTTGGAAAAAAGTCATTGCACATAAAAATCGTATATTAAAAATAGTAATTCATGATGTTTTAATATCTTTTTCCCATAGTTAAAGAAGAGTAGGAAGTATAGGAGAATTTTATTTTATTGCTCTGAAAATATTTCTATTTTTTGACAGTAACTGGCATCAACAACAACAACAAAAATAATAAACCATACTGAGTATTTGTCCCCTGATGTTTTACGTCTACTCAGAAAAGATAGGGTACAGACAATTGTTCAGCTGCAGTAAAGTTCTCATTTTTATTGTGTAAAGCTAAATTTATCTTTGCTGTAATTTTCCTGAAATCAGCAGAGTTATTTCTGCTAGGCACGAGAGTGACCTGCTCTGATTGTATTGCTGTTCTAGGAGGGGGTACACTCGAGCAGAGTTTCTTCCCTTCGGTTGAATACACGTGTGGGTGAATTGTGCTCACCTGTACAACTGCTTGTATGATTATAGCCAGCACACACAGGAGAGCACAGGGACTCGAATCTGTGCCTTTCAGGTGCAGGAGATGAGCTCCTGTTGTTTCAGGGGAAGAGTGCTGCTCCTTGTCACGTGCTTCATCTGAAAAGCTTTACCACAGACATGATTAGGCAGAAGCCTTCTTCAGAAACAAATTGGCTTTAGTACTTATGAGATGTCCAGGCTTGATATTTTCTAGAGAGTTTCCTGAAATCAAGGTGGGAAAAGCTGCGGTTTTTAAAATAAGCTTCTTGTGTTGTATCAGAATATTTTGTGGTTATTGAAACAAAAACCAAACAAAACAACAAAGCCAAATGAACAGGTGGGACAAACAAAAATAGACCAATAGGAGTTTTTCCAAAGCTTCTATTTTAATAAAATTAGTATGTCAGAAAGGAATAGAGGAATATGAAGTTTAGACAGAAGTAGGATCAAACTGAGATTTTTTACATCCAAATTCTATTTTGATATTATTCGTTTTCTCCCTGTTAGAACTGTACAGACCCAAATTGGGGAAGTTCCCTGCAAACTGAAGATTCATAATTCACTCCCAACATTTCATGTTCCAGTCTCCCTTGCACTGATATGAAAATCTGGATTTTTAATACAGCTGATTAATTTTTTTCACCTTCTTTGGAAGTATAATGTTCCCAGAAATGTATATGGTTGATTTCTGTGCTTATTTTTATTTATTTTTAATGAGTTCTCTCACTCTCATCAGTAGCATATGTATGATACAGGTTGCCATGGTAAACAATGAATTTTTTATTAACATTGTAAATATTAATTTAAAACATGAGTAGCTGGTAACTGAGATGTTAACAGTGCTTTGGAGATTTTCCTGCTCCTGAGGTGACAGAAATTATATATGGAGTTAAAAATGTGAAAAGCAACTTGTCTTGGGAAGGAGGTTCTTTAGTGATAGTACAGCAGCCTAAGGGCACAGAAATGTAAGATATTTGGACTATGAAGCAAAGACAATAGAAGATCAGACATAAGCTGCTGAATTTTATTACTAGAGATGACATGGAACCAAAGTTCAGGTTTTAAATTCCTTCCTTACATTTCTGGACCTTTTGCTGTCAGTTCTTTGCATCAAGAGTGTGACCAAGTGGCTGAGCTGAATCCAGTATACAACAAAGAGAAGAGACTGTGAAGAGATGTGATCAGCTTCAAGGCAGGGAGGGGCACAGGGCTGCCCCCCTGCAGTTTCATTTATGACGTTACATCTAACTTGCTGCTCTAATCGAGTAATTTTAGGCACATTTTTGAACACTCCTAGTTACCCAAATTTCACTGAGCTCAGTGGGAACAATCTGCTAGGACATTCTTGAAAATTCACTTTTCTAGACATAGCATATCTCTTAAACTCATGTCCTTCATCCATTGTGAAATGAGTCCAATGCTGTTTTCTTTCTTGGAAGATAAGGAAATGGAAATATTTTTGGATAGGAGGTAGTTTTGTCCAATGGCTTTTTCTGCATAACCTGTGGTTCCTGATGAGTTTCTATTCATCCATGAAGTCCCTGGTGACAGAGTGTTAATTTTTCGCTGTACATTTGCTTTTGGAGCAGAAAGTTACAAGGTGGTTGTTGTATTGCCTTGGGACTTTGACTCGTATTTGATGCTGTCACTGAAGAGTGATTTTAGAAGAAGCTACATGATAAGAGGTACTATCTTTCAGCTGATATGTTAAATTGAGGTCGCTTCTGTCAATGGCCCTCTTAAAAATGGAATGTCAGACATTCCATTTCCCAGTGAAATTAATTCTAAAAATCAAGGACTGTGTCTGAGATATTACAAAGCCCATAATACTGGCTCTGTTTGCCCCATCGTCTTTGGCACTACTGGTATTTCACTTACTATTTTTGTCAGGACTTATATTAGAAAACTCAATTTTACTCCGGTCTGTATCACAAAGCAGCATATGTCACCCTAACTCCACTGAGCAGAGTAAGATTACTACATGAAATCTTATATCATCCTGTGATATATACGTACACACAAGATTACTCAGAAAATAACTTGTCACTATTGTAGACACTTCATGGTTGCTGGAAAAAACACTCCATACTGAAGGTCACATATATATATACACTGATTTAACAGCTCTATTTACCCTTTGCTAGAACAGTGCTGCTAGTAGAATGACAAAAGACCAGTAAAGCTTCATACTTCCAAGGAAAACTTTCTGATCCCCTGTGTTTAAAGGACTGAAGTTCATTATATTAAAAGGAAGTAGAACTTATTCACTACATTGTTTTGTGAAAATAAAAGCACTTTCAGCTCCACCTTGGACTCTATTATAAGGGCTCCGAATGTGTGACAAATGTTGCCATACAGAACACCTTATTGATTTCAGCATTAGATTTGACTTTCGGAGGGTCAAATTGATTTGAATCATGTTGGGGATTTTTGTTTCTTTTTTTGTTACTGATAAACAGTTCAGGTAGTTCAGTGTCTCTTTCAGCTGAGATGTTATAAAGCATAGTTCCTTTCAGATTCTTTGTAGACTGAAATGTTATCACCCATTCACAAGAGCAGGACTTTGGAAAGCTGGTTTTGGTGCATCTCTCTCCTCCATACTCTGTTCACTGTCCTGTATGCTGTTGTAAGATATGGCTGGAACCATTAACGAAATCAATTAACACAAAGCCAGATCTTTCTCTTGGTGTTTTCTTGGTGTTCTGACTTACTGTGTGTCTAGATCTAGAGTTCATTTTGCCTATGTGATGCTGGTTGTCTTAAAACATTTCACAAAACCACTAGGTTTCTTTTATTTCTGTGGAATGTATTGGATAAGAAGCAAAAACATTCTGCATCCTTATTTTGTCCACAAAAATTATGTTGTGAGTGATTTATTTGACTTCTAACAGACCCACACTCAGTTTTTCACAAGGTTCTGATCTGGCTTTGTGTTAATTGATTTCGTTAATGGTTCCAGCCATTATCTTACAACAGAAGAATGTTATATGTGACCCAGTAGTGTTGTGTTCTTTGTAGTCTATGGAAGACACCTAAAAAATTAAGCTCTAAAATCATGAGTTATAGATATAGGCAAAGGTTGAGGTCACTCACTGTCAAATTTCTCTCCCTGTGCTATTTCTTAAGTAAAGAAATTCTAAAGCAGCATAGCATTTATGAGGTCTAGTGGCAATGCTTATTTTTATATATAAATCAGACATTTGGAAATGCAATGGAAAAATTTCTGTGAGCAAAGTTTCCAACTTGTTTAATAAAAATGGAGGTGTCATTCCATATTATGTAACAACAACAACAACAACAAATCCAGAAACATCATTGTGCTCACTGTCAGTATCTCTGTGTGGAATTACTTCTTGGTTGTTAAATGGCAGCAGAACCTCTCAGTACTTTTACAGCAAGCAAGCTAGAACCTAAATTAATATTCTACCTCTTTCATATTAATTTTAGCAATTATATAAAATAAATAGATAGACATCTCTTGATATTTATTCAAGTCCTGAATGTTGAATTAAAATGCAGAACTTCCTAGTTATGTCAAATGCTGTCATGAAGAGTTCACTTGAAAGCAATTTGGCTGTTATAGAGGAGTGAATGGCTCAGTCAGCTTATTTTTCTTTCACTTAACTTGAGTTCTAATGTGAAATTGCTTTAAAAGCTTTGTTGCTGCTTTAAATATTTTGTGGGCCTTCCTTCTCCAGAGAAATTTTAGTTGTCATATTTAATTTAGGCATCTTTCCTTAATGAAATTTGTATTTATAGAAGTTGGCAACCTTGTAGGCAAAATGCTGTGTTTATTCTCAGGTCAGATAGAATAGAATAGACAAGAATGTAGTGCTGTGGCTAGCTGGGCTTGGTAATTTAGGCCAAGCTGCAGTTTTGGGCACCACAATATAAAACAGGCATTGAGCTATTAGGGAGTGTGCGGAAGAGGGCCATGAGGATGGTGAAGGGCCTTGAGGGGAAGCTGTGTGAGGAGCAGCTGAGGTCACTTGGTCTGTTCAGCCTGGAGGAGAGGAGACTGAGGGGAGACCTCATCGCAGTTACAGCTTCCTGTGAGGGGAAGAGGAGGGACAGGTACCAATTTCTTCTCTCTGGTGACAGTGACAGGACTTGAGGAAATGGCAGGAAGCTGAGCCAGGGGAGATTTAGGTTGGATATCAGGAAAACATTTTTCACCCAGAGTGTGGTTGGGCACTGGAACAGGCTTCCCAGGGAAGTGGTCACAGCACCAGCCTGTCAGAGCTCAAGAAGCATTTGGACAATGCTCTCGGGCACATGGTGTGATTCTTGGGGATGTCCTGTGTAGGGCCAGGAGTTGGACTCAATGATCCCTGTGGGTCCCTTCCAGCTCAGCGTATTCTATGATCTATTAGTTAAAGTCATCCCTACAGCCCCTGGTAATGGCAGCACTGTGTCCAGTGCTCTGCATTGTGCAGGTGCTCTCAAAACATCTCCTGGAAAAGTCAGCTGAGATAGCCAGCTTTGCATTGAAGGAAAGGAAGAACATTTGCTTTTTTCTTCTACCTGCAAAGGTTTAGGGGGGGCAGCAGCCTGTGGCAAGGGATAGGAACAAACCTCTGTAAATAATTGATAACTGAGACATTCTTCCTGCAACCATGAATGTGAACCATTACCTGAACTTCCATTTCACTTGTTCAGTGATACTTCACATCTTATTTTAAAATAGAAGAACAACGTCCAGCATTACAGATGTGCTCATTTTGTTCTGCAACTTTGCAGCTTGGCTTGTGATGCAGGTTGCCTACACCAGTGTAATGGGAAGGAAAAACACTTTTGCTGTGAGTTAATAACACTGAACGCTTCTGCCTTATTTTAAATAGCTGAAAATTATGCAGAGCTATGATCTATAGGGCTTTGGGATCTTTCCACAGTAGGGAAAGGGACTTGTGCTAACTATGATAACTAACATGTAAAAATTGTAATGGTATATGGTATGTACACAGCCTGCTTTTCTATAGCAGACATAATTTTGTTTGTTTTTAAGGCAGTATTTACAAGTAATTATCATTCTACTTTTTGAAATGCTAGCTTCTGCACAAGAACTGCTCTACCTGCTTTTTTTTTTTATTATAGCATAAAGTTTTCTACCAGAACCCACAATTTTGGTTTGAGCTAAAAGGACACAGTTGAACTCCTGTTTGAATCTGTGCTGAGCCTGTGTAGATGCTGATGAAGTGTGGGTAGACCTGCTATCCAGAAGGTGGGTAAAGGGACAGGCACACTCTTCAGCTGGAGGTTGGCATGGCTTATGCAGAGCATCAGATTGCTAAGTGTGCGGTGTGGTGCAGAATCAGCCACTGTAGCCCCGGCCAAGACAGGCATAGTTTAAGGTAAGCTTTGACCTTGTCCCGAGGAAATGAGAACTCACATAGTTTCACTTCTTGGCTCTAATGCAAAGGGAGTCATTCCAGCCAAGCAATGGCAACATGCAGCTCGAGGGCAGTGACACTGCCTAAGGCAATGCTATGGCAGTAACTGCTCCAGACAGCTGCTAAAAATCTAGTTTTCATTTATTAGTTTTGGACCATAAAAATAGACATGTAAACTCTCATAAACTCAAAGAAGCAGATGTAAACTCACCAGGTGTTAACCAGATTAGACGGAGCACAAGAATGCCATAATATTAATGCATAATACTTCAAAATAGCATTCATTAATGCCATCCAAGTCACAAAGAGATTTGTGGGGAAGAAAGGGTACTACATTACAAAGATTACTAAGCCCCACTGTCTAAATCAACTTGGGCATTGGAAAGAATAAATGTCATGGAAAGTCAATAATATTTGGTTCCTGGGTGACCCATGTTATTTTAAATGTCATGCTGTATACTAAATTGTGACTGATTTTGTACATGTTACTGATTTTTTTTTGGAAATTATCTAGATTAGACTAACGTGAATTAGCCCGTGAAAGGAACAGTCACTCCCTGACCACCCATTTCTGATTTTTCATTTTTTTTAATATAAATACCCCTGCAAGGGGTCTAAGAGAAAAAGTGGTTCATAAACTAAAGGTGACTAAAATGTGTAGTAAAGATCTGTAGCAAAGAAACCAAAGGTGTCAAATGCTGTGTAAATTCTGAGACAGAAGTGTTACATAGAGAGGCAGACACACTTGCAGCTCTTAACTGTAGTTTGGGTCTGAAAGAGGGTTTCAAATGTACTTCAAAATTTCCAGAAAATACTTTGCTGAAGTTGTGTTTATGCTAAAATAAACATCTTTAATTTATTGAGGTGAAAACTATAGTGTTTTTCATTTTTTTCTGTCTCTAAACTGTGCTTAAGTGTCCTCCGAGTAATACAGATGGTTTTGATTGTCAAATAGTTGTTAACTTTGAATTCCAGGTTGTTTTCTGGAGGAAAATTGTTTTTTCTGGCTCTGTCAGAACAACTTCAGATTAAATATGTGCTGGTCTCTACTCTTCCGTCATATTAGTAATGTACTCAGTGCAATCAATGGCTTAGTCTAACACATCCTGAAAGCAGTAGGAGGTATTCTGTTGTTTAACAGGAGCTGCACTACTGAAACAAAAAGAAATCATCATCTGAGATAAGAATCCAGTTTCCCTTCTGCCATTTTAAATATATTTCCTGACTTTTTTTATGAACAGGAGAGAGATTTTAGAGAAGCATCTTTTAGTCTACAAGAGAATTTGAATAAGCAGAAATATCTTGTCTTGTTTCTGTTCTAGCCAGATAAATGCTTGATTATAGTGTCCTCCTGTATGACACCATAGAAAAGATCTGGCAGTTAATAATTCTGTTTTGATACTTGTGTACTTTGGCTTCAAATAGCATTCCATGTGGAAAATCCACACAGCATGTGTCAGCTCAGGATATTCAGAATTCTTCCTTCCTCTACTGCCGAATCAGACACAGGAAACATTGTAAGAATTTTGTAGTTTCATGTTCCACTGGGCTGTTTTTCGTTCTAATTGCTTCTATTTTGCATCCAATCAATTGTTCCACAAGTTTATTGAATTAATGAGGTTCTACAAAAATGCAAGAAGGGGAACTATGTGAACTGCAGGCTTGGTAGCATCTCTCAGTCCTTGAAGAGAGTATGGAGGAAGTCATGTTGGAAGCTACTTCCCAGCTATTTGAAGAGCAAGAAGATAATTGAGAACAGTGTTGGTTTATCAGGATAAATGATGCCTGACCAATTCATTACTTTCTAGAATGAAATGAATGCTCTGTTGCAAAGGAATAGCCTTGAATGTTGTTTACCTTGACAAGACTTCTGACACGATCTCCCACACCATTTTTGTAGCTAAACTGATGAGACAGGAATTGGGTAGTTCTGAAAAATTGGACTGTTTGCTCTAAGAGCCTCCTGTATGGTTTGGAATAAAACTGGCAGGTAACTACAAGTGATCTTCCTCAGCAATCAGTATTGGGGCTGATACTGTTCAACATCTTCATAGGTTTATAGAATTATAGGATCATTTATTTTGGGAAAGACTTATAAGATCATGCTGAGACTTGTAAGATCATCATGTCCCACAGTTAACCCAGCACTGCCAAGTCCATCACGAAACCATGATCCTAAGCACCACTTTTACATGTCTTAAATACTGCTAGGGATAGTGACTTAACAGGACAGCCTGTTCCAATACGTCAGCCTAAAGGGGCAACATGCACCCTCAGCAAGTTCATGAATAATGCAAAACTGTATGTGTGGAAGGGGAGCAGTTGATATGCTAGACTGGAGCAGACCTTCCATACAGAGGGATCTCAGAAAATGGGAGAAATGGGCTGGTAGAGTCCTCGTAATGTTCACAGTACGAAGGCAATGTTCTGCCAAGACAGATTAGTACAGGCTAGGGGCCAACTCTCTAGAAAGTGATGCTGCAGAGAGACCTGGGGGTTCCTAGTGGGCAGTGAGGTGATCATGAGTCAGCAGGAGCATGCTCAGAGCAGTGAAAGCCAGTTGCATACTGGGCAGCCTTGTCGAGTCTGTAGCCAGCAGGTCAAGTGGTTATTCCCCTCTGCTCATTATAAGACCCCATGTAGAGAGCTATGTTCAATTTAGACCTGCTGTGCAAGAGAAAGAGGAATAAACTGGAGCAGTGCAGCAGAGAGTAAGATGGTTAGAGAACTGCAGCACAGGAAAATTAAGGCAGTGCAAGGAAAAGTTGAGAGCACTGTGCTTGTTTACGCTGGACAAATTAAGGCTAAGGGGGGATCTAACTGCAGTCTTCCACTATCTCTAGGAGAGACAGAGAGAGAATGGAATTAGAAATGCACAGAAAAAGGGCCAGATATAATTGATACAAGTTCCTGCATAGGAATTCAAAGGTGTTAGTAAAATTTCTTAGATATGAAGTAGTTTTATTTCACGGGGAGGGGAGCGTATTGAAGTACTGGAATAGATTATTTCTATTGGAGAGGTTGTGGAGTCTCCATCCTTGCAGATACTGTAATTTGTTAAGTCCTTGGGCAACCCAGTTTTACTTTGGAATTCACCATGTTTTGAGGAAGAGGTTGATCTTAAGAGGTCTTTTTCAAACTGACTATTCCATAATTATCCCATTCTATAGTAAGTCTTTACCTCTGGACATGACATCCTTCTAAAATGTAGGAGAGATGTAAAATGGAGATGGGAAAGAAGTGTGATGTTTGGAAATCATTCTGTGCACTTTCACAGAAGATGTTTTAGATCTTACGTTAGTCCTTGAGTCATCTCCTCCTGATTTCCATGGGTGTATCAATCCTTAGAAGTGTCACAGAGCTCAGGTAGTGCCTGAATTACAGCAGGGTCCCACATGTAAGTGTGAGCTGGCTTCTGGACTTGACCATACTGCTGCCTCGATAATGTATAAGTCAAGCATTTGTTTTCCTCTGCCATTCTTTCCCTATTTAGACTGCAAACCTTTTGGCTCAGGAAGTGAATTTTAACTAGCTATTTAGCATACAGCACACCAGGGCCTCGTATTGGGCAAGCCTCTAAGTAAAACAGCATCCGAAAGTGAACAATACTGTAAAAATGCAAAATGTTATAGCTGGAATTTCTGTCTGACTACACTGGTTGTTTAACACTGAGAGAAAATGAAAGTCCTCAGTGTTGCACTGCTCCCAGAGAGAGACTTAAATTAACTTGTATTATAAATGGAAGTGCTAGCAATGCTGACTAGAAACTGGGATTGAATTAGAGTAATGTGGAGGAGAGAGGCTGGAGAGCCTTGTTACAGTTAATGGGGCAAGACAGGGGAGAAGAATCTGTATTTGCTCATAAGATTCTGCTTGTATCTTGGCTCCCTTCCCTTTCCTCCTCCCAAAATAAAAATAAAACCACAGGACTTTACTGGAGACTGAAATCCTTATGTTACTTGGTGGAAGACTTTCTGTGGCTTCTGTAGTGTTAACTCCTGGAGGGTACCATGAACCCTTGACTTCCAATTAATGTTGATGTAAAGTGCTCACAGGATTTATGAGCCATAATTAAGAAAAATAACTGATGTGGACTGCTGCCATAGTCTGCTGAGATTCTTTTGTAGCCAACTTTGCTGCCGCTAGAATTGTTTCTGGCAAAGTACTGCAGCTTCCTTTGTTTCCCTTTCCAAAACAAGGAAATGGCTGATCATGCCGTGTCTCTGCAGCTTCTTACAAAGGCAGCTGGAACAACTGTTGAAACGAAGAGTTCAGAAACCAGTGAATAGTTCTAGTTGTGTTGCCACCCATGAGGCTATAGCAGAGCAACTGTAATGCCCACTGCATGGGCAGGGGCAGGTTAACTCACTCGTGGAAGAGCACTGTTACTACTTTCTCCTGGTCTGTGCAGCTGTAGGTACCATCAGGACATGATGTGGTGCTTCAGCAGCATTAAATGCCTGAAGAGCCTCTCTTTGGTCCTACACACAACATCTGCCAAGGCAATTTCTGACCATTGGGTAAGGGAAGTGTGAACTGTATTTGCTGATTTCCTTACCTTTCCCAAACTGAAAGCCTACATCTGAGACAGCTCAGGATGGGCTGAAGCTCTTAAAAATATTAGTTCTCAGCAATTATTTGTTAGAATTCACCCTTCTCATTAAAACGACAACAGCAACAACAAGGATTCTTACGTACTGAGAGTATAAAGCTATGATTTAAATTACTCTGGAGATGATATTTCAAAAATAAATACTATTTTCAGATTTATGTTAACTTACCCTTTGCTCAGTTTTGTTCTGGTAGAACTCCTATGAACATACAACAGGTATGTTAAAACTCAGAAAGCTTTAAATTTTATTTTGTTACTGCCCCTGCTTGCCTCATTATTCCTTGTGAAGTTCCAGGATGTGATCTATAATTGATTTGTAGTTATATGCAACTAGAAAGGTAGTGCTGGTCTTGCAGAAAATCACGAGCCTTGATGACAGGAGATGTGGGTTTTTCCAGCTTCATTATCTTTGTGGCCTCCAGCAAGTCATTGGATTTTGGTGTCTCGCTGTACCTATCTGCGTAAGTGGGCCCTGTCAAGTGCAGCAGAGACTCAATATTTATGGTGAACTTTTAATGGACTGTTGTGTGAAAGTTAATTACATGATTTTGTAAATCTCAACCCAAAATTTAGAGCTCACCCAGGTAGCACATGCCTGGTGCAAACATTGCTGTTCTCAGCTCTGTTGTTTGGAGACTGGATTAAAGTGTGTGCAAGGGAGGAGAGCCAGCAACAATGCCTGAAGTCTCTGAAGAGACGCGGCACAATGCAGCTCCTGCCTTTATGTGCAGCTACATTGCTGTCCGTAGTAACACTGTTTGTATGATGGTCAGTATCATAGTGGAGCTTCAGAAGAGGAATTTAAATCCTTCTGAAATTAATAGGCTAGAATTTGAATATCTTGGCTAAATACATAGTTGAGAAAAGGTCTCTTCCAATACCACATTTTCTGACAGAAAATTCTTGATCTGTGATAATCCTGGGAAAACTGCTTTACAGTGTAATCCTGCACACAAAATAGATTAATAGATGGCCAGCAGTAACCTGATGTCTGTATCAAAGATAACAGTACTATTGGATTAAGGCTTTTTTTTGCTTGGTTCATTTTGTTGTAGACTATGATAACTGTTGTGCTTGGTGACACCTGACCAATAGTTAAGTAAAGAGAGACCATTCTAAAGCATAATCTATCATCTTTAATTTTCTGTTGAAACACATTTGTAATAATGGACTTTATTGTTTTGTTTGCTGAAAAAGAAGTATCTATGCACATAATTCTGTAAAATTAGGTTGGACTTCTATTACTAGTATATTTTTATGTGGTAAAGAGAGGGAGATGTGATAAAAGAGCCAGAAAAATTAGTTGAACTATACTGATCTCAAACTGTGTGTGGGAGTCACAGGTCCATTTAACTGCAGCATGAAGAATTCTGATTCCTCAGTACATTTTCTTCAGTCTGATGATTTTTAAATAAGTCTTTAAAGTTTCTGTATTTTTAAGGATTTTGTAGTTTTCTTTAAATTACATAGGGCTAATGGATTGACTTGTAGCATAGAGAAGGCTGAGTAAATTTTTTTCCTTAGGCTTATGATTCTGGTACCTAGAAGCCTGTCCTTCTAGCTGATTGAAATTTGCATTGATAAAAATTTTATTTGAGCACCGATACTAGCCTTAGTGTCCTTGACATACTCATACTCTACAAGGATAACACTTTTCTTCTGTTTTTTGCAAGTGGTCTAATTAATTTCAGTGGAACTTGTCACAAGAATCAAGAATTTTTATGGGTTTGGAGACTTCTAAATTGATTCCAAATTAGACAGTTAGACATGAGTACTGTTCTAAGCTTTGACATTGTAAAGTGTGGCTGTGTGCAGCTAACCAGCTGCTGTGTTCCACTCCATGTGTTTGTGATTCCTCTGTCTCCCTTTGTTTGATTAACTGGGAGGTATTATTGGTGTCTGTCAAGGGCTTTGAAATCCACATATAAATGGTAGTGTGAAAGTGAAAAGCCATTCTTTGTTAATGCCAGAAAAACAGGCATTGCTTTAAGTGTGGCCTGTGGAGTTATCCTCAGTCACTCCCTTATCATTACTTGGCTTTATGAAAAAATAAATAAAACAATGGGGTATGACTGTGCTCATTAAAAACATATTTTATTATTAAGTACCCTATAAAGAACATACTGTAATATCAATTTTTGGCTTCAGCAGTTTGGGAAAAGGGAGCATCAAAGTGCATGAAAGCAATATGCACCAATGGTATAGTCATTGATTTTCGTAGGACTATGGGAGTCAAAAATGGAAATTGATATTGCAGTAATGACCTGGGCAATTGACCATTTAAGTGATTCAGGAGAAGTCCTGCAGGTAAGGGAAGAGATGCACTTCTTTGGTGCCTGTTCTATATTAATGAGTTTCATACTTAGTCTTTTATGCTTGTTTCATTCAGAGTAGAGCTCCAAGTACCTTAACTTGACTTGAGAGTACTTGGCATCTTGCAGGATCAGGAGCTGTGCTTGCTGAAGCTTGCTGCATTTAATTTAATTGTATCATTTTATTCACTGTTACTCACTCCATCTGTCCCAAAGGGAACATAGAGAAAGGAAAAGAGAAAGGAAAGAGTGCCAGTAAACTATAATAGCAGAAAGAAGGAGCTAATTTTAAACTGCTTTGAAACATGTTTTCTGTAAGCAATGTTGTCCTCCCAAGTGGCAGAGTGCTTAATATAGAGGAGAACTGCAATAAACTTCGGTTTTCTTCCAATAGCATAACATAGTGTATTGATAACACCTACTTATAAGCACTGTCTGAAATGTTTTTTTTTAGCCTAGAGAAATTGTCAAGTGGATAGGATGCAAAAAACCACAGAAATCCATGTTGTGATCATAAGTTATAGTCAGGATCACACAGAGGGTTAATAAAAGACTTCCTAAATAGCTGAGTAAAAGGAAAATCAGCAAATACAGCCCAATAGGTTGTTTATGACCATTGCCTTTAACTAGAGATTAAATCTTCTAATGATAGTGTCAGCCTTAATAAATCTGATATATAGAAATCTATACCATCTTTATAACAGTATGCTTATTTAACCTTTAAAAAATATTTGTAAGTGGAACCTTATTGTAAGTGCAGCCCATATTTTGTGTCTTTGGTTTCCACCCTGCAGCATGCTGCTTGTTGTGCAGATCAATATTGTCTGATTGCTTCTGTGTATTCCCTCATCTACTCATATGTAAGAAAAGAGGATTTTTTTTTTAGATTTGTATCCCCTTGCTACTGTGGAACTGTGCAAATGTGTTTAATTACACACACAAATATTATGAATGGCTTCCAAAAGATCAGTTCAGGAATGTCAGAATAAATGTTACCTGTTCCTAAACAGGCACATGCAGCCGTGATGTGAAGGGCTCTCATCTCACAGCAGTTGAAATGAGGAGTTAAGTCTCTATGTGGTGTTGTACATGAAGCAGTGTTCCTTCCCTTCCTCCTGTGCCATGATATCCTACCATGTGGCAGGACCAGCCTGACGGTCTGGGTGGAAGGAAGATCCAGGCTCAGCAATGTGTCATTGGTGGATGCACTGTCAGCCCAGTTTGAAGCAGGAAAGTATTTTTGAAGCAGATCTCCCAGTTGTCAACACTTACTGAGCATTTCTTTGCACCATAGAGCAGTTCCAGTTTGGATGATCTAAATTGCTTTCAGAGGAAACTAAATCAGAAGATTTGCTGTGGATATGTAACAAATATGCCCCAATCCCTAATAATGATGACTGAAGCCATGAATTGTCCTCAGCACCATGAAGGTCTCCAGTATGAATTGAATGCACACCAAGAAAAGGCTCTTGGACATTTGGCACTTTGTGCAGCAGCCAGAAAGCACTTCCCATGCGACACATATTGAACTGATTTTAGCTCAGCTGGTCAGAGCATGGTGCTAAGAACGCCAAGGTTGGGGGATCAATACCTGTGTGGGTCATTCACTTAAGAGATGGACTCAATGATCCTTGTGGGTCCCTTCCAGCTCAGACAATTCTGTGATAAAGGCCCATATGGCAAGTATGCCTTGATGTTTGACTGCTGTTGACCACCTTGAAATTTGCTCCTTTTTTTTTTCTTTTCTGGGACTACTCCTTCTTCAATATTGCTATTTTTTTCCTTTATAAGCATTTTGTTCTGTTGCAGTCTGTCTTTGCTGAACCTTGGTCTCTTACACAATATCTCTCTTTTTTTCCCAACTTCTCATTATTTTGGCCCACTCATGTCTTGCTGCTTCAGACTCCCAGAAGGTCCAACAAGGTACATGCTGAGGCCCCAGGAATATGGTCATGCTTATTACCTTATACTGTGTGAAAATGTGTTTCTTCCTCTTTCTTGGCCTGTGCGATAATGAAAAATCAATTCTAGTATGTTATTTATCAAGCTGGCTTGTAATGATAAAGTAGACTAAAAACCAATTAATTTAAAATAATTTTAAATAATTAAATAATTTTAAAAAATTAAGTTACAAGTATTTTCTTTTGAAAAGACATCTTAAAAAACCCTCACATGTAAAACATTAGTATATAAGTTATGATATTAGTTAAAATACTTTTAGTTACGTTTTAGTTATTTTTATTCCATAGAAGTTTATTATATTGTCAATATTTTCAGTAGTCAAACCACTGCAGTCACTGAGTAAGTGTTTGAAACCATTGGTTACTGAGGCTAGAATACAGGTTTAGTTTTTTTCTTTATATACAAAAATATGCTGCCTTATTTTGGACTTTTCAGATAGTTCAGTTCAATAATTACTTAATGCCAAGCTGAGAAATTGACCTGTACTGAAAGAGCAGAAAAAGTTGGTTTTCTCTCAAACTGTTGATAGGATGATCAGATCTACTAATTAAACACTTGGTGACAACAGGAATAAGAGACAATCAGATTAGTTTGCTAATTTTAGATTAGGAAAGCCTTCCTTATGAATTAGGAAGTTTTGTAGAGAAAATATGATTTGACATTTTTCTTCAGGTATGCAGCAGACTGAAGATTTTTACTTATCGTAAAATAGCTTGAAATGCTGTGTTATGCATTTGGGATGAATCAGAATTTATAATCCTAATTAATTTTGACAGAAATTACAAAGAAGCAGCTATTTAACAAACAAGACAGATGCTGTTCACAGGAGTCTGACTCTAAGACCCTGAAGAGTCCAAACAATTGTGTATTACTCAAATAAGTTCTTAATTTATTTTTGTCAGTAAAGAGAAAATAACAATACATGCCAACAATGAAAATTAACTAAGTAAAGAATACAATTGCAAAACAAAAGTAATGATTATTTAAGGTTTTCTACATGGTAATTCAAATTATCATTAAAATCTGTGGCAATCAGCATAGCTGCAAATTGTCAGTAATTCAAAGACAACAGCATAGCTTTCTTTACTTTTCAGACAGTCTCACTACTCAAAGATAGAAATTTCTGTGACAAGATGGGAAATAGAAGGAAGATTCAGTGGCAGGAGCCTGACAATTATGTTTTCAGTAATTCCTTAGTGGCACAAGGCTTACTCAGCAGTTAAAGCTGAATTGAAATGTTCTTCTCTATATTGAAATGCTAAATTACTCTGCAGGAAATCCCATCCACTGCAGCGCTGTGTTCAGTTACATGGTGGTTAACCAGTCTGAGACTATGGATGGTCTCTTGCATTTTTTGGTATTTCTTTCTTCTTACTCCTGGTAACACCTTCTTTGTATTTTTAACTATAAGTATATAAAAATAAACTGACCACCATAAGGAAACTGAGCCAACAAAAGCAGTTCACCTTTGGATATGAACAACAATGAAGAAACAACAACAAAAGCCCTCAGAAGACCATTAATTTGGACTGAAAATGCTGAGCTGTGTTTTTAATTGTAACACTTTTAAATTCTGTGCTGTTACTTCAGATTGTTTCTCAACGGATTTAAATGGTTTGTGATGAATAAAATATTGATTGGTGGGTTTGGATGACAGATGCTTCTAAATCTGAACAAACATAACTAATATGAAATTCAAATTCTGATCAAACAAAAAATTAATATGAATTTATTATTTTCTTGCTTTTAATAAGCACAGATGTCTTGCCAGTGGCTCAGGCTGTTTCAAGCATCACTGCATCACTTTTTGTGGGTGTAGAGCTCTTTCTAAGTATGTGCCTTGCATGAAGAATCAAACTGATGGATATTCAAGCATAACCGATGCTGACTTTCTTGAATGGAGATTGTGGTCCTAATGTAAAAATCCTGAAGCACTTTGCTTTTTGGGTACAATATGCATTCAGTAATTTAGGACCAGAAGGGTCCTGCCTCATCAGTGAATCCTGTCCCAGTCTTGCAGGCAGTTTGAACATATAATACCCTTAACAGGCTGATGCAGCTCTGAGCCTCTTACTGTTTGACAATTGGTAAAAAAAAAAGATAAAATTGCTGATATTTGTTTTATCTTCTGCCAGGTTGCTGAAGATAACTAATGCCCCAGTCTAAGTGAACTATCACTTTTGTGAACAATGAAGTATATGAACACAAGAATTGCCATGTATGTCAAAATATTGTGTCTCTAGTCTGGGATTCCAGTCTGACAATGCCCTGTTCCACAGTGAGATTTGAGAAACTATTTTCTAAAATCACACAGTGACCTTCCTCTGGGAGAGGCATTTTTGTAATGGCTGTCAGTGAGAAATCTACCCAAACATGAGGTTAAATGTTTTTTTTTTTACTCCTGCTACATAAATTGTGTTCAACCTGTTTATATAAACATTTAAGTTTTGCTTTTAATGCCTGATGGTAATGAATTTCAGAGGTTAACTGACAATTTTTGTATTTAAAATACTTCTGCCTTTTACCTTCATTACTTCCTTGAGTGAAGGTATACCAAACCTTGGCTGACTGTGGCTATACCATTGATTATATATGTCCATCATATGTCTCTTCTTGTTGACGTCTTGCTGAAGCACATATTTTCAAAGATAATAGAGGAAAGTAAGATTCCCAGAACTAAATGCACTATTTCAGCTGAAGACATACTAATGACTAGAATAAGATGGCATGCTAAAATATTTTTTTTTATATCAATCCATTACAAAACATAAGCCTGAGAATCTCAAGAAATCATGTTTTCCTCTCCTTCTCCCACAATGCTACACATTGTTTGCCTTTTTATTTGCAGTTGCATGTTGATCAGAAGAATTTGTATTCAATCTGTTTACAGTAGTGCTCCTGTCTCTTTCCTGGAAGCTTCTAATTAATTTAGAATTTATCTGTATCTAATTAATTCAGACAGGATTAATATATAGTGAACTGTGTCTGGATTAAAACCCTCATGTGTTGGATTGCTGAGTGGACTGGTGAAAGCACGCAATGCCTTTCAGTTCTAGGCAGTTTGATATGGTAATGAACAAAAATTTTCACCAATGGGAACAGAATTTGTGGTGGTATAATCTTGGCAATTTTTTCATAATTGATATGTTTTTAGGAAATCTTCCCCCCGAGGCCAAGGCTGGCATGAACCAGAGCCTGTGCAGGTGTCTTTGAGTGGTGGGCTGGGAGTGGGAAAGCTGACACTGATGCTTGCTCTGCATTATTGATTCTAAGAAGGCCCTGGGGAAGGGCGGGGGAGTATTTTATTTTTTTGTCAGCCAGGGACTTAAATGATATTTCTGTCTTTCCCAAAGAGATGTCCTGACTGTGTTTTCATAGAAATTGTAGAATCCTAGAATGGTTTGTTTTGGAAGGAGTGATAAAGATCATCTTGTTCCAACCCTGCTGCCATGGGCAGGGACTCCTTCCACTAGACCGGGTTGCTCAAAGCCCCATCCACCCTGGCCTCCTTGAACACTTTCAGGGGTGGGGCATTCTCTGGGCAACCTGTGCCAGTGTCTCACCATCCTCACAGTAAAGACTTTTTTCCTAATATCTAATCTAAACTTTCTCTCTTTCTGCTTAAGGCCATTTCCCCTTGTGCTACCACTACATGCCCTTGTAAAAAGGGCCTCTCCAGCTTTCTTAAAGGCCTCCCTTAGGTACTGGAAGGTGCTGTAAGGTCTCTGCGGAACCTTGTCTTCTCCAGGCTGAACTACCCCAACTTTCTTAGCCTGTCTTCATAGCAGAGGTGCTCCAGCCCTCTGAGCATCTTCATTGCCCTCCTCTGGACTGGCTCCAGAAGGCTGATACTCCTTGTGTCAATGAGTCAGACAAATATGTTGTATCATTCCCTTAACAGCCTGAGCAAACTCAGCTAAAGATGGGCTGGTGACCGCAGCCATGGCCAAAGGATCCAGCAGGGATAATATGTCCTGATTAGGAAGCAACAATGCCTGAGAATTGTAGCTTCATTAGCTGCAATTAGCATGAAAAAGCAACATGCTGAGATATGTTCAAGAGTGCAGGATGAAAAAAATCTGAAGAAAATTACATCCCTTTCCCTCAAAACACTTAAAATGGACAAAAAATGTATGTCTGTGCAGGAACAATATAGTGTACAGCCTATTACCTGGTTGAGTCCTGATGCGCATACAGATATGAAAATCTCATTTCATGGCAAGAATGTACACAGTGTGTTCGAAGAGTGAAAGGACACAATACACTGGGTACACAAATTAACAATATACGAGTCGTTACATATTTCAGATTGATACAGAGAGTAGATATGTAGTAGATTGATATATCTAGTATATGCACATATATATTAGATACAGGAATAAATTAAAAAATATTTTTGCGTACTAGTATACATCTGGCATCTTCTTCATTGCACACATTTTATCTAAACAGCTGAATGATGTGATGGAAAAAAAGAATTTATTGCTTCCAGAACTTTCAACAGTACAGCAATTAAAAAATCTGAAGGTTTATTGGATACTTTCTGTGATTATAAAAGAATCCTCACCTCATGCATGAGTCAACCTGTCATGATAGGTCTTACCACAGATCATCAATTATTACTTACAAATGCAGCATTCATCACCAGTGTTCCCTCCTTGTGGCAGTCAGTCCATGCAAGACTCATCTGAGATATATGGCACTGGAACAACATGACTCTGTCTTGGTACTGAGTTTTTCAGGACTCTGGCCCTGATCACCACTATCAATAATGTCTGTCTTACCTGGAGGAACTGGAGAGGACCAGGGCTTTTCTCTGTTTAATGCTGCACAAGGCTGGTAGCAAAATGTCTGGCTTCTACAGTCTAAGGTTGAAGTGGAGAAACATAAAAACATCCAAAAGAAGTGACCATTCCATGTATGAAGTACACACATGCATGTGTCCGGGCACACATTTTTGCTAGGTTAAGTAAAGAAACCATCTTTTAGCTTAATTACGTGTTAGCTCATTTCTTCTAGGCATCATGGCAGAGGTGGGTAATGATAAAAATCTCTGTATCAGGAAAATAAATTCTAAAGGGCTAAACCACTGATACTGAAAGAGACCTGCTGAGGTTATGAGTATCATTCCCTTGTCCCAGTCTTCTCTGGGTTTGAGTCCACACAGGGTCCTGGCTATATTGATAGTCCTCATACTACACCAACTGGGGTTTGTTCTTTCAGTGCTCATAACTTCAGGTATCCTGTTCACCTTCTGTACTCTGTCCATAATTAATTATTTGCATATTAATTATGCAAAGCACAGGTGCCCAAACTGGTAATTTTTCGTGACACTGGAAGATTGATTTACTATACTGAACAAGCAAAATCCAGCTGTCTTTCTGCATTTCTCCTCCTTACGTTGTTTCTGTAGCTGGTGCGTTATCAGCCAGCTAGTACAGTTTGGTTTGTCTTGTTTTTTACCAGTTTGTCTTCAGATTGGCTCACTGCACAGCAAATGCTGTAGCTACAGTTTCTAGTGAGATATTTTAAAATTCTAATTCAGTCTTGCTGCTGCTCAATATGTCTGCAAACTGTCAAACTGATCATAGCATTCACATCACTCAGCGGTCTTCTGCGTAAGGCCAACACGTTGCAGCACTTGAGCAGCTTTCATGCTTTCAGACTACTTGTTTCTGCTGATATACATTCTGTATGGAACTCAGAATTCACCAGCATCTTTAAAAGAAGGAAATAAAAATATTGGGAGAAATTTATTTTTATTTCTGTTTTGTTTATTACGTCCTCTTTTGTGATTATAAATTACAGAATCTACTATTCCTTATATCAAGCAATGGGGATTTTAAGAAATGTTCACCTGCAGTTTATAGGAAAGCTTTTTTTTTTATTATTTTAGATGCATTTTCAGGTGTTTGTTTTGTTGTTGGTTTGTTTTTTTTTGTTTTTTTTTTGTTGGTTTGTTTGTTTGTTTGTTTTTGTGGAATATGAGTTATTTATTACTTTTGTCTTTTCCTTATCATGGAGTGTGCAGATCTCAAGGTCTTACGGAGCTGTATTTCCACAGTGTACCTCCAACAAAGTTGCTTTTGATTTCAGTAGGTACCATTGCAACAAGAATTGTCCCTCTGATTATAGAACTCCTGAAAATAATTAGCTTTTATTCAGAGATTTGAAAGTCAAGAGAATGCTACAAATTGACCTAAGAAGAATGCCAGTACCAGATGCAGCCAATGTGAAAGGAAGGATGCTGCTGGATACATCTGACCAGTATTAAGTGCTCCTCCTGGTCCACTGCTTTCCTTGCACCCACAGTACCTTTGTGAAATGTAGGGACAGAGAAAGCAGTGAAGCACCATGCCCTGATTTTCCTCCACAACCACTCTCACAACAGTTAGAAGCTCCTTCCTTTACGGTCAGATTCTGACATATTAGGAATAATCCTTCCACCTCTGCTCCTTTCCTTTTTATTTCTTGCAGCTACATCTACTCTATTTTTCTAGACAATGGTGTGTTCTTGCAGATGGATGTTCCACTTGTGGTTTTAGCTTCCTTTGTCCTTTGAGCAGCATCAGTAAGTTTTTTTTGAGTCATATAGTGACAATAAATAATAACAGCCTTTTTCCTAGGGAAAGACACAGCCAGGTCTGGTTTCACCAACAGTTATGCTTAAATCACCAGAATCTGAAAGGGAGTAGAAGTATAATATTCCTGCATGTTTTCTGAGAACAGGTTGGCTGGTGAGGGAGGTGTAACCCATTTGTGTTGGAATAGCTTTGATTCAAATGTGTTCAGCCATCAGCTTTGATTCAAATGTGTTCAGGCCTCAGTGTCAATCCATCTTGAGTTTTCTTAATGCTAGTAGTTGTTGAAGTATATATTTTAAATCAGGGGAGCTCACTAAAACATGGTTTATTTTGATTGTAGTTTATAATTGGAAAGCTTTGTCTGGGAAAAACTGGATTTTCTGACACTTTTTCTGCAATTGCTTAAACTAGACAACCTTTTGAATATACACGAAATAATTGTTGAAATTGTAAAGGTTCTCAATGTCCTTAAAAACTATTGAAAAAAAATCTAATTTATTTATTTGTAAAGGAGAGTTTCTATTGCAAGAAGCTGAAGGCAGATATCTCAACCTCCCTAAGAATCCTGTGCTTATCACCTCCCACATATTTTAAGAGCATACTTTTAGATATAACACTCAGATCCTTATGTTTGATCTATTTTTCAAACTCACAGAAATCAAGTACACCATGATGCTTTCAGAATGTAAATATTTAACACGGACTTTTTCCAGGAGATGGAACCATATTGATCCTGTGTTCCTAATCTTTATAACTTTGTCGTTTGTCTGACTGAAATTTGAAAGCTATCCTTTGTGGGGTTTGGTGTTCTCTTTCCATTTTTGCTGAACAACCTGACAACTCCTCAAACCACTAGGACTTTAATTTGTGTAATTCGGTTTCTCAGCCTTATTGGAACAGTATGTTTTGGTTCATTCTTGAAATAAACTGCACTCCATAACTAAACTGTAAGCTGAGAGTCTAAGTGTAAATGAAAAATTCTGAACTTTATACTCAGAAGGCGTAATTCAAACAACAAAGCAGATATTTTTCAGAAGGAGTAGTCATTAAATAGAGTAAAAACAAAGCTTCCAACACTTTTTCTATGTTGAGATTGTAAGTTAGGATAATAAAAGTTTTACTAAAGAGAATTAATTAAATGAAGTTATATGCAGACCATAAGTAACAGAACATTCACTATGACTGTGATGAGAGGGCACTTGATTTTAGTAGACTCTGCTCTCTTTTTATGAAATTAATTATATATGTTTTTCATGGTTTAGAGCTTGGATTTTAATAAGTAGCAACTACACCTTACTTCTATTCAGATTGATATTAATTATAGGATAGAGACCATAATTTCTGGTATTATCTGTTAGTGACAAGACTTCGCCCAATCAACCTGGAATAGACTTTGCACCTTATTATAATGCAAAGGAGCAGGTAGGTGCCATGTAATGTTTTAGGAGAGTAGGCAATATTGAGGAGATTGGTGTGAGCAAAAACTCTAAAACTGAAGTTGTCGTCCTGCATGAGGCTGAAACTGAACGTTTAGAAACCTAATAGTTTGCAGCTCCTTTTTCCTGGTGAGCATTACTAGAATCTTACCATCACTGTGCATTAGGAAGAGTTCAATAAATTTTAACCAAAATTGTTGCTGAAAATGTCTAGTAACTAATAATAATCTATCCAGCAGATACAGATTTCTTTCTACAGTTCTGTTTTTGCCATTATGTCTTTAATCCTGTTTGTCCAGAACACATACTCCAGTCTACCCTCACAAATTCTGAGACACTAAATCATTTCATTTTCCTAAATCCCTCTGTGACTAGATGATGATTTCTTACAGTCAGTAATCTTCCACCATTTCCTTCATTGGAATAACACATTCCTTAAGAGGAAGACTTTAAGCTTGCTGCTTTTGCACCAAGTTTCTTGGGCCCCAGATGTTCACGTGGCTGACTTGTGTAATGTCTTGCAAAAGTCAATTAAACGTCATGAAATTAATAGCATTAGGACAAAATTTGGGTAGTTGTCTGGCTAGTTTGATAATGTCATCATGTCAGTCATTGAATTTCACATGCCTTTGTTGTTATTTAGTTATGATTGCTTCGTATCTGAGTGTAGTTCATAGGGATAGAAAGGTGTGCTTGCTGCTGTGCTCTCCTTTTATAGTTTAGCTACTTTGCATTTAAAAAGTGAAAATGAGGATACAAACAAAGCAGAGAGATATAAATAGAACACTTTCTCTCAATATCCAGTAACAGATGTTTGGAGAAAAATAAAGGAAATAGGGCAAATACTGAATAATCTTTCCCAGCCTTTCTGTAAATGGCAACTCAGGGACTTTCAGACCTGGCTGGATGTTTCATCTGTATCATGATGCTCAAATGCCTTAATGTGCCATTACCTGTCTCTTCTGTCTCTTTATACTTCTGGCTTCCACAACATCTCATGTGGAGTTTAATTACAATAAGAAGTGTTTCTTTTTATATGTTTTAGCCCTTCTGCATGCTGAATTCATGAGCTACTTTCTCCCTACCAATTATTTCATAGAACTATATTGTACTCCTCTTTAGTCGTCCTTCACCTAAGCTCAGGAGTCTGACTAGCCTCTTCTCATACAGATGTTGCTCATACTTTCAATCATCCTTGCACATTCCCTTCTTCAGGTTCTTTTACATCCTTTGTGAAATGGCAAGATCAGCACTGCACACAGGATTTCATAGAATCATAGAATGGTTTGGGTTGGAAAGGACTTTATCCACCCCCCCCTGCCACAAGCAGGGACACCTTTGACTAGAACAGATTGCTCAGAGCCCCATTCAACCTGGCCTTGAGCACTTGCAAGGATGGGGAATCCACAGCTTCTCTGGGTAAAATATAAACACAACAGTGATAACTGTGTTTGCATCTATTCCCAATTTCTGTTTTACAAAAATGTGACCATCCTAGGGGAAAAGAATGTTTGAGTACCTTGTCATGACATTTACAAGGTCTTTACAGGGCATTTACCCTACAATCAGCTGTGCAGTTCATCCAGGAAGATGAGAACTTACCCCTTTAATCTCATCTAATGCACCCTTTCCTACTTTTAAGGATTTTCAGAGCATTCAAATGGCGAAATTCTCTTCACTGGATATGACAGGTTCTGTAGCAGATACTTCTTTGACCTGTACTTCCTTTTGCCCTTTCACTTCTGAGCTCCACAGCTGCCTCTGGCTCCTTGCTTGATGTAACTGCTGCTCCCCAGGTTATGTATGTAAAAGTCCTCTCCAGAGTATACATGCCAGTACCTGCCAGGTATATGCCATATTCTGGTCTATGCAGTATAAATAAATATATATATATATATACACACACACACACACACACATGTACTGTGAGTATATACATACACTGTATATGCTTCTTCTCCATTACTTTGTTTATCAAGTGATAACAATTACAATTGAGACAATATTTTCTTGTGCCTCAGACCCATCTTCAAGTGAAGATGTCAAAAACCCCTGGGTCTCTACAGCTACAGTAATAAAAATACAAAATAAAAATGCTAAATACACAGTAAGGTTAATAACAAACACTTCCTATCATAGTATTGTATTCATGGTTTTATGCACAGGAAGTCTTTTGTACTCATGACATGATAAAAAGTTATTACTGACAGATGAAACACCTGCTTAAAAAATGCTACAAAATATTCCACTACTAACAAACTTCTACCTAAGATATATTTTTCTCCTCATAATCTTAGACCTGTATGTACAACATGTAAGGAGTTTTGAGAATAATAAATGAAAGTTGCTGTAGAAATAATACAAGAGTGGTTAAGAATGACTTTTAAATGGTTCGGTGAAGTAGATACTGGAAAAGCAATCTAAATTCTATCAGACGAGGTAATGGAGGGTAAAGAAGCTGGCAAGCAGAGTGACTAGAAAACTAAATGATAATATAAGCCTAAAGCATAGAAGAGCTTTGAAAATCTGTATGCAAATGGAGCAGGAGACCAAGGTATACAAGAAGGACTGTAGCTTAAAAGGAGTAAAAGGAATATCTGGTGGAAAAGGGGTAGAGGAAAAGCTGAGCCAAAGGTGTTGCTGAGTACTTGTGCTCTTTTGAGGGCTAAATTCCCATTTGTGGTGTTCTGGTTTAAAATAAGGCCTATGCACACATAAAATATAGCTGGTGATGGCCATCTGGTGAACCTTTTGGCTCCAAACCAGGGTCAGCTGTACCTCAGCCATTCTCCAGAAAGCCTTGTTCTACTGGTGCTTAAAAAAGTGCACAGGGATCTGCAGTCACCAGAGGCATTCTCTTCCAAGTGTTGGCAATTCACCTTATGGAACTTTTCCTGATACTTCACCTCAATATTTCTTTCTGCATTTCAGACCCTTTACTTCCAGCCAACTCCTCAGTGGACGAGAATGAGATCTTGCTGCTGTATTAGCTTGAATCTCAAACTTCAGTTCTCTGCTCACCAATTCATCCCTAATGTCTGTATGATAGCCTTGGGCTCTAGTCTGGAGTGATCTTATCATCTCTGGAAACAGGGAATGTGTGTGTCATCAACAAAACAGGAGAGATGCTGTGTTTCTGACTAGTGTATTTTACACAGAAATATTTGCATATTGGCCTGATAGCTACTTGTAGCTACTTTTTTTGGCTGGATATCAAGCAGCCAATCACAAATGTATGAATGCACCATATTAAGCCTGGAAGAAATGCCTAGGTTGGAAAGGAGAATGCTTCTTAGAGAAATCCATGGGAATACATGGTGGGGGGGAAATACAACCTGGAGGGGGAAACATTCATAGCTGGTGAATTCTAATTTGAATATGTTTCATCAAAAGTGTTGTGACAATAGAGTGATTATGGGTAATTTTTTGAGAAATACATAATAAAAATAGCAGAGAGGCAAAGTCAGTTCTCATATGAAACAATTGCTGAGAAAGGTGTTCCCAGTGCTTTTCTAGAACTACACAAGTATTCACAGGTTTCTTTAGCAATAAAAAGTGCTCTGAAAAGAAAGCTCAGCACCACAGTCCAGCCACATGACAAAGTATCCTGAGTGAGTGAATCAGCGTATCACATGCCTATCACAGGAGGATCCTGTGGGAGTTCCACAGATTTGGTGTGTATTGATGGTCTTGCTGCTGTGGAATACGGTAAAACAACAGATGCTATGTTGAAATTTTGTGTGAGGAGAGGACTGTTTTTAAGTATCTTATCCAACGTGGTTCCTTGAGGATTTGGAAAGAAGGATGTTCAGACAACATGGCAGATGAATGCCTTTTCTGTGTTGGTCAGTGCTACAGCCGCACTTGGTCTATAACCAAGCCTAAGCTCAACATATGTGGTGTTTGGAACAATTAACTCTGTTGACTTGAAAAGGGATAAGAATTTGATGTAATTTGCTCTATTTTTAGCCAGTTGTATAGTGCCACATATTATTACTTTTGATTAGCTTAGTCAATGCACAGAGCTAGTACACGTTAAACACTAAAATTAATCATACAGCAGTGCCAGTTACTAACTCTCAGCATTCTGATGAGAAGTGCAGCCAGAAGTGCAGGTGTGCAGATGAGGAATGTTGTGGCATTAAGAGCCAAACCTTTCTGCTCTTCCACCTGCACATGTTTGGAAAAGAAATAGAGCCAACGAAAGCTCTTCTAAAATATTATTGTCCAAGGATTCCCTACCCAAACCCTTATGACACACATATATCAAAGAAGCAGATGCTATACTGAGAAGTGTAAAGCATGATATTGCCAGAAGGTGATGTGATCTACTCATGCTCATCAGAACAACAGCTTCTAGGAGGTATTTGATTACCTGCAGAGTCTGGCCCTGACTCAGTAGACTGATGTATGATTATCTAAAAAGCCTCCTCTTGCTCCCTATTAAACCAGTGACAGTGTTCTCATCTTGTTGTCATTAGTGGGTCAACTCTTGGCAATATTTCATGAGATTGTAGTTCATATTCATGAGCTTTCAAATCAAATCTTTGCAAATATTTTCTTTCTTGTTTATTTGTTTTCAGGGAGACACTTAAACTTTCCACCTGTCTTCTGTCCTTTTTTTGTTATCTTATTGTAGGTTCATTTATTTTAACACTCAGAACTGCAGGGTCAAACTAACTACAGAAGTAAGTGGTGCATTTATTAACTCAGTGATAAATGCCTCATTCATAATCCGCATGGCAAAATCTGGTTTTTGTAAGAAAACCTACTCTGTACACTGTTGCTCTATTTTTTTTGAAGGTGTTGATTCAGAATGTTTCAGGAATTTGGTCAAGTGTATTTGTGGAAACAATCAATCCCATGGGATAATATTCTCTAAAAGTTGCACAGACCCTCATGAAAGTTCTGCTGCTGAAAAGCAAGGTCCTCTTGTAATACAGGATGCACAGATGCCTAATATGTATCTTCTGGAGGTCTGGAGGAGATAAGAAGATAAAGAATGGTACAGAACATTCATAATCAGTAAACCTTTTATGATGAAAAGTCTGATCCTGACTTGCCGCTCCAGGGAGCTCCCTAAGGAAAAAAACCATGGGTGTGAATCTCTTCCTGGTGTCCAGCGAGACATGTTTCTCAGTGCAGTCTCTGCTGGAGTTTCAGCTGGGTAAGCCAGCATAAGCCCAGCAGCCTTGATAACATAGCTGGGGACAGCACAGCTGAGCTTAAACAGAGCTAGTTGGGTTGTCTCTTTCAACCCTACATGTGAATCTAGTTTAATGTGTAAAACTCGGGGAAACCACAATTACAATATGATGATGATGATGGGGAATGCTTTAAAGTTAATAAACACCATGAAGAGAAAGAGTTAAACTTTTTGGAGAGATTCAAAGGATATCTAACTAACTGGAAATAATGGAACCTAATGAAAAAAAAAATTAAGAAACATATCTTATTTGCATTGTGGCTCTAATGGTTTAGGAGATGGAAGGATACTTGGGCAATAAAAAAAAAAAATCAAGTATGCACCTGATTCCCAGTAATACGCATACCTTAGGGATAACTACTAATACAGCTGAGGTGGGAAAACCTAGAAAATTAAGGTGCTTTGAAAATAAAGTGGTAGAAATAAACTGAGGATGAGAAAAGTTCTGTGTCAAGCTATCTACAACTGAATCTGTTCACTGATATTTCCTGCTCACAACAGAGACCCCATGAGAAGTCTTTTTTATTTCTTCCCAAACCAGAAGATGGTTCTGTGCAGGCTGAAACTACAAGAGCTGGAACTACTGCTGGAAAATTGCAGGAACAATGATTTATTCCTGTATCAAAAACTGAACAAGGGAAAACATATAAACACTGTGCTATAGGCACAAAGGGTGATTATTTTTGCCACATAAAACAGTTTTAAAATTCATGGGGAAAAGTAATTTTTGACAGTATTGTGTAGGTGGTTTCAGTCTTATAAAAATAGCTATGGATGGTTTATTTGCTTTTCAGACTGCTATTTTTGCTCTTCCATTCAGGTATTTTTAATGGCTTTTCTTGAATAAGACTTATAGGAGTTATGTTTATTGATGAATGAATTTATATGATTACAGCAGACTAAAACTGCAGAATCTTTACAATAGCAGAAACTAATCTGTGGGCTTACTGCATTTTTCTTGAGCAAGTTGTCTTGGAAGAAAAGATACGATCATTCTGTTTGATTGGGTTTTTTTAACCATTGTATTTATTTTAAGTATTTTGATGGATAAATGTACTACTTCTCTGGCTACACTGTGAATCATATATGAAATTAGAGTGAGGCGTGGGAATTTAGCAGTAGTGTTGTCACTAAAATGTATATAAAAATCATTCTCTGTTTCTATGTCAATTTTTACAGTTTGGGTGATGCAAATTCAGATTTCAAACACTCCTTCATGAGCCCTAGGCAGATCTGTTTTGTTAGGCGTTTCAAATGTCATTTTCCCCAGATTTCGAGTTCTGTCTTCTATAGTTCAGGGATACAGAATTATCAACCAAAGATGGCAAAAAAGAATTCTAGTTAAAGTTCCTTTCTCATAAAAAATTGCTTCCCAAGGCCAGGCTGGATGGTGCTTTGAGCAATCTGATCGAGTGGAAGGTTCCCTGCCCACGGCATCTAGTTGAAACTAGATGATCTTTAAGATCCCTTCCAACCCAAACCATTCTATGATTCTGTGATTCTAACTATCATTTCAAAAGCAGAAGCAATCATCTCAAGTCCAGTAATGGGATAACCACCAAATGCTTTTGCAAGTTTAGTCAGGCGAAGATGGTGAGAAAATCGTGCTATATCCTTCTGCCACAGCACTGTGAAAGAAAAGCTAAAATGTTGAAAAATCATGAGAATGTCTTAAATAATGTAAAATTAAAATGAAATTCTTGACCCCTCTTTCTTTGTCTTCCAATATCCTGAGTCTAGAGGATTAATTTTTTCTGTGTTTTCTGTCTTTCTTTGAAGACATGAGGACTATCACACTTGCTAAAGCCAGCACTGAGACTCCTGATCTTACTGCTGAAGCTCTGTGAAAAATATTGTGACTCTATAAGCTGCTGTATAAGCTTTATGTATTAGAATCACAGAATGGTTTGAGTTGGAAGAGACCTTAAAGATCATCCAGTTCCACCCCCTGTCATGGGCAGGGAGCCTTCCACCAGGTTACTCAGAGCCCCACTTAGCCTGGTCTTGAACACTTCCAGGGATGGAGAGACCACAACATCTGTGGGCAAGTGAATTGTTTCCTATGGATACACGTTTGCTCTTACTTACCTCTCACATGGTACTTATTGCCAGGTTCAAAGTGAATGATGTACCAGGCATATGGAAAAAACATGGATGTTTCCCAGACTTCCCTGGTTGTGATAATTCTGAAGAAAACTGAAATGGCCACTAATGCCAAATTTCTAAATGCAAGTTCATTTTCTAACCCATATGGGCTCTTAGTTCCCATTGATCTTTCTAGAAATTAGGAACCAAGAACATCAAAAAAGTGTACCTGCATTTTTAGACATTTAGACTCTTTCAAGATTTTGCTTGAAAGGGAACTTCACAGTAGGCCACAAATGTTTGGCACTGGAGAGAAAATATCACATAGAAAAAAAAAAAAAGATAGAGAAATACTTTACCTTTTCAGCCTATGTGTTTATATGAGGGATTTATAGAGGGCTGTCCAAAACAGTATGATATTAATGCAGTTTGGTTTTTCTCAAGGTAGTTAGGTCATCCTATGTTCATAGGACAATAACAAAAGGTACATTTTCTTTGGGAAAAGTAGTATAGTGTCTTGATATGAGTAATCTGGCTTGGTGCATAAAACAAGATTTTTAAGATGTTGAAAATATGGTAGGTTTTTTTTGTTTTTTACTGGCTCAAATGCAGAGCAAGAGTGACTTAAAGGAAATGAATGCTTAAGTGGAGAAATGGAATCGATAAGGGGTGCCTTGGAAAGTGTGAAGTGTTTTGTATTTCTCCAGCTCGTGATTCCAAAGCCCTCCAGCCTTTTACTTACATAAAACATCTGCCTCCAGCTGTTTTGCTTTTCAGAAACAATAGTTTGTAGGAGAGGAATTGGCACCAGTTGTCTATTATGTTTCTATTACTTTAATTTTCACTATTACTCATACAGCTTATTTTTTTTTGAAAATGATCTTCTCCAAAATGTGTGGCAGTCAGGTTCCCTGGCATCTGATAGTACACATTTTTCACAGTGCTACGTTATTTCAGTAACTTCCTTTTTTGGCGAAAGACTTATCTTTATCTACTCACTGAAACCACGCAAGTCTTTATAGCAAGCAAACAAGGAAGAAAAAAAGGACATGAAAAAGAATAAGCCAGCTCAAAAAAAAAGGTACTACCTAAACAAAATTCATGTACAGTTCTGTTAATTACTTAAAGATGACACTCCTGAAGGTTGTTATGTAAAGTAAATCTATTTCACAGCTGAAAAATAGTGTGGTCTTCTATGATGTTTTAGCTGAATATGTCTTCTGCAGAAAACCCTCTCATTTTTCTTGGTTTGGCTTTGAACCAGCCAGTGCTGTATCTGCAGACCTCAGCCATGAGACAAAATTTAGCCCACTCCCTGGAAAACTCAGAGCAAAACCCTTCCCCATCCCCTGAAACAGGCTCGCCAGACCACACAGTTAGGCTCCAGTCCCACACCCACTTAAGCTTGCATGCTTGCAATAGAAAGGATTTGCTCTATGATCAAAACGTATTAACCATAAATTGGAGCCTACTCACATCTGCATTCCTTGCTAAGCTCTTTCCATGAAGAGTTCAAGGAGATTGAAGTAGCTGTAAACATGTCATACTGACTTCCCACTAAACATCTACCAGATGGGAACATCTCCTCCTAGAAAAATGGTGCCTTTATGTAGTCTCCAGATCTTACAGCTGGAGCTCTGGATACTTTGCAAAAGACTAAGACTGATTAAGAATGGTTTGGTTTTAGGTGAGCTTAGTATTTATTTTTTTCACACCATTTGCTCAGACATGCAAGTGTATTAGCAAACTGTTTAATAAAATGACACTGATAAAAGTACTGTTGAGATTAGATCAGAATTTAAGTGGTTGGTAGCACATTAACTATATTTGAAATAAAAGGAACTTAACAGACAAATATGACGCTGAATGTAAACCTGAAGATTACATCCTTCACACCACATTGTGATTATCTAAATACCCAAATATTTCACAACTTTCCATATTTTGCCAAATAAGCTCCATGACATTTTAGAGCAGAAAACACACGAGTGCAAAGCTATTCTGGGAAAAGCAAGTTCCCACCGTCTCTTGGCCACATAAAAGAAAAACGTTATGTTCTCTTGTGAGCTCTTAAGGTATAGACAATGAATCTAATTCTCATGTTTTCAGAACTCTGCTCATTAATTGTTGATGAGAAATTATGAAGGTTGAAAACAGATAATCTTACAATAGCCACCACAACATTACACTTCACCTTTTATTTCCTGTTTTAGACTAAGCCACTGTTTCAGGCTTTATGGCATAACAAATGTGTACAGGTTAGTTGTTTTTTCTCTTTTGATTGATGGAAGATAAAACCTAAGGAGATCAAGACAGCTTGTATTAATTGTCAGCCTGTTTTCTCAGTGACAGTGATTTTAGAACTTTTTTCTCTTTTATTTTATGAGCTAGAACTAAACAGAATTATAGTATATATTTCCCTACTCACTAGTAAAAGTCCTGCAAAGTGCTGAGCTGCTCAGTTACTTTCATTGAATCAGTGACTGCCTGTTTACAGGCTACTGGCCGAGAGGTGGTTGTGTCAGTTTTCTGTGTACATGCTGTTTGCTAACTTGATACTGGGAAAATTGGAAGCTATTCAGTTTTTCCTTAAATCACTTACAGCTCTTCCAAATTTTTTCTCATAAGTGCATGTCAGCTAGTATACCCATACTTGGAGAGAGCTTTCTGTAATAATCAGAGATAATATACTATACTGAAATCCACTCTTTTATATTGTTCAAATTTGAACAGGATAATTGAACATGTACTTTGTAGCTTAGTCAATTCTTCATAGAACAAAGGCAGTTACTCACTTTTTTTGACTTCAGAACTTCCCACAGAAGTAGTTTTTTTTCTTTGTGACAAGGAATGCTACCTATTAATTAGGCTTTCTTCTGTGGGCATCCGGGCTGGCTGCTGACAGCAGTGTATCAATGAATTAATGTGAATAAAATAACCTGACACCTGCTTCATTTTTTATTCTGTCAAATGGAGCAACTACTGAGAAAAGTGTTAAGATATGTAGATTTGTTGACTATAGAAAGATTTTGGTTTTGGTAGTTGTAGTATACAAATAGAAATTATTTTGGACCCTGAGAGGCCTAGCTAAATAAAAGCTCTGCTGTTTGGCATAAGGGTATGGCATTATGTATAATAATTTTCATTTAACAGAGAAGAAAGCACTTGGGTTTTGTTAATTGAGTAACAAGGAAATAAAGCTTTGCTGTTTATTAATTTGTTATCTAATGATATGGTCAGAGTGAATCATAAGGTGTTTTGGAATTGGGCATTTTGATAAACACGTGCGATTAAGTTGCTTTCATGCATGAGCATTTTGTCAAAAAACCTGCAGGTCACTGTGCTCTTAATGACGTGGTCAACATAAACACAATGTAACTGGAAATTGTTTTGTATCTAATGAATAAAATAAGGTATCCTAAATGCACCTTGATACATTAATTTAAATCAACCTTTAAAAGAGATGAACAATATACAAGGAATGGGTAATTATTCTGTGATTTTCTACCATATCGTGTATCTGCAGTCATCTTGATTTATCAACCTAAGGTAGCTATGAGGGTGAAACACGTAACAAATTGTTATCAATATTTTTATTTGGAAGCAAAAGGAATATTAGCATTGCATCTTGGTTTCTGCCTGAGCAGAATTTGAAGCTTTCTGTAATATTTCCAGTATTTGATCAGAAATTAATCTGGTAAAAATAAAGCCAGTTAATTGAAGTTTTTTAATCTAATCTGACAGTAAAAATGTGAGTAAAAGTTATTAATATAGCACTAATAATTGCGCCATCAACAGGAAGAAACTTGACTTGGATTTCCGAGCCTTTTCTATTTCTATTCTGGGACTAGAGGAGCTTAGAGGTTTGTGATACCCAGTTATTTATCTTTTTGTCTGCCTCTGTGTATTTGCTGAGCCAGAGTTTATAAGAGACACAAAAGGTTATAGACATTTAGGGAAGCCTCTTTGTTTTAGGAATCCTTAAACTAAATCTAAACCATCCTTTTGGCAACTCTTAAGAAGTTCCAGTTAAACGAGATTTGAAACTGGGAGAGCTCCTCACTTGTCAGAGTTGGTCTCTTACATTGCTTAGCTTGCTTGGGCTTTCTAGACAAAATTATATTTTCTAGTCTGTAAATTAGCTTCCTTCTTTTATTAGCAACCTTGATGCTAACAAACCCATAAAAATCAGTAGCACTTCTGTTCTTTTGTGTTTCCATTTAATCTAGAATAGTCCCAACAGAATAAGAAGTAATTAAATATTCTGGTCATGCTTTGGACTAGAAGTATGTTGTTTTGACTGTCCTTTGCATAACCAAACATTGTGGATGGAAGCTGAATCAACCTTTGTTTTCTCTTTTTGTACAGTACCTACCTAAGACAATTGGGCCCTGACCTGTGACGCAGTCCCCTGACTTTGGACAAAACAAAGACATAATTTTATCTCTTAGGTGACTTAGCCACAGGACTTTGAATACATTAATGGGAGTTATATAATGAAGCTTCCTTTCCAGTTTTGCAAACCTTAGCATTCTCATCCAATCTGCTTGATACTCATTTTTACTCTACTGTCTGTGTGTATCACAGTTAAATAATGCCATATGGGTATTGTTTCTACAGCATCCCTTGTCTAGAGATACATTTTATTATTGTGAGCTACTGATATATTAAATATGCATTATTTATTAGATTGCAATATTCAGTAAGTGTGTATTAATCTGGCTGATGTAAAACCAGCTTCAACAGCCATTGTAGAAGTGGCCAGGCAAAAGCCTTTCACTAAGTGGCAGAGACAAGAGATGGCGCGAAGATTTTCATAGTGTTGCCCACATATCTGTCTTGGTTATGATAATGTCTAAAGAAGGGAAAATGGAGAAGTTACTTTGGGTTCCATTAAATCCTTGACCTCTTAAAAAGCCTGATACTAAGGGATTCAATTAGCGACAAGTGCAGTTGTAGGTTGAGTGATTCATCCCCATGTACTCAAGTCTCACAATTCATACATAAGAATTACATCCATTTCTCTCAGCTTTAGCATTCTTTAGGTGAAATGTTCAATTAACTTGCCTAAGAATAAAAGGTTTGATTAGTCCCTGTCAGTGAGTGATTCACTGGGCTGTGTATCTGTCCATCCATGTTGGTCAGAATCTTCTGAACCCTTAAGACAATTTCAACTAAATTGGCAAACTGGGCGTGATCAAAAAAAAAAAAAAGCCAAGTTTTGTGATTGGGCAGACAAGGAGAACTTTATTAGAGGGTTTGCTAGGTTCCTATGAAAATCATGGAAAAGATATTCTGACAGTAGGGAAAGACTCGAGCACACCTTGCAGTTGACCATAAGGTGCAAGGCTGGAGGAAACCAGGCTTCATTAGTTCTGCAACAACTGCTTGGTTTTCTTTTCCTTTTTAAGTCTCATTATGGGAAATGTCGGTAACTGACAGATACAGAGAGCTTGACTCTTAGGGATGTGGATGTTACCATCTCTTTGTTGCTGCTCATGGGAGCCCAACCTGTCAAACACAGTGGAGAATGCAAAATGGATGAGCATGACAAAGTCCAGCCACATTTCTTCAGATGAAGTACTAGGTTTTGCATGCCAGTTTTAACATGTACAGAGTTGGGCCCTTCTATCTCTTCTGAATACTTTTAGGTTATGCTACAAACTCTGGATAATTGTCACAATTACACAGGAGATAGGCCATGATGTAAGAATCAAAATTATTGTATTCTTAATAATTGGCAAATGACCCTTTCATGTCAGTTGATACAGTTGTGGTTGGTCAGTGTTTTCTTAACAATTTGGCATTCCATTTTTTCTCTTGTTCCTCTTTGTGCAGAGGTGCAAAAGATGGAAGGTGACTCACTCGGTATGGAACTGTATTCCAACAAGAATGACTTTCTGCTTGTGTCTCTTCTGTGAACTGTTGAATCACTGCCCAGCTTCTGTATCCCTAAAGAACATGCCCAAACAGCAGTGATTCAAACAAGCATTTGACCACAGCTGCCATTGAGACCAGTTTACAAGAGTCAAGAGGGTTTTCTTTGGAAAATTAACTTTCTGCTCACTTAAACCCAGGTGTTTTTTGCCTTACAAGGGTAGTGTTTCAGAGGGCTAAGACACCGTGAGAAAACTAAATTGATGCAAAGTCAGTCTTGTCTCACGCTTCTGTTTCACCTTATACAGCTCCCTATAGCTTCTCCTAGGCCTTCTGAGCTTTTGGTATTGTCTCCAGAAATCAAGATCTGAGATCAAAAATTAACTTGCTCTTTACACAAGGTGTACTTCAGGAATGAATTTAATACATGGCCCCTTCAAGAGTCCCAGGGGCAGCTACTGGTGACCTGGGTCATGTGGTGCTGCCTGCTTGAGTTTCTGTCACTGCCTGGGCTCCTGTTGGCAGGGTATTTGGAACAGAATCTCCATAACTAGCATCTAGGGACTCCTAGATAAGGGGCAATATCTTCTTTTAGTTCAGACACTGTGCTGGAGGAACAAGGGGGAAGGCTGCACAGAGGTTGTTTTGAGATTGTGGGGCTGTGCTTGGAACTCTGAAAGAGGACTTTTTATTGGGAGCTGCAGAAAAAGCACATGTGATTTTTAAAAAATATAATTTTAATTTTTCTTCTGTATTTCTTTTGAAATGGAGAGTCATCCTGAATTTGAAACTGCCTTCTAGTTCGAGCTATTATAGTAATAACAGGGCAGGTTACCATAGGTCTCCTAGTACTGAAGTTGTACAGCTAATACATAATCATATAGCTTGCTGAAAGTAATTTTTACATGAATTTGGTATAACCAGGTCACTTTAGGTCACTGTGGCAGTCATCATAGGCTTGTAAATGGTACAGTTAAACCAGTGGATACTATTTTTTCTATTAATCTTCCTAGAAAAGCCTTTGTAATCCTAATTTTCTAGGCCATTAGGGTAAAGGCAGATTACAACTAAAGCTGGTTTATTAACTTTACTCACCTTGGGTTTAAACCAGGCCAGATCTCTTCTGTTAGGTGCCTATACCTGGAGTCATTACTTTCCTCAATGGGCTTTCAAACTTATTTTCTTACATTTAGGTCTGAGTATCCTTCTGTGAAGTCAGATTAAGCTTCAGAGTTGGCCTTGGACTGAGCAGCAGGTTGAACCAGGACATCTCCGGAGGTCTCTGCCAGCCTCAGTTATTCTGGGTTTCTAACTTGTGCCCTCTTCACAGAATATGAGGCAAACTGCTTCACAAGCCCCAGTGAATAACACAGTTACACAGCACACTGCGGCGAAGCAAGAAGAGCACCCAATCTGTGGTGGCTGAATCGTCTTCCACTGCTTCACCTGTTGGGTGAGTGACGCCACCCTGCACAGGTCCAGCCATCGCCCCTCCTGGCTGTGACCACGCCAGGAGAGCATTTTTTGGGGCTGCCATGGATCAATCCCAAATTACAAGGCACATGTCCCCAGACTGGGCAACAATGGATTAGCAACTGGCTCTGGACAATGCAGGTGACGATTCTGGTGCCGCGTAGGAGCTAAGCGGCAGAACGGACAGGGTCCTTTTCCTCATGGAAAAAGACGCTTGTCTTAATGACACGAATCGTATTTTTGCACCTGCTTAATTTGCTCCTCGGCTCTCAGCTGCTGACCACAGCCCCCTTCTGACGATTTCACTGCAGCCTCCTGGGACGGACGGCCAAACCAAGGCCATCCCTCGTGTCCTAAGAGGCAGCGGTGGGTGCTCGCCCCCAGCGCCCCTCGGGCTGCAGCGCACTCGCCCCGAGAAGCTGCGTGAATCTTGCTCGGGCGCTCTCGGAAAGCCACTCCCTGGAGCTCTGCGTGAAAGTTCACAAGCGGCGGGGCTCTGCCGCCGCCCAG
>VZTF01003688.1:1811585-2160900 GCA_013397755.1 Cnemophilus loriae | reverse complement strand
GAGTGCCCGCGTCCGTGAGTGCCGGAGCCCGCCCGGCGTTTCGGCGCGGACCAGCAGATGGCGGCGCCGCCCCGGCTGGGCGCGCAGCCCCGCGCACGGCGCTGCCGCTGAGCCCCGCTCCGGTNGGCGCGCAGCCCTCCGGAGCCGCGGCGCGGCGGCGGGGCGGCGGCGGGGAGCAGCCGCTCCAGGAGAGCATCCTTGGCGGCCGGCCGGGAGCAGGTCTCCCTCATCAGCACCTCCTTCGTGCTGAAAGGGGACGCGTCTCACAACCAGGCGATGGTGCACTGGACGGGCGAGAACAGCAGCGTGAGTGCGAGGGGCAGTGCGGGTGGGGTTTGGGGTCTTTGCCCTTGCCATTGCTTTGCTCTTCCAACTTGCGGGGCGCAACCTGCGCTCTGCCAGCCTCGGTGCGGCCGGAGCGCGCTGCTCCCGCCTCCCGCTGGCCGGCCCGGGGCGCGAGTGTCCCCGCGGGCAGCGCTCGGGGTGCTGCGGACGGTGAGGTGCCGCCGGGAGGCGAGGTGCCGCCGTAGTCGGGCCGGCCCCGCATACCCCTCGCCACTTCCCCAGAAGTTTGGAAAGTTTGCGAGCGCGCATCTTGCAGAGGAGCCGGGTGCGCGGTGTGCGCCGCGCTGCGAGGAGGAGGAGGAGGCGGAGGAGAGCGGCTTGACTCCGGACCGGCGAGGCGGTGTCTGTGTGCGGTCGGCATGCCCCCGGGTCTGTGCCAGGGTATCCGGGTAAAGGAGAGGCAGGGACGAACTGCGGTGCGGGGATTATCTCCTCCAGCCCCGCATGAAGTCCCAGATTAAATTGTCGAGGCTTAAATCGATTCGCCGCGATTCAGTCATCTCCGTGTAATCTCCCCCGCGCCGCGCTCTGCCTCTCAAGCGCCGGGGAAAGAAAATCCCGAAACAAACCGAAAATGAAATAAAACGTAGCTCTGGGCTTGAGGTGATGTGAGCAGCAGGAGTGAGAGAGCGGGACGGCCCCGCCGGGCGCCGCAGGAGCGCAGGGGCGTCCCGCAAAGGTCCGGAATAGCAGCAGCTCTCTGAGGGGGCTTTTACAGCCACATCGGCGGATAAAAATTGTGCGCTGGGACCAGTGATACTGCATTAGAGCATTAGTGTTCACAACTTTTCACAGTTTGATCAGTGTGTCTTGCCTTTATTGTTTATCTGTTTTAGACAGCAACTCTCACGGTGAGTGCCCCTAGTATTTTTTTAACTAATTTTCAATTTCAGCTAGTCTTCACTTCTTTATGTATTGATCCATTAATGGTTGTGTATTCGCATGGGTGGTTTCAGGGATTTGCTGCTTCTAATTTATTCTTCACCGAAACATGATATCATAACAGTGGGCGTCATGGGTAAATATTACATAGCACCTTGCACTGTCTGTGTAACTTCATAGTCAGGAAAATATCGTTATGAAGGCTTAAGTTGAACTTTCTCATGGAGGATTTTAGTGTTTCTGGAAAACTTCTGAACGTTTTTACTACAGTTCACCTAAGCTCTGACTCTGCTTGAACTTTGTGAATTTAGTATAAAGTTTACTTAAACTTGGCTCAGTTCAGAGTGTGTGTGTTATACTTCTCATAAGTGTGTGAATTATCATCCTTTCTCCAGGACCTGAAGTCCTGGGTTTTTGCCTGTTTTGCTAGGGAGTCAGCCAGGATGTGGAGCTGCTAAGGCTCCACTGATGAGGATGCAGTGATTCCCTGGAGCATGCTGAGCGCTTATGTTAATGCTCTTGTATAATCAGGTGTCAGAGTTGAAGTCAGCATCATAAAGCTTGACACTTTCAAAGGCAGTTTTTGATTTGCTCAGGAAGGAAGTGTAAGATGATGGTCATTTTCTGTGAGAAGAAAGTGTTGCAAATCAGCAGCATCAGCTATTCTGGTTCTGTCCTTCCTCCATTTCTCTGCTATTAGACTGCTGCCGTTTTTTTTGTGGGCAGTGTTTGCAGGCTGTTAGGACAGCTTCAGTATTAAAAAGTTGGCATAAGTTCATTTTTTGACATAGAAGGCAAGTAACAGCTTTCATGCAAAGCATTCTGCACTCTAAAATGAATATAGTAGAACCTTGCTAATCCACAGTTATGACTAGCGGTCTCGCCTCGCCTCTCTGCAAAGATTTAATAACAGATGCTGCAGCGAGGGCTTGTATTGCTAAAATGTTATTATTTTTTCACAGTATGCTACAGCTCACTTGCTAGAATACTACCACATAGTCTCTTCAAAAGCAAAGATAAATGGCAACTGTCAAAATAAATGAAAGTGGTTACAGTCTTTGCTGCAACTTAGTTCTTTTTTTTGTTTGCTTAGTTGCTGTCTACTAATTCAGTATTGCAGGATGACGCACTTATCATGAATGCCTGCAGAAGTTCTCTAGGTTATTTATACATTCAATAAAAAATACTTTTACAGAGTTACTTACAATGTATGATGCTTACTCTGCCTGCCATCAGGTGATTACTGTCAAACAAGGCTGTATTTGAACAAGTGACCTGGTAATGAAAGACTCTTTGCTGCCTTAACCCAAATGAAAGCAGCCAGTCTTTGCACTGGATGTTTTACAGCATGACTGTCAGCATTATTTTCAGCTTTTTTTTCTTGTTAGTTAGCTTTGTTTTATTGCATACTTCCAGAAGAAGAGCTGATTTTAACAAAGGCTTCCAGAGAAAAATAATTTGTAAAGACAGTTCATAGAATCTTTATTTATTTATTTATTTATTTTTTAAGGAGCGGAAGAAATACATTAAGCTCAAAGGAAACAGGATGGGCTCAAGGGGATTGGAGAGAATTTTGCTGCATGTTTGTATATTATATTAAAACAATTGAAAATAAGCACCTGATCCCAAACATATTTAAGGTAGTCTTGAATGTCTATTTGTTTAAATAGATATGTATGTATTTATTTATATTAGTCTGGGTTGTTTGGACGTAGGAAGGCTACGATCCAGTGCTTCTCAAACCTGCCACCTTATTCTGTGTTCTTAAATCTATGGCAAGTTTTTCCTCGCCTTGGAAGCACAGGCTTGAGTCTTGAAGCTCTGTTCTGTCCCAAGTGCATTGCAGCCAAGGGGAGGGCTGCCATTCCTACAGTGGGGTTTTGGATCAGGCCCTGCGAACCTCAGGAGGCACTCAGCAATCTTAAAGTGTCACCACACACATTTGGCACCTCATTGAAGGTACTCAGCACTTTGTAAACCAAGGAGCTAAACTAGTTTCTTTACCTTTTACAGCTGTGTGGCTGAAAATTTGACAATGATGAGCTCCAGATGACCACATATCCTCTTAAACACCTCACCCAGTAAAATAAATGAAGAAGAAATATGCAATAGGATTATTCCTTTGAGCTCCATGATGAAGAGACAAATAACCATGAAAGCAGAGGGGGCAGCTGCATCTCTCAGGGATGTTCACCTGCATGAATAGTTCATTGAAAGTGCTCCCATGGAGTACTCGTGTGTGGATCAAGGGCAAATACATGAATGTGAGAGGGGCAGAGGTTAGGTTGATGTGCACATGGAGTTTTAAAAAAATAATTTACATCGTGTAAATCATCTTATGCTGCAATAGTAGGAGCATGAGATTTTTGTTTGCATGAGATGTCTTGAAAGAAACTAGAGAGGCTATAAATTAAATTGATCCTCTCTCCTCCCTCTTCTTTTCTGTACTGTAGAAGTCTGACATTTACTTATTATTCTCTTGTAATGCTGTTAGTTTTGTGGGTTAGAGAAATGGCGGCTTTGATGGCAAAGCAGAGGATGTGGTTGCATGCATTGTGAAGTGGGCTTGAATCACTGGGAAGATCAGGGTTCAATCCCTTGCTTTGTCAGGAGAGAGCTGTACCAGGTGATAGGCAAATTGCTTCCCGCTTTGTGTCCTCGTTACTTTATTTTGTAGTCTAATAATTATTTACAAATCCTATGAACAACAGGCATGTCCCCAGCCTTTCTTGGCAGTGGGATGTATAGTCAAAACCATCACTGGTGATGCAGGTCTTGCAAAACCAGTACTTGTCACAGCAGGAATGTATCTGGTTAGTGAATTCCTGCAATTAGTATTTCTGCTCTCCGTCCCCTCTGCCCACAGAAAGCTGTTGTGCGGTCTTATTTTCAAACAAAGGCTCATGCAAGTGGAACTAATTTTCCTACCAGTCTTAAAATATCATAAACTGAAGACATGACAGGTGGGTGGTGCAGCACACCATTTACTGTGGGAAGGGCAAGTAATTACCATCTGTGTAACTGATAAATAACACTGAGAATTGGAATATATACTGGTAGCATGCTAAAAAAATAGCCCTTAGTGTGTTAAGCTAAATATGCATGGGCCCAGATTAACTAAAAATATGCAAGCCTTTCTGATTTGGGGGAAAAATAGTCAATTCATGACAGCTTTTGAAAATCCTACTTTTTCTTCAGAGAGATCTTAGTCATGCCAGGAGTTTTTTTTGGTGCTAGATAAACAACTTTGTTGCAAAACTATATTATTTTTGACCCTCCTGAAGAATTCCCATTCTGCATTCATACTAGCCAATTAAAAAAAAAAAAAAAAAAATCAAAGCCAAAGCAGAAATAGGGGGAGAATGAGACTCGTATTCACAATTGATTTTGATTCAGGGGCTGCTCTTCATGCTGTGTGCAGACTGCTAAAGCGTTGTGAGCAGGACTTTGGCCAGCTACTTCCAAGTCTGCAGTTTCATGGTGCCAGTACTTCCTTTTTCTGTTTGTTGTCAAAATATTAAGTCCATGCAGGTGCTTATTTGTCCAGTAACTTGATGTCATGATCCCCAATAAACATGCAGCTCTTCCTTATGGAAAATAAATGTAAATATACACACACCTTTTTTTTTTCTTTTCTTTTTCTTTTTGAGTCTTAAGTATTTAGCAGCAACTTACCAGAAAGGAAGATTTATTGCATGTCTACAGATATTGCTACACACAAAAACTTTAGCTGATCCAGTCTTGTCTATATTTGGTATACAGATACTTTGTTTAATTTAGAAATTATTGTTTTTTGATACAGTTTCACCATATATGACCTGTAGAGCATTGTGATCACTACATATATTCTTCTGGCAGATATTTTATTTAATTGGTTTTCTGTTTTGTTCAGTTTGCAATAAATTGTGAGGAAAACTATAAAAATCATTGACTTCTCTATTACTGTAGCAGTACCTATAATTGTAAATGTAGTTATCTATGCAAACTGGGAAAAAGTCCGTTTGTGGTAAGGTTTGGGTGGTGTTTCTGCTGAGTAGTCAGACTACGTTTTATGAAACTAAAGGGAGCATGAGGTCAAAAATCCTGACAGCTCAGACCTTTGATAAATGGCAGATATATTGCAAAGTGAAAAGTAGATTTCCCATAGGGAGGGTTTTTTTTAAAATTCCTTGAGATGATAGTGTGATTATAAAAACAAACAGAAACCAAACCCAATATCATATTTGAATGGAGCAGCAGAATCCCACATGGAAAGCAGAATGATTTTAATCTGATTGAAGTAACTCAGGAGTTAAACATTTCTTTTTCCTTTTTCTTTTTTAATGGTATAAAGTTTCTGGCTTACTTCATCTATTTGCTTCTACCAGCCACTGTTTTCCCTCTCTACCAGCCTTACATCTTGCTGTAAGTTATATTGCTGCCTGCTGAGCTCTATCCACATTTCAGCAAAGTCCAACTGCTAAAGGAAAGAGAGAACCTCTTCTCAGCCCCCAAGTAGACACTTAAAATTGATACATACTTTAATTAGAAAATGTGTATTTCAAACATGCTTGAAAGTCCTCCTCCATGAACAGCTGTCCACACCTGTAGCCATACCTGGTTTTACCTGGCTTGCTGGTTTGACTGGCATTACCAGGCCTGCTTAGGAGCAAGCTATTATAGCAATACTACTGTGCCGACGTTGGGACAAGCTCAGTTTAAATCTAGGAGGGAAATCTATCGATGTACACTCAAGAGAGACACCAGATTGAAATCCTCCTTCTGATACTGCTGATGTATTACACGTGCATGATAAACCAAACTATCATTAGGAGGTGTTTAGGCTGGGGATAGCAGTTCACATATCACAGTGGGAACATCATGCATTCTTCCCAAGCTTGATGGTCTTAGAAATCTACTGATACAGATCTTTGGAGAAAGAAATAAGGACATCTCTTTTGACTTTATTAAAATTCAATAGAGTAGTAGATACTTTTTGAAAGAACAGAAGGGGAAAATGATGAGCTTTTCATAAAAACAGTAATTGTTTTGCTAAGATGGGAAGCTCAGTAAGGTATGGACCACTTTATGAATTTAAAACATGAAACTGCCTAGATTACAGAAGCTTTTATGCCAAGCCCTTTGCCTGTCCAAATATAATATTTTATGGTCGTGTCAGTTAGGACCAAAGGTTGTTCACATAAAGGAGAGAGAATCTGCAGTACGATCAAGTGGGATCCTTCCATGTTCTGAAAACTCAACTTCATTTACGCAAAAGCGGAAAGTATAGGTTGAAAGTATTCTGCAGTATATGACTTCTTGCTGTAGCTCAGAATGAAACTTGATAACCTGCAACACCTTCAGCATTTTTATTCTCAAAGTCTAATACTCCTTACCAAACATTCCCATCCCCAACCCCCTGTCCCAGTAATAACAATTTAAAACTCTAACAAATCACCAATGACAAAACCACTTTTAAAGAAATAATGGATGGGATCCTTTGCTGTGCCTTACTTCTTTAGGAAGGAGAAAATTCTCCAGTGCAAGGGTGGTGAGACACTGGAAAAAGTTGCCTGAGAAGCTGTGGGTGCTCTGTCCCTGGAGCTGTCCAAGGCCTGGCTGGATGTGGCTTTGAGATACCTTCCTATGGCAGGGGGGTTTGAACTAGATGAACTTTATGGTCCCTTCCAAACCAAACCATTCTGTGATTCTATGATTCAGCCATTCAGTCTAAGCTTGGACTTCTGCAGTAGGTAAGAGATGGGGATGGTCTCTGGATTGATCCCTGACAATCTTGACAGACATGCTTGAGATAGTTTGGCACAACTGCTGGACTTGTTGACTTTGGTGTGAAGAGTAGAGAAGTGCTGTGCTTATGAATCCTACTGGATGTCATCAGCCCTGGATGAGGCTGTTGTGGAAAGAGGAGAGATGCTGAGGTGCTGCTGTCTTGCAGGACTGAGAGCCCTTGGCAGAGCCGGTGATGCTCTGCGCAGCTCCGTCACCACATCTGCGAGCTCTAAGCAGAGTTGAGGTGGTCACGATGATACCTGGGGGAAATTCAAGGCTTGGCCAGAGACAGAGCATGAGGTTCCAAATGAACAGCTGTTGGATTAAATTGAAGCTGAATAGTAATGCCAAAGAACTTTTGCCAGTTACCTTACCAGTATCTTCTGAAATACCACTTGCCTTACATAGGTGATTTTGCAGTTTCCTACCTGCAAGGTGAGAATAATGGTACTTCACTATCTCTTAGGATGGCTTTTGCCTAAAAATTAGCTTTGCACTTTGATATTAAACTAATGGTTATCACCATAACACCTAAAAGAGGCAGGACTATAGAAAATCACATCTGTGGTTTCTTTGTTCCTTTGACTGTTTCACAGTACAGCCCAGGAATTAGAGAAGAAAAGACTCTCGCAGGTCATGCAAACTTGTCTGCTTGTTCTGATGTTTGTTTTGATCAGGGCTCCTTTTAATGTGTAGTCCAGTTTAATTTAAATGCCTAGACTCTGGCAGTTCAAGATCATTGAACAGTCTTAAGATTATGTGACTAAAAACAGTATCAGTGAAACTTAACTTGTGTTTAATATGGTTTTTCTGCCTTTGTTTAGCACTTTAATGAAACAACTGTGCTTCTTTCTCAGTGTTTGTACTTTTTCTGCTCTTGCAGACAAATAATTATTTCTCTGAATAACATTTATTTTGACCTTATAAGTTTTCTTTTATAGCTCACTTTTGCTAGCTCTTTAATTGCACCGTCTGGATAGGACAGTACCTAGACATAATAGTACCTGTCCATTGTGTATCTGACAGGCACATTTTTAGAAATGTACTTACACACAGAGATTATTGTTAATTTCTGGCATCCTTCTAATCACTCTAATGTCCTCATGATTATCTGTTTTCTTAAAAAGAAAATCACAGAACAGTAAATAAGTTTGGTTTTTTTAAAACAGAAGTCATAAAAACACTTAAATAATTTGGTCATTAGCAAAAAACCTATTTTTTTCTGGTTTCTGTGCAGTAACATTATTAAAAGTTTGTTCTAGTAGATGAAGTAGATGTATTTAATGTTTTTTTTCCCCATTAACTTTATAAACTTTGTTTCTTTGTCACTGAGGGCACAGTAAAGCTACGTGAGTGTTGCAGCAGTGTATTTGGAAGCACCAACCCCTGTAATGTGTCCTTACTCCTGTGGAGCAGTAGGCCCATGTTTCCTGGCCAGTGTGTTGAGTTTTAGCAGATGGCAAGCTACATTCTGTGAAAACACTTCTTTTTATCACTGTTACTGTCTCTTGTCTGGCCCCTGGACTGAAAGTGCCACAGGGAAAGAGCAGTCTTCCCCCTGCATGTGGATGAGCAAGATATGTACTGAGGTTCTGCTCTGAGTTGGCAGCATTCAGGTGCTGTGTAATACCAATAAATAATGATGATGGTGATGATGGAGAACTGAGCTGTTCCACCTGTAAATTTTACCAGTGCGCAGCTTGGCCTCCCTCACTGAGCTGTGGTGGAGAAATGTTGCTTTTTTCAGGTGGTGAAGAAGAGCCTGCTTACGATTAATGCATTCCCATGCTTCCCTCCACCAGCAATTGTCAGTGCAAGACAGATGCCCAAGGGGATGGAGCTGGAGGGTGAGAGGAGTATGTTGGAATCACTCTTTGAGCTTTCAGCACTGTTTCACAGTGGTAAACGTGACTGATTCTGAAGAAATAGTTGTTTCTTCATTGAAAACACAGTTGTATCAGGGGTAGTAGGTTGCCTTAAAATCCTCAAGGGGTACAATAAGATATTTTTTCTGTGTTTGCTAACAGAAAGATACCTTGTAACTTGGTCTTTTCAGAGGATTGGAACTGTCTGTGAGTCTAAAGCATCTAAATCTGCAGCAGCACTTGTTAAATCTTGCCATTTATGGAGAGCAGAATATGCTTCGCTCAGCTCTTGTTTTATGCTCCCAGTTATTGTTTTGGGTGTTCAGCCTAAGTAGGCACCAGTGTTAACATAGGTAGAGATAGGACTATAACCCTGAGGGAACTTGTGAACCCCTTTAGTATGGACAGCTCTGTTTTATGCATGGTTTTTGAAGGGCTCCATGGATGAGATGTAAAAACAGAAATAAAGCAAACCAAAGCAGCATGTGCCAGGAGCAGGTGGATTAGTGGATTACTTTCTGGGCGCAGAGATCTTTACTGTCAGTTACCACCACCAGTCAATGGGGATCCAGACGATGTAGTGCACATATGCAATGCTCCACCAGTCAGCCTGGTACAGAGCTCATGAGGGGAATTCCAGGGAGATTTGTAGCAGCAAATGCCTGGAGATGCCCACGGACCTGGCTGGTGATGCTGGAGCGCATGCAGTTGGATGTCATAGAAACAGTAATGCTCTTGTGCCCACCTCACCTCGATCTGCAGTGATTTCCCCAGAGGAAAAGGAACTCAAAATCAGATTTAGGATCTGCTATGCGTTTGTATGTTTGTACTTACAGGCTCTAATCTTGATGATTCTTAACTAAAGAAACCCCAGTATCCTACTCCATGGCATATTGGTATCAGTAAACTTCTGTCGCTAAGCTCCCAGCTGGTTTTGGGCGGGATCCCTCTATGCTCTTTCTGAGCACTTTGTGGGGCCCTGTTGAGAGTAGTAAGGGTTCACATTAGATGTGGGTGCCACACAGTGCTCTTCACATGTGCTAAGTGAACTTCATTCCTTCTGGCTTCTTTCATTTTAGTTTTGTAACCTGCACCGGTTTAATTGCTGTGCACAGGGCTTTGGAATCTTCAGTATTGTAGTATTTCATGAGGTTAGAGCGTAGAAAAAGCTTTCTTCTCCCAAGCACAGATGCCTCCACACAGGCAGTAGGACTTCATCAAAGTTGCAGCTTTTGATGTAAAAGGCCATTTCTTATTTTGCTAATTTGTTTGGCTTTTAATCAGTGGTTTCCTGTGTTTCCCTGCCTGTTACCCAACCACAAAATGGCAAGCATGTTAAAAGGTCTCAGCTGCCTTGAGAGCAGTCTTGAATCATGTTCTTTGCCCTGAGTGACAAGTACAAGCTGAACAGAAACTATGCAAAACATTTATGTTGGGAGTAGGGTGGCTTCAGAGTGAGAGCTGTGTCCTGAGCACCAGTGACAGAATACAGAGGACTGGCAGTGAACTCTCTGGTTGCCCTTGACTGTACTGGTGCTCGGGGCAGAAAATTGGGAAGTTGTTACTATTAATGGTTCTGAGCTTTTCTTTCTCCCTGGATGAGGGAGGTCAGTACTGGTGGAGTCAGCTGAGATGTGATCCTCTTCTTTTTGAGGTTTCCCAGCCTGATAGGAAAAACAAATATGAAAGAATCCAGAGTTTTTTCTTTCCTCTCTTATATGTGACATCCACCAAGGTGCTGATGAGTACATGCAGGAGGGAAGATGATGTGTGGATAGAGCAAAAGTGTCCAAATTTTGTGAGCAATCGGCCCACTATCAATGGACTAAATTTCACTTGGGTCACAGATGCTACTATTTAACACTGTCTAAAACCACTCTCAAGAAGAGGAGCAAAAAAATGTGTTGCACGTCAGCTGAACAGCTGTATGAAACCCACTTTCTGACCCACTGATTGAGCCGTTGGCTCCTATCAGCTTCTGTGAAGGAAGATGCAGAAGGAACACATTCCCTGCGTTTAGGCTGAATCAGGCACCTTTGCTTAAAAATTGTAGGATGTAGCTCAGTGAACACGTTTTCAGTTCATAATGAAATACATGTGTTCATCTTCCTGCAGCATCTCTCAAGGCCTACTGGGCAGAGCATGGAGGGCCACTAACAAGATCGTCTTTTCCTTCCTTCCTTTCTTTATTTCTCCTCTTCCAACTGCTTTAAACCAGATGTTTTTTTATAAAGTGGGCTTCATTTAGAAGGCTTTGAACCTTTTAATAATCTCATTGCTCCTGGAGAACCCTAGGAGAGAATTTTTAAAATTTATTATATAAGCACCTTGTGCCCTGCGTTCCATGTCTTGATTTAAAAACCTTTGGGAGGGAGATTACTGATATCAGACTACCATATATAATCCATGTGAGAACTAGGTTGTTAGCTGGTAAATTATCAATATAAAATATTTTTTTGTGGTTTAGTTAACTGCAGAAAGGCACTTCTTAAACTGGCATGAACTGCTACAACATAAGAATTGAATGAAGACAAGCTTCTTCATCAGTGGTTTTGGTTTAGCTTGATTGGTCTGCAAGCACACAGGAATGTTCAGGCTGCTTTTGTGTCTGTTTCTGAGGCAGGAGATGCTTTATGAACACTGGAGCTGCATGAAAAGAAGAGCCTCCACTTCCTGTTTGAATCAATGTCCATATTATTGTGAGGGATTACATCTTGGCTCTAATGTTCGTGACTGTGAAGAGACTGTTCCTGAAGATGGGAATGTAAAGCTACAGAAGAATGTAATTTTTATCTTGTTTGCAGAAACTGCCAGCAAGTCTGGTTATTGCATTGCTGTACTTTGTGAAGTACATCAAGGCTTCCCTGAGGGAGCAGAACTCAGCCCAGTGTGATGTTTCACAGGGGTCAGTAGCTCAGAAGTTGAGCCCATTGTGATGAGAGCACTGAAATTCACATTTAGGCATAGACTCTGTGCCAGGGAATAATATAAAGAGTTCATAGTCTTTGATCCACAGTCTGTTGTATGTGGATGGTTTGCACAGAATATGGAAGCTTTTTATTTTTTGTAGCCACTAAACAGACTTGTATTTATTAAGCGAACCTGATTGTCACAGTCACTATCAGTCAGTCAGAAACTTTGCTCCCATTTAGGCTAGTTCTGCAGCTGTCCTTTGTTTCTGTTACTTTCCCGTCTGCTTTTTTTTGTATGTCTCATTCGTCCTTCCTCCTTCCTTTGTCTCTGTGCATCTCCTTTGTTATTCTCTCTTCATTTCCTTCTCTGTATTAAATCACCTTTCTCACCCTGAGGGCTTGAATAGCATCACCTTTCCCTTTCCATCTGAAAAAAGAGATCTTGAAAGATGTGGTTAGTAATGACACTGACATGTCATCAGTTTGGGAGTTACCATTCCAGTGAAAATAGATATTCACACTTGGTCACATGTTGTGTGTAGAACTGGACAGACTGCATGGCATTGCTTAAGGAAATCTTGTGTTTGTGGCAGGATCTGTAGGTCTAGAGGATAGCAACAGTAGATGTTTAAAAAACAATTGTCCCCAAAATACATCATCTTAGTTGAAACTGGCCCAGAAGCAGTGTGTTTCACCTAACGCCCCAAATCGAAAGCCATGAAGAGATCCCTCAGACTTTCCTAGGGCTAGTTTTGGACTGGGGACATACTGTGAAATACACTGCTTCTATGTTAAGCTTCCAGATGAGTTTAAATAATCATAATTAGAAATGAAATACTCAAAATTCCATTTCCAGTTCTGTGATCTGCACGTGCCATCTAATAAGAATTTGAAATGACTCGGCTGCTCATCGAGGTTTAATTGAAAAATAATCATAATCTATACAGTGTTAGATTTAATGTATAAAAGAGGTACTGTGAGGAAAACACAGCTTCTGAAATGTCTATTACCATGGATTTTATTGTCTGGATTAAGTTCAGATATTAGTGCATGTCAATGTCATACTTGGGTGATGTCATTCTGAGGTGTGACTTTGCCAAGTATGCCTCATTATTACTTTTTGCAGCTGATAGACAATGAATTCTTTTTCCTTTAAATGAAATTAAATATTTACAAGCTGTTACTTATTGCAGGAATTTAAATGAATGAAGCTTCTTTTGAAAACAAATGCAAGCTGAGGAAAGCAGAGACAGCAAATGATCTTGAAGCTGTCACAGGAAGAAACTTTGAATCTCATATATCCAAGCTCTGTCGCTTTATCAGAGCCCTGAAAACATGGGAGTCAGAAGCAGAAACATGGAAGGTCTTCGTTTCTGGCATAGCTTATTTCTCTCATGCAGGTGCACTTGCTGTGTAGTCCCTGCAGTTCATAGACTGAAAGAAGATGAACAGATTTAGAGTGCTTTTATCTAACATGAAATTGATACTGTCTTATGGGAACGACTTCTAAGAAGAACATGAGAATGTCTGTACTAGGCTAGACCTGTGGATATTTAGGGAAAAGCATCAGACTCAGATGAAAATTTTGTGATCCTTCACCAGACAGCTTTTCTGGCCAACAGCAAATTGTGGCTCAGGGGTAACTGTAAAAGCTTCTTAGGTACAAGAAACACCTTGTTTGTAAACATGAAATGAGAGGGAAGATGAGCTTATGTACTTGATAGTGCTGGATTTCTGTTATCCTTTCCATACAGCTAAATGAGTTCAAATTTTGGGGTATGTTCTCTAACTGATTTAAATTCTGTGGATTTGTCTCTACATTTTAGAATTTTAGAACCATTTCTTGATTTTATATTGATTTAAATAGTATTTAAATTCAGACAAATCATATAAAATAACAAGTAGATCTATCACCACAATTTACAAATTACGGGGTTTTTTTTTTCTATTGTAAGTTTCTCACCAATTTGGGTACTTTAAAAGAGTGTTATTTTTCTTGAGTGAATGTTGTTTCTGGAAAGAAAGATGCATGGCAAAAGCAGTTCTAAATGTCTTTTTGTTTCTACAAAATTTATTAAAGCATCTTTTTAGACATGTGGATGATGGTGCTGTCATATGGAAAAAGTACAAAGTATCCCGAATGTTTTCCTTGGTTATTTGAAGTGTAACAAATGTTCATTAAATGGACAACCTCATCTAAGCCAGGATTAATTTTAAATTCAAGCCATTATTCTTTCGGTACATAACCAGTACTGTGTATGTTCTTATCAACAAGTGAGTCTCATTTTTAATTTATGGAAGTTTACCTGAGAGTATTGAAGTGTCTCACCCTTCCCATGTATGAAAATATGCCTTTGATGTCTCAGCGTTTGACTTTAAAACAGCTGATCTTCTGGTGTGCTGTATAATAAAGTTGTTTTGATATATACAAGAAATTCTGCTTGTTTGTTCCAAGTTTGCATGGCATAGTTAAGCTAGGTTTTTGTTCAGTAAAAATTGGTGATTCTTTTGAAATGGAAATAATCCTTTTCTCTTAAGTTGCTTGAAAGGCTTATTAAACAGGCATGATCAAGTTACTTAGATTTTAAGAAGTGCTGAAGGTGAATTTTGAAAGTCTTGCTCATTCTTATTTACAAATAATTCATGATTTTTAAATAGAGATTTCTAGTGCTCTCTTTCCATTTGAAATATTGTATTGAAGGAAATAAGTAAAAACATGTAATTATAGTGGTCCATCTATAGACTCCCTGGGAACCTGAGCTGTGATTGTATTTCTCAACTAGAGTAAAGCAGCACCATTTCATTGACTTAAATTTCATCCATTATGGAAGGATCCTTGGCTTTAATTTGTTTCACAGGTAATGGAATGTTAACAGTAATGGAAAGGAAGAGGTGCAAGACCCTACAAAATGGAGAAAAGTAAAGAGAAACAAGTAATAACCCAATAATTATATTTTAGTTGCTGAATTCCACACTGTTCTTTCTTACTGTTCTCCCTCTTAATTTTGTTTTTTCTAAAATTATATGTTATTGCATTTATCTAGAAGAAACAAGCCTCTTAGCATGAGCAGAGGGGTTGTTGTTTTTTGCCTTTCTTTGTCTTCTTACTCTCTGTTAGTCCTCTACCTTCCTTTCTATGGATTGGTTAATTTAATCTTTCCAGCTGCTGTGTGTTCAGCATCACTAGGGTCAGCATGTTACATATTGAAGGCACATCAGCTGAAGGAAACTAATATTCCAATCAACTTACCACCAGTGCAGATAGAGGGAAACCAGCTGGCATGAGCGAATTGATTTCTGCATCAATCTCCTTGCACAGGCAGTCAGTTCAGCAGAGAGAAACGAGACCCGAGTCCTCATCGCTTCCCTGTAGGGTCCCTATAGTGGAGTTTCATCCTCCTGAGCTCACTGCTGCACTCACCGGGCTGTGAGAGCAGGGGTTCTCCATATGGTGTCACTGAGCCCAAAGCCTGTAAGAGGCCACAGCAGCTTCAGTGTGCTTTGGGTCAGATCCTTGGGCTAATGCTGCAGCCATACTAGTCACCATGTTAGTTAACAGGTATTTATGCGCCAAAAGCATGAGGAGGCCCTCATCTTTCATTACTAACAGCATGAGGCTCATCCTGACAAACAAAAGCAGCACCAATTCTATTTGTAATTTTTTGTAGTTTCTGAATAGCAGGCTAATAGATCTGAGGAATGACACACAAGTAGGCATCATTATTATATTTACATGGGGAAAAAACATGGTTTTCTTCCCTCAGTTTTTTTAGTGAAGGAACAGTGGTGCAGCAAACCAAGTCTGTTCAGTACTAAAAATTTTCAGGGCAGTATACTGTGTAACTTAGGTAATTACTTAAATAGTCAAGTTAAAGAGAAAATAATTAGAAGGCTAATTTGGATTCATCCTTCCCTATTACCACTTAAAGATGTTGACTGTAGAGTTCTGTTACTGCTTCATTTAGCTTGACTATTGCAATGACGTAACTCCTTGCATGTCAGACTGTCCTTGTTCAGAGGTGAGGTAGGGGGTTTGTGTTGCTGGATCAGAGCATGTAGCACTTGTGCCCTTCCTGGTACCATAGAATTAGGAGCAAATAGGCTGACATTGGCTTACACAATGGAACAGACTTGCTCTGCTTTGTTCCAAAAGGTGTCATTGATTCTATTTGCAGTACATGGTCAAATATTTGTCTGTGGTATCAGAGAGGTTAACAAAAGGTTGTCATAGGGCAGTGTTTGTCACAAATAGTGACATTTACTTGTTGATAGGAGAATATAATGTCAGCATGTCGTGGTGCAAATGTCATCATTCTGTGATGTGACAAATTGTCACCAAGGACAGACTTTTTAAGAGATCCTAAGAGATGCTGGAAAAATGAGTAAGTTTAGATTGATTTTATTTGTGTCATATTCAGGAACAATCAGAAGTTCAGAAAGCAAAGTTTGCAGCAATTTGTATCACTTTTCATTCTTAAAGGGTCTTTGCTAATGTCACAAACTTTAGTCATTATATACGCGATGCTTCCTTAGCAGGCAAATTTGTTGATGCATCATGCTTCAAGGCAGCTCCAGAGATGACAGTTTTTCAGTAATAAATGTGTTTAATTGGACTGTTCTCCATTTGAAGCAGACTGGATTTTCCTATTTTAACCACAGAAGAGTAGGAGAATTGGGACAGTTTCCAGTCTGTCAAAATTTAAGTGCAATAGGAAGTAAGATAATTTTGTTTGTATTTGTCCTGTCCTTCATTCAAACCTTTCTGGAAGCAACTGTGAAGCATACTAAGCAGTGCTGCTTATACTTTATCTACAAGGCAAATTCAGCTGGGATGGCTGTGCTACGTTAACACAACTAAACCCAACCACACTTATATTTGGTATTGCAATGTACTCCTGGGCTGCTCCTGTGTATGCCTGACACATACTGTAAGAAATTGGAGGAGAGGATGTTCAGTAGTTTCCAGAAGACATTTTAAATAAAATTAAGACATGCGACTTGCATTGAAATCAGGGCCTTTGAGAATGCTGACTGGATTTCTTAAATATGAAGGGGATATTCTGATGAGAATGGAAGGCTGCAGCTTTTTGTGTGGAAATAGTAGATTTCCTGTTCTGTAGAAATAGACGGGAAATAGGTGGAAAATTTGTTTGTCCAAGCACAAAATAATGACATCATAGATTTGCTCTTTAGGTGAGGTGTTTCTGGATTTAGTGGTGAAATGTAGGCTTAGAGAGGCCTAGTCATTCTTCAGGGTGGTGGCAGCATGCAAGGCTGATTCTGTCAAACGTGGGTCAGAAAAGCAACATGTAACAGCACTAGCAGGCTGGATCCTGGCCCCTCTTCCTGAAGAGTTTGTGCTCATTCTAAACTGGACTTCACATGAGTGATCTTGTATGAAACTACCTTCCTGTGCGTCCTAGTTCCTGCTAGGACAGGGTTAGTTTGTTTTGCAGTATCCAGGAGGGGGCATGGCTAGGACACGGAGGTTATTCTAAACCACTTCATGTCATTGCCAAGGGTGGGGGGAAAGAGAGTCCCTTCTGGGGAGAAGGGGTTCCTTCTGGTCAAGAAAACATGGTGGAGGGATCCATCTCATATTGTCTATTACTGAGAGTTTTTCTATGTGAATAATTTCTTTTCTTATACCTTTTGTTATTAATATTGTCACTGTTATTGTTAATTTTCTAATTTTTTTCTCATTGCTATTTCCAGCAACTTGTTCTTACCTCAATGCGTGCCTCCAATTGGAGGGGGGAGGGGAGTGGCATGTGGTTTTAGAGGGAGTACTAAATTGGAGAATACCAGTCCTGAACTACAGCAGCCTTATTTGGCAACAAAAAGGACTGTCGTGGTTTCACCTCAGCTGGCAACCAACCCCCACGCAGCCCTCACTCACTCGCCCACCAGTGGGACTGGGGAGAGAATTGGAAGGGTGAAAGCTAGAAAACTTGTGGGTTGAGATAAAGACAGTTTAATAGGAAAAGCAAAAGCCACACACACAAGCAAAGAAAACCTTAATACCCTGCTTCCCATGTGCAGGCAGGTATTCAGCCATCTCCAGGACAGCAGGACCTATCATGGTAACAGTGACTTAGGAAGACAAATGCCACCACTCCAAATGTCCCGCCGCTTCCTTCTTCTTCACCTCATTTTATATACTGAGCATGATGTCACTTGATCTGGATTATCCCATTTGTCAGTCTGGGTCACCTGTCCTGGCTGTGTCTCCTCCCAGCCTCCCATTCACCTCCAGCTTCCCTGCCAGAGTGCAGTATGAAAAGCAGAAGAGACGTTGGCTCAGCAATAACAAAAACAGCTCTATATTATCAACTCTGTGTTCAGCACAAATCCAAAACACAGACCCATACTAGCCACTGTGAAGAAAATTACCCCAGCCAAAACCAGCACATACTATATACGAAAGATCTGTTGAAATGTGTGCTTTCCAAGTCTGTATGTTCTCAACTTTCTTTTCACACAGAAATTCCGTTTTGTGTTAACCACTTACTCTGCCTATGTAGTTTGTAGATTTAAAGTTTGAGCTGCTATTCTTTGAAAACACAGATTGATATAAATAAAACATAGTATATTCTGTAAGTGAGGCCAGGATGGGCAGTCCTTGGACAACTCCTCCCCAGGAGCTAGGGAAGCCTGTTCACTCATGCTGGCTTTAACTGTGACGCTGCTGTCAAGAGAACTGTGCTCCTATGAACTTTCCTTGCTGTACTTGGCCAATACTGAGCTAGTTCTCTGTGATTACACCCAGCTGTAACTTCCTGCTGAGGAAGAGAAATTGAATAAAGAAAAAACATAGTGTTTGATGGATATGAACAATGTTGAACAAACTTTAAACAGCTTTCTAATCAAGATATTTGGACATTGGGTTCTTTTTTCAAACTATTTAGTCCAGAGCTGATGCACAGCCAGTCTTTCTCCTCAGTAAGTTCCTAAAGTAGGAAATTTTTTCTCAGATTGCCAACAGTGTAAGCCTCCGTTTTGATAGTTTCTGTCTCAAAAACAGACTTCAGGTGAGTTGCGATTTCTCTACAGAGGACTGCCTGGTTGCACCTTGATGTGTACCTGCAGAAATGGCAAACAAGGTGGGTCCAGTTGTTTTTGAATCTCTTGGGCTTCAGGAGAACCACTTTTGGTTTGCGGGGCTGCCAGAAGCTTTCTGTTCAACCTTGAGCAGGTAACTTGAATCTTCCTATATGTAAATGTCAAATATGGAAGTCTCATTCCACCTCTTTGGTTATAAGGGCAACCTCAAAGATCATTAAGTTGTTGGATACTTTGGAAATTTATGTGATCATGTTCCCATAGGTAAACAGAAGGGAAAGAGTGGCAATCTACACAGGGAAGTTATTTTTCTGATGTTAGTCTGATATAAGGGAATCTCATTTCACAGTCCCTTATCCAGAGCTTTCATGTGGCTTTACATCCTCCATGGTATTGCTTTTTAAATGCTGTACTGTACAAACCGTAGACCATTGTGAATGGTTTTTCGTTTTCATATATTTTTAATGTCTTACACTTGCATTAGTGAAAAATCCTTCTTATTAAGCCACTTTCAATTTTGGTATATATTATTTTCTTTCATAATAACATCTATTTTAAAAATCCTTGGAAATTTTAACTTCCTTAAGGAATGTTTGGTATTTTGAAGATTATTTTCCCCAGCTATATGTTTTTCTAAATTTTAGTTTGGTAAGAGTTATAAATTTCTTAGAATCACTGCATACATAATAATTTGAAATGTATCTGGCATTAGTTCTGTAAAAACAATCTGGATGTTCTCTGATCTGGATCTGCAGAGTCATAAAATATATATGGCACTGTATTAAGTTTTATAATGCTCATTACTTCGCTGTTGTACCTGTTGGGTAGAAAATCACTGAAGCGAGTGAAGAGTATTGCTCTTTGGGCAGCAGAAATATTGGAAGTGCTTTTACATGGCCCCTTCTAGAGATGAGTTTCACTGCAGGGTTCCGCAAAGAAATAATTAGTATTTAAACTGTTTGCGAAGGAATATGACTTCTCCTCCTGACAAGAAGAATTACAAATCAGTGAAGCGCTGCAGAAGTTTTATTTGGGCTCAAATAATTGCCACATGAGGTCTTCAAGTTATAATGAGGGATATCTGTGGTCTACGAGAGTGAGTTTATAAATCATTATGGTAGGACCTTGCTTTGATTCCTGAATCTTTCACGTGACTGTCATTGCAATTTGGGGCAATGCTCTTTGTTCCTCTTCCACTTGTTAGAGCTGTATTAGCAATGTAATCTGTGTGTCTTTAATATTAACTGGGCCTTCATATTTAGTTACTTTCAGGGTCAATTGCTAAGCTACTTAGACAACAAATTTAACCTACCTGCTGTGTTATCACTGTAACTCTGTTCTGGAAGGCGTGAGGGGACTACATGTGTTGTACAACACTGACCATTGTACTCTAGCAATGAGCTCCAAAAGGTTAAATATTTAGATAATGCTAGCCAACCTTCTGCCTATAACTATAGCCCTAATAAACCTCAATATTTGTCTTGATAGCTTTCTATTTTTGAAAGGGACTTTAATTTATGTTCTGTAGTAGATGTATTTATTTAATGAGGATTGCGTTAGCATTGCTAAAGGTCATAATACATTTAGTTTCAAAAGATACTTGCTTTGAAATTTACTGCAAAATAGTGTAAGTGCAACCATTTACTTGGGAGTGTCTAGGAGAAAGTCATGTTGATATTTGAATTTTCGAATATGTCATTGTAGCATTCCACTTTCATTACGGAAGAGCCAGTTATTTGTTCTCAGGAGAGTTGTATAGGGCATGAAACAGTCCTGTAAGCATAGGGTGCAAAGCCATAAGAAAATGTGTAAGTTTGTGGTGGGTGTATAATCCCAGTGCAGTTTTGTGTGATGAGATCTTGTAGTCTAGATCTTGGATGCAAGCAGTTCCTGAGTGTCAAGCATGGCATGCAAGCCCCATTTATGTGGGCGGCTGAGGTTCACCTGTTTAGATGAGTTTAGATACTTTGCAGTATGTTGAGTTTGCATTCTCCCGGGTTCTAGCCCTCTTAAAACAAACCCTCCAAACCCAGGGTTGTTTTTGAGTGTACTGGTGCGTGGTGCAGCTCTGCAGCCGCTGCGCTGACGCGACTGAGATAGATCGGACACAGGCAAGGGGGCTGAGAAAAAGTGGCCAGAGCAGTACGGAAACATGAACCTTGGGGAAGTAGCTTCACTGCTGAATCGGTGTGTTGTGAAACAGATTCCTTAATGTACAGTTTGCTACCTGTTTGTTTGGGTAGCAGTGCTGCCTTAAGCAGCTACAGAGTATTTCCAGACTTATACAAACACTCCCAGCTGGTTTCGCTGTGGTTGTTTGTGGAGAACTGAACTGGAGAGAATTTATTGTGATAACAAGAACCTGGACAGCTGGGTTAGACTATTTTCTGATATTTAATGTCTGATTTAAATCTGCTTTGCTTCAGTTTACTTCTTTCCCTGTCCACTCCACATGGAGAAAAGTTTATTTCCTGTCTGTTTTCATCAAGCTTTAATATCTCTGGAAGCCTTTATTAGACTTCTCCTATGTATTGTGTTCTTTAGATTTAATAACCTCAACTTTGTCATCCTTTCCTTGTTGCTCACTTGGTGCTGCTTTTCTAGACTGCTCATCATTTTTACAGTGCTCTTCCAGGCTCTTTCCAATTAATCAGCATTAGTCCTGTGATGCTCTGGCAGGAACACACTCTTCCAACTGTGGTCTTATAGGTAGCTTTGTTCATTTTATTGGTAAACTCCATGAATTTAATTCTTTTTCTTGCTGACTAAAATAACGTGTAAGGAAATGAATCTTTTAGAAGAATAGGAATTTTTGTATTTCTGTGGCTTTTACTTCTCATGGCAAACTCTGCTTTGAATTAGTACATCTACTTCAAGTCTTGCATAGTGTCATTGGGTTTTACGTGCCATTGCCTGGATGTTCTTCCTTTCTGGCATATGGGCACACAGCGTATGTCCTCTCACATCTCCTTTCACCTCTACCTTAATTCACTTTTACTGCTGGGCAGTCTCCTTGTCTCCTGTAATCTGCTTTTTTTCTTTATTTCTTCTATTTAGTCTCCTGGCACGGCTGGAATTTTCTTTCTATCTCCCTTTGCATCCTTAATTTTTTAACCTACATGAGCTTCATAATACATTTCTGGATTACAAGCATTTATAGGTAAATTTTGCGTAAGCAAAGTACACAAGTAAAAACAAGTTCTGTTAAAATTAGAAGCTCTGTGTGCATGTATATATACTTATTTATGTCTCACTTGAAATACTTTTTAGGTTAACCTTTCCTTTATTTTCTCCACAGAAAATCATTGAAATGTTTACAAATAATGACCTCTGTTGCCTTGGTTGAATGTTTCCTTTTCTCTGTCGCTTTTCCCATGTGGCCAATGTGAAATCTGTGCTTCTGAAACAGTACCTTGTATGTCCCTTAGATTTTGGTTTTGGAGTAGGGCATATAGATGCTAGGGTAAAGCAGGTAGTAATTCAGCAGATGTTAATGCATTAAACATAGGAGTTCAGAGGCAGGCTTCTCACTTTTATTATTATTACTGCACTGCTTTTGAGTGTCCCTGCATCTTCCTAGGCAGATATCTGGAATTTATTGAGTGAAGTAAATTCCTTCTGGGTGTTCACAGGAAAAAGTGACAAATGTGATTTGATAACACTGATGATTACACAATTCCCTTTCTGCTGATGAATTCAAAACATCTTCTGAGAGCAATATGAAATTAAGTGTTACCAAGATCAGACACTGAATTAAAGTAAACCCAAATGTTGGTTAAACCCTCAGAACTGCAGAATTTCTTGCAGAGACATTCAGACAACAGAAGAAAAAATAACAGACTATTAACGAGCTTTACACCTGTAAGAATTAAACTGATTTTTCAGATAAATAGAAGTGCATAGCTTGCAGAACAGAACAAAGAAGAAGGATTGCTGGTGCTTCTACCAAGCCATTGCTGCTGACAGTGTGAAGAAATTGTTGAGGAAAGGCTGTTGAAGAGTAACCAGTGGAACATGGGACACCAGTGAGCAGAGTGTGTCTGTCCTGCACACAGGAATGCTGTGCTAACTTCACACAACATTAGGTAAAGTTTCTGGTGCAGTTCATGTGTAGCAAAATGCTTTGCTTTCTTGCATGCTCTACACTGCAAGCTGAGTACATTTCCTAGATTACTACTGGCATCGGTTTAGGTAGAAGACTGAAAACTACAGGGCTTGCCACGAATCATGAGGAAACTGAAATGCTGAAGGCATGGAACTGTGTATGTCCCAAGTATTTTTTCAGAGGTCGGTGAAACTTTATCAGCAGTTGTGCATGCTGTCCTGAAGGACCTGTGTTGTAAAGAAGCACTCTGAGTTGTAATATGAGAATTACCACTGGTAGGGTCTGAGACTTCATTAGCTAAGGACAGTACAAAGCCAGAGTGCTAAAGGAAGGCTTCGCATCACAGAAGCAAGAGGTCTTAGATCTTCAAAAGACATCATAAAAGTTTTGGCATTTAGGTAGTTTCACTGAATATTAAAGATTGCCCTGGATTTGACATTTTTACTGCTTGGACTGTTTTTTCATGCAGTCAGGAAGTTTTTGGAGCTCATGGTGTTCTTGTTGTAGGAAGAAACAAAGATGAAATTTATAAATATGTAACAGAGGCTCTGAAAATAATTTTGGACCTGGAAACAAAGAGCAGAGGAAATTGGGCCAGTGAGAGTTGCTATTGCGATTTAAAGTCTGCCACCTCTCTTGGGAGTCAGGAGGTTTAGCTCTGAGATAGTGTGGGGTCGTGTTGAAAGTGTGGGTATATTTAGAGATGTGGGAGTTTTGTGATGGAGAATAATGATACTGTGGTCATCAGGCTCAGTTTCCCACTTTGGCTTTACTACGGCCAGGTTGGATTTTTGAACAAGTCCTGATATCAGTCTCTTCCTTGACTCGGATAATCTACATTTTATTTTCATTTTGATGTTTTTAATCTCTCCAGATAAAACTTAAGGGAAAAGGCAGTTTCTTATCATGCATTTCTATGGCACAAAGTGCAGAGGAATCCCAAATTTGAACAGAGTTTTGAAGTTCTATAATGTGAAAAGCAGAGTTTGCCAAAAGCAGAGTCGATGCTCATTATTTTGCTTGCAGAGCTGTAGCAGATCTTTAGAAAAAGTTTACAGAGAGAGCATTGGCTCCACTTGTCTAATAATCTATGCTTCAGTAGTTTGTAATCCCACATATGTTCCGCTTCAGGCTAGATAATTAGTGTTGCCAGTGGTTATCTCTTTCTGTATAACAACTTGTATCTGTCCTGGACTGGAGGATGATAAGCTTTTGTTTGCATCTAAGGGTTGCTGTGCATCCTCGTGCCACTATATATACAGTACTTAATCAGTAATAGTCTCTCTGGATTTTGTTGCTCTTGCTTTTCTGTGCCAGTGAGCATCTTTCAGGGTTTGAGAGAGAGAGAGTGAGTGGGTGATACATTTCACTGGGGAATGAGGACTGTTAAGAGCAGGTCATGCTATATCATGCTATGGTATTTTGTTAACTTGGGCAGACAAGACTTACTTTCACCAGGGACCATATTTTAAACTTCCAGGGTGAGAAAAAATCCCTGTGACTTTGCTTCCTGAGTGAGAGACGTGTCATATAGGGCCATGCAGCATGTAGAGTTTAACAGGAATATTTAGGCATTGGTCTGTATCACACACAGGCTATCAGCCTGTAGAGTTTCTGGTAGTGATGGCAGCTTGCAGACAGCTTGTGTGAAGGTGGTGCTCTCTATGTCTGGACAGCACCACTGGCTTGGAGTGGGCACAGGTTTGACTCTATGCTCCCAGTTTTCTTGGGCAAAATGCCACAGCATCTACTTATGACTAAAGAGTAGAGAAAAGAAGTGGGGAGCAGGAGACCATTGCCACAATTTCTAATTGTAAATACTCCTTCAGTTTGTCTTTACTCTGTACTGAATCGAAGTCAATAAGGAATAAGCAGTGAGGAATAGGCAGAAGTTATGAGTGAGATGTACAGTGTAACTGAGTCCCAAAGTGTTTACAAGATCACACTTTGATTTTTAAACAATTGCTTAAACAGATAGTTTATTGATAGAAGGACATTCCTTGCATTTGAAAATGATTTAGGATTTATACAGTAATTGAAGTGGCAGTCACTTCATCACACTTAAGTTTATTGATTCCATTAGTACATTGACCTTCTTTCTGCTGAATCACCAGCTTGAATGTCTGTGCCGTGTGGGATAAATTAAAAGGAAAAGATGTCATTTTTCCGAACTATGCAGGATCCGGTTTTCTGCAATAAATAAAAACATGAAAATGAGGAAACTAGTGGAAAATTAAACATTGCAGGAGAAACAATGTTTTGAATCTCTCTAATATTTGATGTATTTTTCAAAGTAACTTTATGTCTATCACAGGATGTCTTTTCTGCAGGTCAGTCATGGGTGCTGAGTTAGCTTGCTCTGTTACATTGGCCAGCATCTGTATTCTGGCAGTTTGAATACACAGAAATCCAGAAGAATATGAAAACTATCATATGAATGGGAGAACAAGGCCAGCTGGAAAATTATTTCTGTGTGATTCTACTTTGTATATTCTACATGTTAAATAACAGTTTCCACACTTTTATTTTTCCCCAGAAAGATTGCTCATAGTTGGGTGATGCTCAAAGCTGCAAAAATAAAAATGGAGAGCATTGGCACATGTCAGCTGAAAGACAGAAATCACAACGATAGAAATTGCAGAAAGAAATCCCTCTTTGCTTATGTTCTGCTGGGGCAGCAACTCCCTCCTCCTCTGGCCTCTTTAAGAGCAAGCTGCCTTCTGCACTCTTGCTCAATCTTATCTCTCCTTTGGGAAGATAGTGGTTTTCTGCACCAAACTGCCTGTAAGAGCAGGAACTGCTACCTTGCCAGAAGCAAGGGATTCTTTGTCTCTGTCTGCCCTCCCTGAGTGCCTGGCCTTGTTCAGCTTGTGGCAGTTCCCCGGGACAATGTGCTGTGAAAGCTGCTGGTCTGCCATGACACTGAGTGCTCATCCAGCCTGAGCACAGCACTAAGGAGTGAACATTTTGGCTTGTGCTGTGTGTCCCTTAGATTTGATAGGTTTTCTCTTTCTCCCCTTAGTCACTGATGAAAGTCAGCCAGACTGAAAGGACATGTTTTGCTCTTTGTAGCTGGGAAACAGAACAAAACAAGGTAAAGATTTGGCCCTTGGGATAACTGAATTGAGAATAACCCATCATTCTGTGTCTCTTGGAAGGATAGGTAATATTTTTACCATTGATAGTGTATGCTGGGCTAATGGATTTAAAGCTTCAAAAGCTCCTGTAGGATATTATGGCCATTTAATAATGCAATTCTGAAAAATAAAAGACTTTGATTACAACCAGGGCTCCATATAACCCTATCAAGCTAATGTTCAAGGTCTCTTAGTGGTACTTAGTTAGTGGTAGAAGAGGTATTTAGCAAAGTCATCTTAGGAGCACAGTATTTTTAACAGCATGGTTTGTGCCTGGCTTACCACAAAGTGAGTTTTGACATGATTCCAGGAGCACCTTTTCATTGGATTTGGCCCAGGCATGCTGTGCTTTCACTGGAATAAGCCTGGAAAAGCTAAAGGGGAGAAAAAGAAATTGGGAGCTGTCATGCTCTTTCCAAAAGCTTTTTTCAAGCAGATTAGTTTTCATCCTATTGTATCCTATTGCAAGAGGGAAACTTTTGGATGCAGAGTCTGATTCAAAGGGATCACATAGTCTTGCCGTTATTAAACTGTGATGTGAGTTGGGCCATATGGCACAGAAGTGGAACAGGGAGACCGTGAAGGGTTTTCTCCAGGGATCCAGCTCTCTTTCTGTGACTACAGTAGAGTTATTGCCATTTTATGATGCAGACATGCTCAGGTGCTGTGCTGAGAAGTGCAGTACAGGAATCTGAACTGGACTGAATTAATTTCTTCTGTGACAGCAAAGTCTCTGGCCGTATTTTGAGGTTGGTTATATTAGGGTTGTTGCTCAGAAGTTTACACGCTTTCTAACAGCCAAGTGGAAAGGGCATTTCTCATTACTGTACTGATGCATGAGGCATTAAATGCTTGATGTTGTGTTCACAAATGAGGGTACAGATTTTTGGCAAAACCTGAGTCAGATTCAGTCATGCAGATTAAGGTCATATTACAATATATCCAAGAGGGTTATATACACCCAGGTTGAACCACTGGGTCTTTCATGTGAAATAAGGAGTGGGTTTTTGCTAAATGATACAATTGGCATAATATTTTATCAGCCCTTTCTTTCTTTTTTTTTTAATTCCACTTGATTAAAGAAGAAAACAAGATCTAATTTAATTTATCTTCCTGCTCCCTGTAAAAATCTGTTTTACTGGCAAATTAGAATTTCTGAAAATTTTGTCAAGCAAATACTTTTCATCTGACAAGGCTGAAACTACAAAGTTGCCAGGAAACCAAAAATCTAGTGAGTCGTTAATTAGAGAGGATGGTCTGGCTTTTGCTAACTCCATTTTTCTATCCTTGCATAATTTCACAAAGTCCAATAACTATTTTAGGTTCAGTAGCCAGCTGATTGTCTTTTCTTTAATATTGCATAGCATGAATGAAAAAAGAATTTATTTGCAGAAGTATCATGAAATATTTGTCTGCTACCTATGAAAATACAGTACATTTTTCAGATTTTATGTGGTCTGCGCTCAAATGAGAAGAAGTGGAATGGTAACCAAAAGAGTGGCTAAGCACATATAAACTGCAAGAAAAGCCTTCCACAAGCTCATTGTTCTTATTTTATTAGAATGATGGTTAGGAACTAATATGAATACTTTGAATATAGAAAGGTTGTGCTTCCCACCTCCTGATTTAAGGAGATGCATAAGAATGGAATTAAAGCAAATATGGCTGTAATTTACTGTGTTGCATGCATTCAGCATACTTGCTCTTTGACAAGTATCCAGCTCTGTTCAGTGCCAGCTACTTCCTCATCAAGTAATAGATGAGGCTGGAAGGAGCTGCTCAGCATATTCTGGTTGAGTTTTGCTGCTGGGTAAAGAGGTTTAAGGGGTCCAGATGCAGAATAAGCAACACGAGGCAGGATGCTATAGGAGCATGGATGCTGCTTCAGCTGCTTGTTGTGGGCTTTGTTTATACTTTATTTTTCTTGAAGGATCATTGGTTAAAGTGCATAATAGGTCATTAAAGCAGTGGATTTATTGTCTACAGTTGTTGTGTTGATATTTGTGTCAAATGAAGTGATCCACTATCTCCCTCGCTAAGGATTGCAGGGCTTTCTAGAAGAGGTGATTTTGGGTAGATCTGTCTTGTCTTTGTTGCTAGCCTGAGTATTAGTTACCTTTTTTGACATTTAGCTTTCCTTGTAGTGGCCTCTCACCTTGTGAAATTTATAAACACCTGCTGTCAAAATTCCCAAACAACGAATTAGGAAGTAAATATGGATTTAAGCTGAAGCTTCTTTAGTTCTGGGATCACAGGGACTGATCACATTAATTGATCCACAGTGTGGATGTATTAGGACTGCATCTTCTTCAAGGAGAATTAAACCAGATATTAGGGATGAGCTTTTACCATCCTATGGAAATACTGCAGAATAGTGTGGGTTTAGACTGTGCCATAAAGTGTATCCATTTTTCCTGAAAGTATTTATATATAATTTTTTAGAATTTTGGTTAGAAGCGTGACTTAAATGGAATCCTTTAGGTCATAGTAATTAGAGATTCCTTTGCATTTGATGATGGATGTCATAGTTTCAGACCAACAGAAGCCAGATCAAAGTGGCCAGTCCCTGGGATCTTGAGCTTCTCCTTTGAATCTGTAAAGTGAGAACAGCCAGAACAGCGATGATTCCTTATGTACATATATTTACCCTGAAAATTAATTTATTAACCTCCAGCTGCTGGTGGTGGTAGTGTTGGTATTGAGTATAGTTACATTCACAGTATATCCATGGAATACACAGTAATATTTTTGAGGTTTTCTAAAGTTTGGTACATTGTAGTACACTGAGATGAGGTCAAAAGTGGAATCTGAAGTTCTTGTTTTTCTTGAAGACTACTCAGTTCACGTGACTCTTCCTTTGGAACCTGAGATTCTGTTCTTTCCAGTCATGGTCCAAGTTAAAACAAAAGCAAAATAATGTTTTGCATTGTCTTCCAATAGGCATTGGACATGCATTGGATACGTGCATGCGCCTCGATTATGTTATAAAGTCATGTAATAGCAATAGCTCTGGTTTGTGTTAGAGAGCTCAGTCCTGCAGTGTGCTGGACATTCCTGCCAGTTCTCACTGCCCGTGCCTTGGAGTGTTCAATGTGCCCCTTAGGACTGTGTAACCAAGCAGAAACACACTGCATCCACAGTATTTATATTTTCATTCTACTGTTTTTCTTTCTCTGTTAACTTGTTCTCTTTGTCAGGCTTTGGGCTCTGAATATTCTCAGTTCTATAGCTTGTTAACAAAGTTTTCCACTACCTGTCTACTTTGTACTCCCTAATGGGAACCCTTCTATGTAAGAGTAGCAACCTTCAATCTGTGGACATCTGGTGAGCCAAGAAGACTTTCTGCAGCCAAATTAATTTTTAATGGTGTATTGATTCAGTGTCTAGCAGCTTACCTGTCAGAGTGTATGGAAGTCACCCTTCGTCCCATCACTAATGCATTTCCTTTGAGCAGTCACTCTTTGTGCATCTTCTTGGTTTTCATTTTTTTAATTCAGGACCTTGAAATGCTCTGGTGCTGCTTCATTACCTTTTCTTTACTAGGAGTGGATTGTGTTGGAGATCGGTGAAGCTGATGGGTGCTGACGGTTCAGTGAAGCTCTGCACACCCCTGGTGTGCTGTCCCGGGCACGATGCTGCTGCTCTCCCTGCTGGCATACGCCAGAGCAGTGGCAGTGTTAACAACGTGCCATCCTTAACTTAACTTTCACATTTAGTGTGGCATAACATAAAGCTGTCTGTCATGGAGCAGGAACTGACACTCCTGGGTTCAGCAGGTTGGTGAGAAGCTGGGAGTGCAGACTTCGGGATGCTGGTGCCGGTTGTCCTGCTGATTTGTTATTGCTGTTCCTTACCCGAGTATCTAAGCATCTCAGCCAGGGAGCGGAACATCTTTGTTTTATGTGTTCAGTACACATAGCACAAAATGGGGTTTGGAGAACACTTTACAAATTTGTATGAATAAAATTAAATCTCTAAAATTTATGATCCAAGTATTTAGATGAACTTGGCTGCTGGTTTGTTTCCAGAAGGGATGCTGCTTTTTCACTCTTACAAAGACCAAGGGCCTAGCTCTTCCAGTAACAAAAATAAGATAGCAAAACCAAGTGTTTTAGAAGTGATTAATTATAATGATATATTTACAGGTATTTAATTATTTCAAATATTTAAGATTTTTGGATACTCATTTTGATTTTTTTTTTTAAAGGATCGTTTGAAAAGACTGAAAGCACCATACTTCCTGAAAATCAGATCTAGTTAAGGTTGCTTGAAGTCGAGATAAGTGCGAGTGAGTTCACCAGTCGTTTTTGAAAATCTACATCTATCTAATGTTGAGGAGCCTAATTTAAGGTTCCTGTTTGGAAGCAATGATGCCTTTTTTTTCCTAGCTTCATTTAATCCCTCTGTGCAGGGGACAAAAGAGATGCACTTCCTCATATTGTTGTCAGAGTTAATACTTTTGAAAGACTCCAAATGCTTCACAAATTACACCTCTCAAGTATTACTTTTTATATTGTTGTGGCCTCTGGTGGACACATACTTTGCGTATCTGTATCTCCCTAAAATGAGCACAATGGTATTACTGGGTATTAATATATTTTTCCTGTGGAGAATGGAAACCTGTTGATGGAGATAGGGAATTTTCATGAGCTCCCTTTTTGCAGGTTTTGAAGCTGAAGAGTTCCCTGTGCCACACTGCTATCCCCTTAAGCTGAAATTTTAAGCTATTTCCATCTCTTGTTTTGATGCCTACTTTGTAAAATACTCCTGTTAACATCACATTTGTGTCCTGCATTATATGTGGTGCTGCTGTGAGAGATGCAGGCATTTCAGCCCAGAGTGAGTTTGTGGCTTGCATTCGTATTCAAGTTTTGGTATCATCTATCTATGAAATTATTCATCAGATTCCTGTGTGAATGCTTTTAATGGTTTAATATGTTCAGCTGATAACAAACTGCATGCTCAAACCTAATGTTGCTCTTTTTAGACTTGATTAGACTCTATCCTTGATTGTGATTTAATGGCTGTTCACAAGCTTGTTCGCTCTTGCTGTTGCATATTAAGTACCAAAGTATCCAGCCAGGTCTGCCAAAGTCTTTCGAGAGACCATGGTTTCTCAAGGAGATGAAAAGCCCTAAGTAGGCTAACGTTTTGATTCAGGATTTGGATTGTTCTTGATCACCAAAGATTTTGTCCATAAATCCCTCTGGAAATGTTTGAAGTGTTCAAAGACCTGTCCCAGTGCTTAATTTTACTCTCCTAAAATGCTACATAAACAATCAAACAAAATCTTTTTAAAAGCAATTAGTACAAGCGAAAGCAGTCAAAACAATTCCAAATACAAGTTTTATTCACCTCCTTTTCTTTTCCCAAATGCCTATCAGCTATTGTGCCAGAAAAAGCAGTGTATGGTTAGAAGTCAGCTACTTCTTATATGCTTTGTGGATCATCTCTAAAATCTCGTAGCTGTGCATCACAGGTACTTGCATGGCCCTGGTTACCAGAATCTTTGCTTTTTAGCAACTCAGGTGTTTAATGTACTGACCTGGTGCCACTCTGGCTGTCAAAAAGCACCATATCCTATTAATATACATGGAATTGGTGTAATACTGGACCCGGGAAAAATACATGCCTTTTTAGATCAGCCAGGTGCGGTACACTAAGGCATCTGAAATTGCACTAAATACTTACTTTAATTCCAGTTTAAATGCCTGGAACTCGACTGGCTCCATCAATTGACAGTTAGCTCACAGCTGGCTGCACACCTGTGCCTGGAAAGAATACTAAGGCACTAGCCTTTCATTAAGCAGAGGTATATACTTAGAAATTAAATGCAAAATGTTGTACATGAAGGAGTGATTCTGCAGTAATAAGTAATGTGCTAAATACCAGTTACCAGGGAAAAGTCAAAGGAAAGATGCAATTTCAACCCCTGGTGAGGTGCTATTGACTTTTGAGATTAATCTTACAAGGAGGCAAGTTCTTGTATCCTGCTTTAAAACACTTCCAAAGAGTAAAATCTTCAACATGCCTGTTCCCATCCAAGTGGCTCTTTCCTGGTTGTATTCAATCCCACTGCCTACTAAAAGTCCTTCATTTTTCTGTGGGGAAATAATCATCAGCTGAAGTTGATCAAGAATTACTTTTACGTGGATCATACTCAGCAACAAGTTTAATTACAGTTGAAGTGTCAGATATTCCCCTTGTGCCACATCCTCCCTTTACTGGCACCAGAAGAAACATTTAGCAGTGAAGGAACTTCTAACTTCCAGGAGGATATTGTGCCTTTTTGCTGCTCTGACCAGGTAGCTCTTACATTAGCCCAGCTGCCCATTTCAACTTCCTTTCAGGAAAGAAGCAATATATGTCTTGTGTTTTAATGTGCACCCAGTACAAGGATAGGATATGGAATTTTAAAACCAGCAAAATATTCTTCATACCTATATTACATGATAGTATTTTATTAATGCAACAACTCTGAATTTTGTTAAGATGTAATGTAGACATTTTAGTTTCTTATTAATCAAATCCCAGATATGTCAGGAACATGATTTAGTTCCTACTTAATAATCCACTAAATGCAAATACCGGAACTCTTTAAACAAGCTAAATATTTTTTCACTTGAGCTTGATGAAGCTGATTAAGAAATATCTGCAATAAGTTGTTTTAGTTCCAGTGTAAACTACTGGTTTAATAAAATAAATTACCACCTCATAGGAGTGTAAAAAGAAACAGTGGAACATACTAAGGGCAAGGTTTTCGGAAGACACTTTGTAGTGGCTTAACTCTGCTCTGTGAATTTTATCCTTCACTTCAAACAGAGGAAGGTGAGGGAAGTACCCAGTGTCCATCTTGCACAGTGTATGCATAAACATTTTTCCTCTGTGTTCTTTCTAAAATGTTTGTTCAGCATTGCTATGAAATCCTAGTTGTCTTGCTAAAATCAAAAGTCTTCTGCCAAAGGCAAGGACAGGTTAAACTAAGTGAGCTGAAAAACATCTGTTAAACTCACTGGCAGTACTTTATTGTCTGTGTCTTGTTAGCTTTTTGTTGGATTTGGCTCAGTTCCTTGAGAAACAATCCTATCATCTCTTGAAGAAATAAACCTCATGTTACCACCTTAAAATAATACGAAAAGTACTTGATTCTTCTTGCTAAATTCCTCCCATCTTCTCTTTTTAAAGCTGTGTTGTTTGACCTTTTTAATGTTGCACCCTTTCAGTACTGAATCCTATACCTGTAGTATTTTACATTGCCCTATGCCCTAAAAACTCAAGCATTTCACAGAGCTTGCCAGAAGCCATTCAAGCAAAACATCACCAGATTATGAAATACTTTTAATTAACGTGCACATACTTATGAGAAATAGGCAGTATTAAAGACTGTTCAGCCAAACTAAGCATTACGCTGTTGTTTTTATCCACAGATCTTCCCTCCTTTCCCTGAATCTCTGTTGAATGAGAGCTTTAAACTGCAGGTCCTTCAGAGGGTGATGGATTTGAGTAGTTTGCCATGGGGCTGGGCCCCACCCTACCTTCTGGAGCCTGCGAAATATTAGACCGTGCTAGGGAAACAATGTGGATACAATTTGAAGTCTGAGAAGCGAGGATGTTCTGTGGCATATCAGAAATGCACGGCTTTTAACCCACTTTCTCAGGCCTGCTCTTGCCAATGTCCTTGAGAGCACAGTGATCCAACATGACACCCAACACGCAGTACCTCAGCTAAGCACACAGGGGCGGGCAGAACGATGGCCTTAACTTTGAATTTTCCGTGGTTTGGCAATAGATGGAGCATAGCTCGGTGTGGGTGCTGATTCACACACACACATTGTGCATTCTGGAAGGGAAGGCACCAGGGCTTCCCTGTTGCTCCAGATGGCTCTGGCCTCCTGGAGAGCAGGACAGGGTTGTCAGGCAGCAGCACTTCACAAGCGTATGAACCAGCAGCTGTTCACAGCCACCTCTTCTGCAGAGCACCCAGATTGCAGGTTTATTAGTTGTTGTTAATTGTCCTTCTGGATGTTGATGAAATACAGAGTGAAAAATATACTAAATGCTAACTGCAGTTTCTTTTCTTTTGGGTGCTGGAGTTGGATGCATCTTGGTAATTAAGTCGCACACTGTAGGAATGTGTGGTGAGTAAAGTGTCCGCTGAAAGTTCATTGCTGGAGAAACTGGTTACCAGAATCTAATTGCCTTCGGGAAGTGGATGTATTCATTTCAGGATCCTTCTTATTAAGCTTCCATAGAGAAGGAAAGAGAGCTTTCTGTGCATGATTCTTTTCACACAGATTGTGAACACCTCTCTACAGCTGTTTGTCTTTTCTTTTAGTTCTGTGATAGAAGCTCACAGATAACTGCATTTGCACACTGAGAAGGCTTTGGTTAGGCAGAGGCCTAAGTGAGCTCCTCTGGTTCCATGTCCAGTCCTTAAGCCTGACTGTCTTTGCAGCCTTAAATAAATCAGTGAGGCCAACATTTTTTGAATGTTGATACCTGAAGTTAGACATCCAAATTCGTAGTTAAGCATGTAAGTAAGACTGCTCTGATTTTTATAGACACTGACTCCCACTGTGTCTTTATGTGTTATATTGTGTGGGGGTTTGCAGCATTACTGAAAAACTAAGTGAGGATTTAGGAGTATAATGTAAGTCAGCCAAGTTTGAGAATGTTAGCCTTGACTTACACACTGTAATTTTTTGCTCCTCTGTTCAGCTAACCCAGTAAGGCTTACCTTGCTGAAGAGGAATGCAGAAGGACTAATGGACAGTGTGTTTTGATCAATGAGTAACTGATATTTTCTAGTTTATGAATAAAGACAGTAATTATTACAATATAAGGAGAGAGATTTCTTCAGACCCGTTGCCCAAACATAATGCAGCTGTCATGTGCAAATGTAGCAATCTAATACGTTTCTGAGTATAAAGACTGTGCTGTTAAACATAGCCTGGTTTGATCCACCCTCTACCAAAGCAGATGAACTGCAGTTTCTTAATGAGTAGTTAGACAGCTTCTTAGAGACATGTGCAATATCATACTGATGAGATAAAGGCTCCTTTGTGGTACTCTGGATTCATAAGCATGCTGGCTCAATGGGTTGGAGCAGAATGTTGGAGCATTTTATTAAAAAAAACCATGATTCCCACTGTTTTGGTAAAGTTTTGGGGCCACATTCCAATCTTGTTTTCATGACATAACTCTAGCATAGAGAACAGAAGAGCTTACAGCTACACTGGGATCTAACTTCCTTTTCATCATGTGGGGACCAAAGTGTAGAACTCTCCATTTAAATTCCTCTGGTCAGGGTTTACAGTGGCAAGGCCATGTTAATTTTGCTATTTTCCTATATAATAATATAAAGGGAGCGAGTTCTGCGGCACACTTGAAAGGACTAGATTTGATGGTAGCACATAAAGTTGCAGCTTTCGGCTTGTTACAGTTATGCTCTAGAGTGTGCATGTTAAAATAGAAGTTCCCAGTGAATATAGTATTGTTTGCAGGCAGAAGTGTCTTCAATACTAGTATCCCTCTCCCTTCCGTTTCGTGAGGGCTGTCACAACTCTGCCCCTTTTGGGGACAGACTAAAGTCTGATGCCAGTTTGTGTGGAACGTGTATCAAAGCCTACTTTTGTCTTGCTGAATTCAATGGGAATTTTGTCTTTAAATGTAGTGGCAGCCTTGCTGGATTTCTTCTGTTATAATTTATTCTTTAGGGAGTTTATGTCCAAAAGTACTGACTGCCTCTTGCTTCCAGTGACTTAAATGTGAGCTGACTGCTCACTGCTCTTGGAAGGTGTGGTTCTTCACTGCAGAAGATTTCAGTTTAAACAAACAGGCATAACTGATCAGAAACAAATTTTCCCTGGACTCCTGAGAAAACTGTGTTAAATCAGGCTTGGTTTGGTTTGCTTTGATGCAGAGGTGTGACAGTGCTTTTCCTGCAGTTGGGTTAAGCCTGAAAGTTTTGTCTTTTTTGATTATCATGGTGCAGGTTTTTTTCTTTTTTTTAACAGGTGGAGAACGAATACAGAGACACTATCATTTTGATTGCCAGAAAAACATTCTTGAAGTAAATGGTTTTATCGCATACTTGATCAATCTTTCAAAATCCAGCTGTTGAGCAGAATCAGCACAGACAACTGTGTTTTCTGTGGTTTTAAATAATGTATCAGAAAGGACCTTGGCTGTTAAGAAATGTACTGCCTATGTTGTTTTTTTTCATTCTGAAGTGATGAAGCTGCTTTGCTCCAATTTGGATTCAAGTGTCTGGTGCAGCACAGGCCTGTGTGCAGTACACAACTGCTGGAATTGTTTCTTTTTTTAACTAGGTGATTGACAGCCACTTGGATGAGTCACAATCATGAGCCTAATTTTAGCTGGTATGTATGTATTGGGAGAATCTACCAGAGACAGTTGCATCTGAAGGGTTGAGAGAGGTGAAGTCAATTTAGTTTGGAGGCTTCTTAGAAATAAGCTTTTGTGTCTGAATTCTGTTTCTTCTGTTTTGGTTTTGTACAGTCATATTATATGACCTTTCTGGTGAAATACACCTAATTCTTTCACCTTCAAAGAGTTTATCAGAAGGAGACAATTTAGAGTGGCAACATCACTACTTTGATTTATGCTTGTTTGGTATGTGTTTGACTTGTGTTTGTGTTTTGAACATAACAAAGTGCAGAGTTTAAGCTGCCTGCAGTGTCCCATTTGTTAATTTGTCCATACACAGCCTCTGCTGGTTTCCTCTAGCTGACCTGGGAAATAGCATCCAGGCAGGTGTATTAGTATGGAGTTTGAGAGGGGTTTGGTATATGCAGTCAGAGCCCTCCAGTCATGCAGGCTGCATAATCTGGCTGCTAGCACTAACATCACTGTTTAACAGCTGCTGCTGTAAGTTTAAGGCAGTAAAGATGTTCTGTTGAATTCTGCATTTTGCTCTTTTGGTCCACCTGTATCAAAGTAATGCAGCTTCTGGCTGGAGCTGGTTCTTATTGTAGCAGCCTGTCAGGAAAGCAGTGTGCACAGTGGTGCCTGCGTTTAAATGCTGTGTATGTGAGAAAGACAAGGTGTGTGCTTTTCGTGGCACGTTGCTGTTTCCTAATGCATTATTCCTGTTTACTGTGAGGCAAAGGTGTCAGACTGGATTGTGCAAGGAAATGGAAGCCAAGTTATCATTTACTGCCTGTGTTCTGAAAGCAGCCATTAGTAGTACCCAAGTCCCTCCTCTGCTTTGTGTTCTGCTCAGCCTCTGTGTGTGCCTAGGTAGTAAACTACCATATGTTGTTTATAGAGAATGCAGAGGCAGTGTATCGTTTTCCACTTAATCAGGGTGTTCCTAATTGGGAAATTGCCCAGAGAACTAATAAAGCCAAATGCACTCAATAACTACTGTTTAAGAGACACAGTAATTCTGCTTAGCAGGGACATCCTCAGGTGATTTACAGGTACCTGGCCATGTCCAATTTTTAACCTGAACGTGGCCTGATTTCTCCTAGGAGAGCTTTTAGCGTTTGTCTGAGTTATGATGCAGGGAGTGTCTGTACAAACAACTTCTCTCACTGTCTGATCAGTATTGAAACTCTTATCTTTTCTAGACCAGGTATGCAGAGTGTCCTCACAGTTGGTGCTGTGGCTGGTTAGCAAGCTGGGCTCTTGTTCTGGGCAGAGACACTTCTTCCATTGCCCCGAAGAGTCTCAGGCTGTGGGCTGGTGGTAGTGATGTGATGGTCCTGCTTAAGCTTTGCTTATGCTGAGCATAAACATGTCCTGGCCCTGGACACATGTTCCTGATTTGTGCTTCTTCTTGTGTAGTCGTGGCAAACTATTTGTTCAGCTGTGCAGCAGCTAAATCTGCAGCACAGCTAAATCTGCATACTGATCTGGCTGAAAAATAACTTACAGAAAAGGGAGAGGAAAGAAGAGAGGTGTCTCATCCAAATGGTTTTCTAGCCTGGTTCACGATGTGGCTGCACAAACAGCTGTACAAGCAGAAAGAAAGGAGTGGTGGGAATAAGTGGGTGAGGTCAGGGAGAAAGGAGGCTATTTAAGCCAGCACTGCTGCCAGAATATTACTTGCCAAATTACTTTTCAGCTCCTCTGTTTTCTTCAACATTTCCTCACATCTGTTCAGTCATAGTAAACTCTTATGGATGTTACCGCTTCTGCATAATAACAGCTGTACTGGTTCAGACAAAGACTTCATCTAACCTAATATCCTGTCTCCAACAGTGGCCACAGTAAGCAGACCCAGGGGGTAAGAAGGGGATAAGCCTGTCTGATGTTTCCATGAATGTTCTCTCAGCCTCAGACAATATTTAGCTCGGGGGATTTCTTGAACCTGATATGGTTCATTTACACAGTAATTGTCAATGGATCTCTTACGTACCTGTCCAATTCACGTTGAACACCATGTAAAATCATGATATTCATGACATCCTTTGGCAAGGAGTCCCACAGGTTTCCTACTTGAAAGTGTGATCATGAAGTCCATAGGCAGGGCAGACCTATCATTTTTATTAATAGGTCTTATAAATAATGTTGATTCACCTATACAACAGATAAAAATATTTGAGAAAAGACTTCCCTGAAAAATTGGAAGAATCATGGGGTTGGTAACACCTGCTAACTCCTGCTCAGTGGCGGTGAAATGTTTTCATTGTCTCAGTCCCGTATGGGAAAGCAGGATGTGAAAGGATGCTTTCCATGAGCCACTGAAGGGTAATTAAGTTCTTGGTGTGGTAAGCCAAAACGACTGGAAAGGAGTATCAGGATGTGCATTACTGCTCTCTTCTGCTCTGAGATGAATGAGTTGACTTTATATCTAAAAACACACCAGTCAGTGGAAAAACTTGCAGCCTCCATCAGTTCTGTGGGCAAATTTTTTAACATCCCGATGCTTGTCTAATTCCATTTAGATTCATGATAGGTTATAAACTGGGTAACTCTGAACGCCATCCTTCTCTGTGCACATCTTTGTGACCAAGTCATTGCATTGCAGTGCTGCTTGGGAAGGGTGGAACCACTGAGAGAAGGCTATGCTGACAAACTAGGGCAAATTTTAAATGTTTGTTTGGTGATGTGTTTGCTGGACATTATAATTGTTCCTAGAATGGGCATACCCATTTACCGGGATGAGAGGGAAAATTATCCATCTCTTTTCCCCTGATGTTCATCATGTTTCTCACAGTGACCAGGCCAGGGATGCAGTCCTGGTTGCTGCAGTGCTGCCTGAGCCACTTGAGTTGCTTTGTCAATGAGGAACACAGGGACAGAGAATGAAATTACCTGGTATCTATTTGCAGAATAAAATCCTTTTATGAGTGGAATGTACATTCCTTTCTCCTGCCCCCTTGGGATGTGATTCCCCCTTCGTAAGGTGTTCACCATTAATGTAAATGATTGTGATTGCCAAACTAATCAAACCAAGGACAAAAGCTATCACAGGCACTCATCTAGCATCCAGCCCCCACATTAGCTTCTTCTTCATTAAAATATATATGACCCAATTCAGGAGCTAATTTGGACGAAACCATTAGGCTTCTGTCCTCATCACTTGTAGAAGTCTGAGGTTCATTTTCACACATGAGTGAGCAGTTGCAGCTTTAAGATGCATGAAGGTTATTGCTGTGATTGTGATGCATTTGAAAGGGAGAGGGAAAGCAGCAGACAGTGGATGCGCTCTATTTCTGTGACTGCATCATTTTATAAGGTCTTATTTGTGCTCCACCTGTGGAATGCTAGACAGGATATAAAAATATATGGGCAAGTTAAACACAGGAAAGGAAAACTGAGCCTCAGAGAAGGGAGACTGATGAGATGATCATATTGCGTTGTAACGGTTGCGTACCTGATGCAAAAATTGGTTGTGATCTCAATGGAGTCCCTGGTGGAAGATGTGTGGTTGGATCTCCAGAGGTGTTTGGACCAGGTACAGAGAATCTCTACACACTCTGCAAAGTTGTTTGGTTTGGATTTTTGGTTGGTTTTTTTTGTTTTTTTCCCTTTCACATTAGGTAGGTGTTTTAAATGCCTTCACTTAAAAGAAGCCCTTAGTAGAGAGTTTGCAAAAATACTTTGAAAGTCCACAGATTCAGAATCTCATGATATTTTTTAATCCAGCAAATCCAAGTAATTTATCCCCGTAATATCCTAGTCTTGGGAAGGGTAACATGACTAGATTGCATCACTAATATCTGCTGGCATGTGTGGCTGGCAGGGGTTGCTTTCCTGGAGCCACTATCTGGGGTATCAAGTTACTCTCCAGACTGATGGATGAGTCACCAGAATCTCTGTTTTGTTTATGGGTTTTATCAGAGCTCATCAGGTAGCCGTCAGTATGATTGACTAACTCCGCGCCAAGTGTCAGGCAAAAGGAGCTGAAGTGAAGTAACACAAGTGACAGCTGAAGAATAAGCAACAATCCGTCTTTTCAAATGAGTTGTTCTGTTGGCAATTTGACAAATTGTACGGTGTAACTGAAAGTTCTAGTTAATGTGTTGCATTACTTTATTTCAAAATATTCTGTTATGAATTGCTTACATTTAAATTCTGGCAGATAGAAGGCTTAATGAAATCAGTACGAGTACAGTAAAATTGACATAAAAATACTGAGACAGTGCAAGTCTTCTGAGATTTATTCCTAAATATACTTGGAAAGTCCTGCTTCAGCATTTTTAAAAATAATTTGACATTTTTGTCTTCTACCAAATAAAATGTAATGGGATAGTTCTCAATATAAATGGACAAGAGGGAGAAAGGGTGGGATTGAAAACAATTTGTTTCTCTATAGAAAACCTCCTGCAAACTTTTGCTCAGCAGATTTATTCAGGTGGCACACAACTGTTTGATCTAATTTATCTGCCTTGCATGGGTAATTCATGTTTTTCACATTCTAAAAAGCATCTGATTTCTTTTTTTTTTTTTGGTTTCATCAAAATTACTCTGATTCCATGACATTAGGATGAAATTTTAATGGGACATATAAATAAGAATTATCTTCATGAAATCAAATTTTATTGTACAAATATGCCAGGAATGTTAAAAGAATTTTCTCTTAAACCTTTGTTTTTCCTGTCTGGTAATGCCTTGGGAAGGCTCACAGCTCTTGTGGATATTGGTGTTTACCCGTAGTGTTTTTTGAAATTACTCTCCTTGCCTAAGAAAGTGTGAATCATGGTGGATTGAGCGCTGGCTGTGTTATGACCATGTTTCGAGGTCTTATAATTTATTTCTCACAAGCTGTCCAGTCCATGGTTTTTTTGCATGACCAACTTGTAAAAAGCTTTACTGGAAAAATTTAAGTGTGATTTTAAACAATTCCAGATTTACTAGTATATGTCCCTATGGGGATGTCTGTAGTCTACAGTGATCTTTTTTTTATTCCTTTTTTTTTCCTAGACTGACAAACCAAATTTGTGACTAAATTGAAATATTCCCCTCTGATTCCAGAGGAAGCATCCCCACATGAGGAGCTGCTTGCAGGCAATCAAGTGGTCATATATTAAAAACTTGCTGTGAAGGTTCTTTATATGTCTTTGTTTTATTTTGTATTGCAAAGGACTAGGAGTGTACATTGTCAGCTACCATGCTCGACTGAGAGTGCTGAGTCAATCACTTGGTCATTGAAAATGTCCATTAAATTGCTGATACTCTGTTTTGGGCTAAGATTGTTTGGAGCAGTTTGCAGTATCTAGGTGTTTTAGGTTTCCTGTCATTCTTGTTAGTCTGATACAGTGTGAAAACACACTGCTTCTGTTGGCAGGTTGCACCTTAAGCACCATTTGTATGGCAACACATTTTCTGGTTTGTCTTCCTTGCTGCTTGTGCTGTGGTGAAGATTTACCCAGGAGTCTCCACGAGAACAAGAGCAGACAGCAGGAACAGGTTTTCATAACTATCACTTCTTATATGAGACCTTGCAAACAGCAAAGGTATTTTTTTGCACACGGCAGTGCCCGAGTTTTAGTCTCATCTCTCCTGATAACTGCATGGTTGCTGGGAAGAAGCACAGAGTGCAGTTATCATCGTTATGTTGAGGCTTGGGGATAATGCAGAAGACAAGGGAAAGCTACTTCCTAGTTCCCCTGCTGAAAGCAAGGCAGCATCTTCTCAGTGTCACTCTGGTGGGGCTGGTACTCTCCCTACTGATGCAAAGGCTCTCCCTAATGTTTTGGTATGATTTAAGCACCGTTGGTATCAAAATGTGTGATTCTCTACTAGCGTAGCTGGGGTGACAAGTTTCATCCTCCAGATGTGTGATGCTGGAATTCAGATAGCAGCTAGGTGGTCATGGCCTAGCATGGATGAGAAGGAGCAGAGACCTTTTAAGCAGAAGATTACCAGCAAGTTATTGCGAGAATATAACCACTACTTGGCCTAAAGATATTTATCTCTTCTCTAATAGCTGAATTTGCAATGACATTTTAGTGCCTCTGGCATCTAGAGCCACAAGAACCTTTTCTTTCAGCTACTGGCTTTGTATCCTAGCCTTTTAAGGGCAGAAGCTGGTGCAATGTGTGCTGGAAGCAGCCAGGCTAAGCTAACTTTGGCAGCCTCTGCTGCAGCTGCAGCCAGGCTGGTTGGTGCCTGCGTGACTGGTGGCCTCTCACTGCATCCTCTGCCTTGGGACTACCTGCTCTGCAGCTGGGGAGGCAGTTTCAGACAAGAGAGGAAGGGAAGGGAGAACTCTAAAACTTCCCTCTCTCCTACCCTCCAGTCAGCCTGTTTCTTTCTATGAATCTGGTAAGATGGGTTTTTTTGGAGGACATTGCCGGCATCATTCCAGAAAGTGTAAGACATGACAATGCTTTTGAGATCCATCATGGAGAGCTGTAGGTGGAATCTCTTGGCAAGAGTTTAAAAAAGAAAAAAAGACAATTGTCTTAACCTCTCTTCTCTATCCCAGTTTAAAAGAACTTGGATGTTGGCATTTTCTCTTCCATTTTTGTAAGGATGAACACTAACCCAGAGGTGATGATGGTAACGGTTGATGAGTTTACCTTTGTTATGTAGTGAGTGTTGTATTAGCCTTTTGTTCCATGACTTCTGATTAAAAGTAAAACTGCTGACAGTTCTGAGAATGCAGGGGAGGTTTGGCTAACATACATACCAAAATTTTAAAAAATTAGCCTGAAATAAAATTACATCCTTTATTAGTGAGAATGTTTCTTTCAGCCTAGTTTTTCCAAGGCAGATAATAAAATTGTTATCTAAATTCAAATGACTATATTTAAAATATTTTATTACTATGTTGGCTGCCTTTTTTATTATATATCCCCAGACTTTTGAAACACAGAGGTCATCTTCTTAAAGAATCCCACCATTGCCTTACTTTGAAAATTAGCTTCTTGAAATATCAGTTGTACATATCTTGCATTTAATAAATTAATATCTTAAAGAAGCAAGGAATTGATTATTCAATTACTGTGAATCAGGCACCAAACATCCTAGTATGTTAGATGAAGCATCAATAAAAATCTATTTCATCAGCATTTCTTAGCCGTGAACTAGCTGCTTGGGAACAAAGGAGAGCACACACATGCAAACCCCTCTCTTCTCTAAATGTTTTCAGATGATATGACTGAAGCACAAATGTCCTGTGCAGTAAATCTGCGTATAATCATGGAATTTGTTGCGTGTGAAATGCAATTTGCATTTCACTCCTGGAAGAAAGTTATGTACATTTGTTTGTATTATGTATGTCTGAGTGAGAGATATGAATCCCACAAGTCAGAAACACATTGTAAAATCTACATGCAGAGAAAAAAATGTGTATTTAAATATTAAAACTGTGCTGAGCACTGGCAACAGTCCAGAATCAAAACTGTCATGGTTTGTATGTGTTTGCCTGTTTCCTTCTTCTTCAAGATTCTTAAATCTTCGCTTGAGAGCAGGCTCTTCCAGATAGTTCATAGGGAGTGCTGCCAAACACTTCTCATATAGAAGCCACACAAAGCAAAACAAGTCTTTTCACTGGGAATTTATGTGCAGTGTGATTGCTGAACACTTTGCCTGCCTTTTCTGGGGGGTGTATGTCAAAAAGTTTCCTGTTGCAGTTGGTGATCATGTCTTACTATGCACTGCATGAGAATGACCATATGTGCTTATTTTGAGATATGGACAATAGAATATAATGAGCTTCTCACCTATAGCATTCTGTTGCTCCATTTGGATTTTAAGCATGCAAGCACCAGCCCATTGCTTGCCATTGTAAATGTCTACAAAATAATGATTGTGCTGGGCAGTAGTGTAATTATTGCACTTTTGTTGGCATATTTGTTTAATTTTCTGCAATTTGGATTCTGCAGGCCGAGTTCTGCGTTCTTCTAGGTAAGTCTCAGGCCTCTGATTTTTAGCAAACGTTGACTGTGGTTTTTGTAGTGTACTGAGATTAAGGTCATGACAGTGCTCTTTTTTTAGTGGCTTCAGTAGAGTTGCTTCCCATTTACACCTGAATAACTAAGATCAGAGTCAGGTAATTGGTGTTTGGAGCCTTCTTTATATTTCTTTCTGTATTAAAATCCATCTAAACTTTAATAAAATTCATCTGCTTGATGAGTTTTGAGGAAACCAAAGTAAATATCGCTTTGTGGTATGGGAGTATTTCCTATATTTGAGAAGTTTTATTTTGAAAATAAAATCATGCAAGCTAATTTTAATGCATTTTGCAAAACCCTGCTTGTGATCTATGGTTTGTGTTACTAGTATACTCTCTTCGAGCCTGAGATCCTCCAGACAGTCCTGGGAGATGTTATAAAAGTAGGAGAATCTCTATTCCTCTTTCTATGAATCTGTAAAAATGATTACCACCACCACAAATCTACGCAGATGAAGGAAGCAAAGCAAGTTAAACTTAAGGCAGATTTATGTCCCTCTTCAGCCAAATGTTTCAGCACACATTTGACTACAGACATGGCTTTAATCCATTTTTAGTCAACAAGTCACTTAATGCGTGACTAAGTCCCACTGCATTACCATGAGAGGTGAGTGTGGGTGTGTGTTCTTTGCTGGCTTGGAATCTATTCCAGTGCAACTGCAGGAGTCTGATGGTGTCATGTGTGTAACGTTTGTGCTGTGGTAGTTAGGTATAAGGCCACAGACTAAGCGTGAATCATCAACATCACCCCAGCAACAAATTTCTTAATACTCAAAACTTCTCTCTCTTGTGAGACACAATGTCTTGCTACACGACCGTGGGAGAGCGGTACGGAGATTTTTATTGGAACAAACTGAGCAGGAGGCTAGCATGTGTTGAAGTTCAACCACCAACCCTGCTTTGCTTTGCACAAGACACCTCAGTAACTTCACGTCCCGTAGTCGCCTTCTGGACACTGGCCCAGCACTCTCAAGCACTTGTGTAAAGCTGGGGTCATCCCCATGCTGATGGATGTGCAAGGAGAGGAGCACTGGAGACCCTGCTTCTCCCTGTATTGCTTCTGCCTGCAATCCAGAAAGGATCAGACTTGGTTAAACTCACAAACAGTTGTGTATCAGTGGAAAGTACATCTAACTGCACCACGTAGGGCCATCCATGAAATTGAATTATTTGATATACCAGATTCTCAACTGGTGAGATGCAGTGCCTGAATTAATTACAACGATGTAAACATGCCAAGGGGAGGACCCATCCTTCTTCCATTTGGAGAGTTTGCTCACTGAAGCAGACATCTGAAGTGTTGGGTTTTTTTTTTCTAAATAGAAACATAAATTGATTATTTTGAGAGAATGCAAATGTTCAGAATGAACCATGTTTTACCTATTCTGCATTTTGAATAATTGTACCAGAAACTGAGGCTGGTATCTCTTCTAGTCTCCAGCAGGATGAGGAGTTTTGTAGAATGAATCTGGTGTTGTCCTGTTCTCACAAGCAGGAGTACAGATGTTTCTGTGAGGACTCAAAGAGAAAAGATACTTTTTCAACCTTTGCATCTGTTTTTCAACTTGATGCTTTAAAACGACTTAATAACCATTATGATTCAAATATTTTATAAGGCTTTTTGGCTTCAGTATGCTTTTCTTGATATGGATGAAGGCACTTGAAGCTGAACTCAGAGCAAGAGTCAGAGTAGTGGCAACAATGAGGTGACCGTCATGGGAGTCCTTTTTTGCCCCCATAGTATTAATTTTGATAATAAAGCTGTTGATAGTGGCAGAGAAGAGATTCATGTCTGCTTGTGAGCAGAAAGGCATTGGAGGTGTAGCAATGTTGAGTACCCATTTGAAGAGTTGGCCAATATTTCATTTGTTGTGATGGTTTGAGGTTTTTTTCTCTTCCTGAAAAACAGCAGGAGGCAGAGAATATTAAAAACTGCACTGAAAAGACAGAATTATACAACTGTAGAATGGTTTGGGTTGGAAGGGATCGTAAAGTCCCTCTCTTGTTACAACCCTCCTCCTATGGACAGAGACACCTTCCACTAGACCAGATTGCCCAAAGCACTATCCATCCTGGCCTTGAACACTTCCAGGGGTCGGGCATCCACCCTCTGCAGCTCTTCTGCAGGCCCCCTTAAAGTACCACAGTGGCTATTTCCAGTTGCTGGCTCTTGCATCTGTATGTCTTATCCTGTTCTCCACTTCAAAAAGTTTATTTGGAGGTAGTAGAGACACTCGTAAATTAAAAAGAACAATAAAACAAAACCACCAGAAGAATTTGTTGTTGAATGTGGAAGAGAGAACACAAATGTCTGGCCAGCTCATATCTGTCTTTTCTTAATGACAGTCCTTGTCCTGAAAGTTGTCTTGTGGATCTGACTATGCTCGTTTCCCAAAATTTATGTCCATCTCTAATCGGAAGTTAATGTAGTAGAGTAATTCCAGTCCTGCTTCTGTGCTCTGTCTCTGAATTAAATTACTTGAGACAATTTGAAGTGAATAGGGGAAGTGCTATCCAGAAGTTGAAACCTTGTCTCCATCTTTCAGGAAATAAGAGCTATTTTGTTGGTATTCCCATCAAGAATAAGAAGCTTCCTTCCCAGATGAAGTTTAATTATTAGTTCAGTTTAATGATTTATGTTTACATCAGTATCTGTTAAGCTAAGATTTTGTGTCAGAAGGGTGCCAGCTAGGGATGAAAAGCCTTTTCAAATGCTCTGCCCATCTCTTCCAAACACGCATTGTTTTTAATGTGATACCGTCTGTGGAGTTTGCTGACTTACAGGTGTCGTCTGACTTTGGCCTGGCAGTATTTGTACAGTGTGTTAAGCACATATCAGCTCTGAGCTTTAGTTCTGGGAATTCATAGGGTTTACTTACTGACTATATTTATAGTTGATATTTTGAATTTTTAAGTGCTACATTGGATGTGTTACACTGCGTGGTTGCTCACTATCAGGAAATACTTGTAAAATTTGCTATCTATCATACTTACTTTTTATCAGTTAAAAAAAAAGAGAACACTTTCATTCCTGAGAACACTTTGTTCTGTGTTAATGGATGTGACAAAAAGGGTAGAAAAGACCGTATGGTATGAATCTGTTAATACACAAATGCACAGGAGATTTAGAGAACATGTAAGAGGACTTCTTCCCCAGGTAATATGTACCTTGTAGCTTGTTGCACTGCAAAGCAGGTGATGTGTTAAGTGTACAGCTCGAGAGACACACTTCCAATGTAGTTTTTGATAATTTGAACTAGTCAAGACCCTTATGGCTGCTCAGTCTTGAAGAAATAGGTTACTTTTTTTATCTTGAATTAGCCATTACATTTGTAGTTCAGCAATATTTAAATACTACATAAACTTTCAGAGCTTTCATTTCTCTTTTCTTTTCAGATTATAGTCATTTTTGGAGAGAAAGTAGTCCTTTCTAGTCACAATATAAGAGTTGCTGATTAGTTCACATTATTTCCTGAAATGGTTACATTTCTAAGTATATTCCTGGAGAGGAGGCAAATGTAACGTAACATTATGGTTTTCTTTTCAGTCTAGATGATTAATTTTTTTCTCATGATAGAGATACAACCTAAGATTTATCAGTTTCAATTTATCAGGTCATAATGGCCTTCTCTCCAGATGTAATATATTTAGCTCAACAGACAGCAGCCTTTTAACATTTCTGTCTTTTAAATTGCTATTTATGTGGAGAAGACAAGTCAGTGGAATCAGCTGGATTCACATTTTCCCAAGTCTTCAGAATAGAAGACACTGAGGGAAAATAAGCTTCTGAGTGCCTTTGGGGTCTGACTGGCAGACGTGGGTTATTCTCTCCTTACATTAATATGTTATAAGTTACTATTTGCTGTCCACAACCTAATAAATTGTACTGTGTGCTAGCAGGGAGTGTAAAATATGACCTCGAGAATTTGATATCCTTTTATATTGAGGGCTAGATAGGACATGGATTCTTTATTTACCATGAAGATTTAGAAATAGTTTCATATTTAACGGTGGCTATTGATTTACTAGGGTTTGGAAAGAGGAGTGCTTTTGCTCATGCATGAAGTCACAGCAAAAAAAGAATTTCAAATCCCAGACACATCTAAAGGTATATCCCTAAATCAGTATAAGCTAATTGTTAGTCTTTGGATTTCTTGTATTGCTCTCTCTTTCCTGGAGAGGAATCAGAGGAGATGGGGATTAGTTCCCCCTGTACATGGAAAGGCACTCAGATATGTCACTCCTGCATCACCCTGGCCCATGAAAAGCCTTCTGACCCCAAATCTGGTATGTGTAGCCTATCTCATGTATGAGATTTTATCACTCCCTCTTAAATAACCAAGTGACCTGATCTGTATCACTGCTAAGCACTCATACCTTCTAATAACTTTATTAAGTTTCATGGTGTACATCATTTGGAAACAAGTTACTTTGATAAATGTTTTCCAGCTTTTGGAGGAAGTTTTCAGTATTTTAATCTTTATTTTAATGATTTGATCATAGACTTCAGTGCTGTTTTCTGGAATAGTCTTTTAGATGCGTCATCTGTTTGGCTGCCCTTATCTTCCCTCCTTCCTTCTCCTGTCCCTCTCACCTGCGATCCCCTGAGCAGTTACAGCTGCTGTTCTTGCACTGCTCTGGGCCAGCTGTTGTGAATACTGCCGAGTGAACACATAACCATCATTCCTTCCCACCACGATATTATCCATTCTCTCATCCACAGCTGCCTCGAAGAGCAGGGACGATCTGAGCAGCCGTGTGTAGGTGCAGTTACAAGTCTCTAGCAGTGTTTTCCAGAGTTCTGGCAGCTCCAGGTTGTTGTGGCTCTGCCTGTGTCCAGCAGCTGAGGACATTATAGTGCAGTAATGCTCATTTTGCAGCTTCACAATGCAGCGATGCCTTTGCTGGATGCTTCTGCTCATGACCACGTTCATCGCTTGCATGACAGCAATACTTTGGATACTCTGGAGATTTCTGTTTGCAAGGACACCTTTCCATAGACAACCTCACTCATTCAGTCTTTTAAGGCAGAGAGCATGGGCTTTTTATACATAAATATGCTAATGAGAAATTTATATTGTACCAGTAATAGTGCAGCGATTCATTGAAGTAGGAGATTTTATGTGGCTTTTGTATGTGCTAACGTTATTTATTGTCTTCTTGTCTTTTTATGCATCCATATGCAAGGTGACAAAGTAAGTTGAAAAAAATGAACTGATATAAAATATTAATTGTTTGAACAAGTAATTTAGAGGACTAACTCATTCCCAAAAAAGGAGTATTTCAAACACATTAAACAAATTCTGTGCAAACTTTGCAAAACAAACAGTTGAATTTCTTTCAGTGAGTGTTGATGTTTTCTCTAGCTTTGCTTAACTCATTGAAAGGATCTGCTTTGTGATGTACCTGAACTCTATAAACCTCACTGGGAATTTAGTCCATGCATGAAAGACATTTGTATTTATTAGGTAGACTGGGGTATTCTTAGAAAGAATACTTCAAGATGTCTGGGAAGGATTTGGTATGTATTGAATAAATACATGATTTGTATACTGCAGAAGGGGAAGAACTGACTTGTCTTGTGATCTCTTGCCTATACAAAAGCTTGCAATATGTTAACAAACTTGGGATATTGTTGCTAGCACATACTGGAGGAAAGCCAAGCTCTGCTCCTATTTGGCTTCAGTTCTAGTAAGTAATTTTTGATGATTTCAATTAAAATATTCAGTTCATGTAATTCCATAATGCCTTGATAACAGAGAGGCCTGTGCTGCACACCTGCAATGTCAACTTCACATAATAGCTACTATTTGGGAGGAACATAATAGGAAGTAGTAGAATGAAAAAAAAGTATAAACTTGCTGGTTTCACCTCTTGGTTACACCAGGAGTTTTACAGCATTCTTGTTCTCTAATACATGTCTCACGTATTCTGCCAACACCCTCAAATAAACATAACATTTTTGGAGAATAAATGATCAATTTCTACTAAAATAGTTCTTTGGGACATCTTTTATTGCCGGGTTCCATATTGGGGCGCTGGCTGAACTTAATGCAAGGCTGTAGCTGTTCCCCACAGCATTTCAGGTCTGTGGTTTGTGGCATTTGGGGTCTGGTACCATCCAAATCCAAAGGCATGTGGCTAAAGATGAAACAATATTTGTAATACTAGTTTCAGAGCAGAAGCAGGAGTCCTCTTTTTTCTTTTTGTTCAGAAACATTGAGGTCTCTCAGTGGTGCTTGTTCATTCAGAATAACCCTTTTCTTCAGTGGGCAGAATTCTGTAATTACCATAATGTCCCTGCTGGGTTTGCTGACAGGGCTGGTTTATCTGTAACGGCTGTGGCTGGAATTGTAGCTGCTTCCGTCTTGGGTGAAGGAAAAAGAAATTGTACTTCTTAGTGGAGATAGTGCATAGCTGTTCTTTAAAGGGGGAATTTTTTAGTGAGTTGTAGATATTAATGCAGATACTTGTTTCTGATAGGGTACTACCCAACCAGACAGCCAGTCTGTTGCTTTCTAGGCTTAAGATACTTGCATTGTTGGACTGTAAATATAAAGCTGCAATCAATAGGCTGATCAGTTTTCTGCAAGTAAAGATAGCAATAGTGTATGCAATAATCACTTTGTGTATATGTACCTTGTTGAAGTGATTAGAAAAACAATGGCATCAGCCTTTTTATTACAGCAATTGGATTAGTTGGGGCTTTGGTTTGCAGTATTATCTCAGAGATAGCAAGCAGATAAAGCAGCTGTTAGGGAAGCTTTGGTTGTTCCCACTTACAAGGAGCTTGCACCTGTACTTGTTTGTTTTCCAGTGTGTGGGAAAAAGTGCTGAGAGCATAAAGCCACTAAGTGGCCAGAAATGATACCAGTCCATTACAATTTTCATGGTTCATATTTTTTACTGTGCTATACGTAATTAATCCAAGCCACCCATGGAAACACACATAAACCATGTGCCTCCCCTATAACAGAGTATGGCAATACCAGTGTTTGCCTTATTCTCTTGTGAGTGGTATATTCACCCTGATTATGTAGCCTTCTTCCATGTTGAACAGTCCTTCCTTAAATGTAATCCTGGCTCAGCAGGACCCTCTCTGGAAGTACAGCTTTGTGTGTGGGAGAAGCTGCTGAGTCAGGCCGTGATTTCTATTTTAACTTCCCAGGTGCATGGATTTCTACTGCTTATTGATCAAAGGCAGTAGAAATAAATATACACATGCCAGGATTAAGACATACAGAAATCAAGCAACCCTTCCTTTCTTTGGTCATATATGATTTGAAAGGTAGGTTTTCAAGTTTGTTTGGTTTTGGAGTGGGTGGGGTTTTTTTTGAAATTACTGCTTAAATCCTCTCTGGGCTTTGAAGTACACAGTTTGATTTTCAAAGCACTGAAAACTGAATCACCTGAAATCAGACACTAAGCACTTTCAAAGATCTATAGATGAAGATTTAGAAATCCAATTTAGTTTCCACTGAGGTATGGATCTCAATATGTTTATTAAGCTTTATTTTTTGAAAAATAACACTATCAGTATATATTCCCATTAAGACTGTTACTTCTCTGCATTCACAAGCATATGAATGAAACATGCTTTTTCCTCCTTGTGGGGATGATTTTTATCGATGGTTCACCTAGAGAAAGGTTTCCCCAAAATATAGTTTATGTTTGGAGTTAAATATCAGTCTTCGGCAAATTTCTTTTGACAAGGACTTTAATATTTGGCATTCAGCCATTGAAAATGCATAGTCCTTGCTGCTTCACTCAAAGCTGCATTGTTTCTTGAGAGCAGAGCTATCCTGCAAGACCATGGAAAATGAGGGGATTGTAGAGGCAACTTGGTTAAAGGATTTCCAAATTTAAGACAAGGCTTTAAAATATTTTTGAAATTAAAAAGAAACATTCATGTACTGCTGAGGTGTGTTTGTGTAGGCTCCTGTTTGCCATGTGTGCCATCATAGCCATCTACCTTGCACTAAACATAGACAGAATTGTATCAGATCCGTACAGAAACAGCAGGCCACTGTTAAATTTGCTTCAATAAAAATGTCCTGCTGTTGATATTATTAATTAAAACTAGGAGGCTTCCTTTAACACTTACAACACTCCAAGGAAGCAAGGTGATCTTAAAAATAGCTTGCCCCTAACCTTTCATAGCTCAGCATCAGGATCCTGAGCTGTATTAGGGTTAACAGGACAGATATGTGGTCTGAAAAATTGTTGTGTTCCTTGTGGATAGCTGCTTTCTCCATTGCTTGCAACTGTGAAGTGATCCACAACTGCTCCGTGTAAAAATCAATACAGTAATCCAGTCTGGAGGTCCCAAGGTGTAACAGCAGTGGCAATTATGCTTTGACAATAGACTCTTTGTGTGCGTGGTATGGCTTCATTACAGTGAATAACTTTAAATATACTGCCAGGTTTCTGGTGCTACTCTGATCGGGGCTGAGCTGAAGGGGAGATCTTAAATCAAGACAGCTGCTCTATCTAAGCGGTCCAAGCAAAGGGGTCTTAATGGTGGCAGCTAGCATGGTATTGGAAATCTGTTTGCTTGGTGTAGCACCTATTGCTTGGTGTAGCAGAGCTTTGGATACCACAGACGTTTGTCTTCAGATGAGCAGGGGCATTGTGATTTGTTTAAGGCGGCCAGGAAAGATGGTTAAAGAAAATTACCCACCCTGTGTTTCAGGGGAACAGAAAGAGTTCAGATTACTTTGTGCTGCCTTTGTTGCTTTTTTTTTTTATTGTAGATGTTTGCAAAGATTACTTTGAATGTGTACGTAGCTATAAAGAAACTTGTAGTTTATGCAAACAAGGAGTCTAACTTGCACATTTATCTGAGATACAGAAGATATTTAAAGCCATTAAGGAAATGAAAACTTAATGATAGAAATAAGCCCATATGGAAATGAAATTATTGTATTTGGTCTTCTGCCAGTTACAGCCTTTGGAGTGGCAGTGTTTTGCTGTCTTTAATATAGAGATGTGGCCACTGACTCAGGTGGTCAGAGTTGGAAGTTACTTAAATCAGAATTCAGTATTGCCTGTTGAGACTTGCAGTTGTAGGGGACTGTACTTTCATCGATCAGATCAAGATGGATGGCTGCAAAATTGGATCTCCAGGCTCGCTGAGCCATACTGGAGTAGGAAGCATGCAGGTAGAGGAATTATGCTCTGGCTTGGCCGTACAGCTCCAACCGTAGCCCCAGGGCTGCTGCCGCTGTTCCAGCAGTGTCTCTTTTGGCTGAAGCCTAACTGCCCCACCCTTGAGGAGTTTAAGATAAAGGAATGTGTGTTGTTCTAGTATTAAGAAAAAAAAAGTGTTTCTAGCTGTCAGTACAGTGTGTGTAGCAGGCCTTTTCTGCTCTAGCTTCAGGTTCATATGGGAATTTAAAAGGTCAGTCTCTTGCAAAGTAACTGACAAGATGAGGTTAAGTTGCTCGAACAGATATCCCTCTGTTTCTCTGAAGCGTAATCTATCAATCATTTCTCAGCCTCTTTCTTTGCTGTCATGAGATGATAGAAAATTAATTGTGTGTCTGAACATCAAACTTCTAAGTGCATCTATGTGCTCGTCTGCAAAAATACGTTTCAAATGGCTTGGCAATTACAATTCTAGTGAACACTGTCCTTCACCCTTCACCCATAACGTTTTGAGTCTTCAGACAATCATGAAGAAGAATTTAACCTGGTTTTAAAAATCAGTTTTTAAAAATTAGTGATTATTAACAGAAAAGGATGACTCCTAAGTGGTCTTATCTGCAGAAAATGCAACCATCTTCCTAAGAACTGAAATCGCTTTGTTGCCCAGATTTCTCTAGCAAGCTGTCCTTATCAGTGGGGAGGAATTTTCTGTGGAATTGATTCTCTTGACAGTGTAGCAGGGGTGCTTAAAATAGGTCAAAATACGGTATTGCTCACCATTTTTGAAAGGGCAGCAGGCTCCTGTGAGTTTGTGTGCCTTGCTGCAGCAAATGAGCATCTTGGCTGCCTGTGCATGTGCTGTAGGATTGACCTACAGAGCCACATGAAAGGGTATGGCTGTAGTTTCATGGGAAAGTGAGCCTTAAAAATCTCATTCTTTATTGCTTAAACTGATGAGAAAGACTGGCACCTTTTGCAGGGCTTTTTGTAAATCCTAGTTCTGTTAAGATAAATATCTAGGTCAGAAGCTAGAGGTGCCGTCACCTGTTTTTTCAAAGCTATGGTATGTTTGAAAACTCTTTAATAAAGTTGGATTGCTATAAGGAATTCAGTGAGTTTCTAAAGCACTCATTGAATTTAACCTGTAAAACTCGACTTCCAGCAGGTTAGCTGAGGATTGTCAGCTGGTGCTTTCATCTTGGCTTAGCCTGACATGAAAATTTTGAGAAAAAGCAAAGAAAAAATTCAGTGTTCTCTTTATCCTATTCACATGCTTTTAGAGCTCTTCTCATTTACTTCGCTTCCTTCATTATGTTGCAAAATTGAGCTTACCTGTCTGTCATTGAGCAGTGCAGGGCACTTGGCCATGGGGCCCCATTCTGGTGAGCACCGTGCTGACGAGGCTCTGGCTGCTGGGGCGTTGCTGGCACTGGGGACATCCAGCAGAGCAGGAGCTGCCAGCATGGCCAGAAGTTGTGTTAACTCTGTGGAGCTGAGCCTGGATACAGCAGCTTTGCCTGGGCTGTGCAGAAACAGGACACCCAGTGCGTGCTTAGGGCAGAAAACCTGTCATTCTCAAATGAGCACCTTTGTCCTCCAGGACTTTTTGGGACTCTATGTACTTTGCTGGTGACAGTTCCTTTTTTTATGAAGTGATACTTGTTACTTTGGAAGTCAGTTTAGAGAAACAGCTGACTGTGACCTCTTCCGAAGATGCATCCTGCTGATACCAAAACATATGAATTCTTGTTTAGATGTTTTTTTCTCTGACTTCAAGAAAAGGTGGTTTTTAAGAGCATCTAGTTACTTAAATATTCAGGCAGAGGCCTTATGAAATTTTAAAAACAAACCTGTTCTTAGCCTGCTGTTACTACAGGTGCTTAAATTCCTTTAAAATCTGCCCCGTGGCTTCTCTACTCTAGATACTGCTTCAGTAAAATGAAAATATAACCAGGATTAATTCACTAACAGAAATTGTGTGGCAGCTGGACAGAGTGCTGAGGACAAAAAGTAACTTCCGAGAATCCAAGATATCCAAGAGATGTGAAATTCTCACAATGTCTTTATAAGACCAAAATGAAGTAACAGGCCTGACATGGTGGAGGTAGTAGGAAGAAGAGGTTTTTTCACATAGACTCTTAAGAAACAACATCCCCTTAATGGCAGAACTCTGGGATCTTTCTTTTCAGAAAGCAGACTGACAGTGTGTAGGTTAAATGAAATGAATTAGCAAACAAGTAATTATATTTGCATGTAACTTCATTAAGATAATATCCTGTCCATCTTAAACCTGTCATATTAGACACATTTAATCTTTGTGACGCATGGAGTGGTATATTGTGTTTGACACCTTCTAAAGGAAGGACGAGAGCCTGTAATTGGAATGCTGCCATTGGATAATAATGATGAGCACTTCTCATCTTCAAAGGGTTTTCAGCCTCCCTAGCTAATCCACATATCCGCTGAGTTAGGAAGGTAAGTTTGATCCCTGTTTTACAGATGGGGAAGCTAAGATGGAAGGAGTCACTGCATTAGAACTTGAAGTGCCTAGGTGCTAGTCATCCTTTGTAAAATCAAAATTAATTTTATTTGTGAACTCAGATGAAGTAAATATGTTGTTTAGATTTAGATTACATGGATCACATGTAATCACGGATTACACTGATCATCCTGACACCTGACCCTTCAAATGTAAAGTCGATCTCATGCTATACCAATGTAACAGGTGTTCTCTAGTAATCGTATTACTGTTGAGTTCAAGAATCTTTACAACTAAAATGTGCAGAGTTTCTGAATGTTTACACTTGAAAGTGAAGATCTGGTCCTGAAAGCCTTCTGGATATAAAATCTGTTTTGTAATTCTGGAACATCAGACTCTGAAAATTGTGAAAATATCACCCATTGCACTGGCAAAGCTCTCACTAGAGTGGGGAGCTTCCTGAGCAATTTTAGTTGTTGGATTGACATGTTAAGGCAATTTGAGTTTTTTGGTTATTCAAATGGTAAAATTAACTCAGTTGCTGAAGTGGAATCTTTGTCTCCCAAAGTGATTGCTTTTGGTACTAAACCACTAGTGGTTTAAAAGCAATGTTTTCTTTTTAAGTCTTTAACTTACATGTAGAGTTACTTACAGTAGCTTAAACTGGAAAATGTTTTAAATTAATTTTGCCTACTACTGTTCATGCTTTGTGTTAGAATTTCTTTTTATATAAAAAGAGGTGTGTCAATTATCACACATATTATTTGCCTCTGGCACATTCTGTTGTCCCAACAGTTAGTGAGTATGAAATAAACATTAGAGATATTTACAGAAAGTCTTTCATGAAAAAATAAATACTGAACTATTTTATTCTCATTTTCAATTTAGTAAAACTCCCCTAATTTTATTGTACAGATGAGCCATAAACAAACATACTATTGTCCCCTATTGGAACCCAGTGGATGAACTTCATGCAGCTGGTGAACAGACATGGAAATATTCTGACTGATGACATTAGTAACTGCTATCTATCTGGAGAATGCTTCATATATACAAAAACCACAAGCAAAATTTGCAGCATTTAAAAACCTCATTAATAAACCCAGAAACACTGCCTTTTCCTTTTTCTGATCATCTTCCTTCTTGCTGCAGACATCCCTTTTATTTTCTTTCCCTTATTTCTGCAGAAATTCCTACGTGCTCTTGCTAGTTCCCAAATAAAAGAAAACATTTTAGCCTTTACCTGAGTTCTGTTGGCTGAAATGACAACACTGTTAAAAATCAATGTGTAGAAAGCTGGATCATTACTGAGGTTTCCCCTTGAACACTTCATAGGCACAGCAAACTCAGGAAAACAGCCTGAGTACACTGCATCGTGATTGATTTCAAGTACATCTGATGGAGTATAATTGTCTACCCATTCATTTCTCTTCATTCGCCTCTCTACACGCTTCCTCTTTTGGGATCAGATAATCAGTTGCAATAATAAAAAGCAGTAAGAATAAAAAAAAAAGGAAAATTCATAGAAACGATCACCCATAAGGTTTGGCTGCAAAACTAAATTGCAGTAGCTTTATATTTCATTTATTAATCCTCATATTCCACTATAATATCATCAGAATCTTTGGGAAAGCCCTGGCTCCACTTTGTGTTAAATTTATAAAAATGCACACTTGGGTTTATATAAATGGTTATGCTGTTAGTGGCATTGAGACTTAATTTTCAGGTGTGTCAATATCATCATCAACATCTTCTCCCTCTTAATTTCTTTTATAATGTGGCAAGAGAATCAATACTTTTAGGGATTAGGATCCTAACATTTCTGGGTGGTTTTCTATTTGTTTGTTTTCCTGGTTTTTTTCCTTAGTTTTTTCATTTATGAAAACATTTATGGCACTCAAAATGGAATCTCCAGTTCCAGTTCAGAATGTGCGACTCTTAACTGGCCTGTTTAACAGAGCATTAATTGTGGAATATGCTCTGATACCTACTCAATATAAAACCATATTATTGAATTTATATTAATAAACTTCCTTCTATAGGAGTCCAAATTAAAAGAAGTTGAGATTTTTCTCATATTCTTAACCTTGTAAATTTACATCATCACAAATTCTACTAGAAACTCCTAATATGAGAAGAAGTTGTTCTTCTATGGTTATCTACCATAGGCCATAAATTTGTTTGAAAAATCACACCCTGCTTAAAATATTACTCTAGAAATTGGTTATAGATTGCTATTCTTGGTTTCAGGCACAAGCAAATATCTTAAGGCAAAGTTTTGGTTTTCTAAAAAATAGATAATAATGCTGTCATCTTACTTATGTATGGGTATAACATACCTGAAAATTGCTGTTACTGCACTGAAGGGACCTGTTGCCATGAATGCAGGCATTGTTGGTTCCTCATCTACTCCTTGCTGTAACTGCTTTCATACCATGGAGGATATTGTCTGAGCACTGTGATTTCTTGACGCTGTTTGCTCTAATATTGTATGTTACTTTTGAATTCTGTTTAGTTCTCTCTCAAATAATGCCTCTGTTGGTACATCCTAGGGTTCTATAGTTGCAACTTGTCAATATTTTAAGTATCAAGTTTACCGGTGAAAAATTGTGGTGGTTTTTTTTTTTTTTTCCCCTGCCAGACCTATAAACTCAATTTTGAAATATGACAATTAAGTTATATCCCTTCTTTTTCTGTGTGCGTGCCTCAGTCTATCTCCAGTAAAAGACAAGCTGCTCGTGGCAGAAGGTTCATTGACTGTCATCAGAAAAGCAAAATCTACTTTTTTTAGATTATGCCTTCAGTGACCTCACTCACTGAAGGTGATGGAACTGTGCAGTGAGAACAAGGTTATGAGGACTGAAAGTAGTAATATTTTGTTTTGTTCAGGTATCTTGCAAGGAGCAGATGCTGTGGAAAAGAAGGTGTCATTCTATTTTGAAGCTCTTCAGAACAGAACAATACTTTCAAGTATCTAAAGAGTCACGTCTGCTGTCATTTTTATGGGGAGATCATTTTACACCTTCTAGCGATTCAAATGGTTTCTTCTTTTGCACTAAATTTTAGGTGTACCTAAATCTTTCCCTTCTTTCCTCTTTACTTTTCACCTAGTTAATTCTGAGCTACATTGATGTTTCCTTCTCTTTTCTGCAGCTCATAGGTTTTGCTTCCTATGCTGTATCATTGTAGGTAAGCCCCTCCAGCACTGAGGAGGTTTTGTTACCCTCTGTGAGAGCTCTCCAGTTTAAAACATCTTTCAAATAATAGTATGGTAGAAGTGCTGGTTGGGCAACCAGAACTGTGTTAATACAGCCAGCTAAGAAGTGATTTAAATGTTTTCAGCTGTGTTAATATGTTGATACAGGTAAATTTGATCAGTAAAATATTGGCAAATACAGTTCCGTATTACACAAACTTTTCTGCATTCTCTTCCTATTTCACCTGTGACTTTAGGGAGTGCTGTTTACATCTGCCTGTTTGGATGGATTCTTATAATCTGTTTCTAAAAGGCATAAGATGACTTTATGGCAGAGAAGGCCCTATCCGCATTGAGACCTTCACAGATAGTGAAGTTTTAGAGAAAACAGCAATGAAGTGTTTTCTGATGAGAATTATAATTGCATTAATTAATTACTTAATTGTATTAATTTTAGAGTACAAGTCCACACTGTGAGTCTTTTCATTGTCTCAAAATGTGTTTTCATTAATTAAGCAAGATAGCATAAGGCATAACTCATCTCCAGTTTCAAATAAAGGAAAACATTTGAGTCTACACAAAAACGTGTAGATTGTGTGAGTTTGATATCTACCTTCTTCTTGTATTCCTTTGCTTCTCGTATTTCAGGGAAGTTCAGATGTATTGGTATAGTCCATGAAAAGTGTTCAACAAGGAAAATCTGTGGAATTTGACTCTGAATTCAACATAAATATCCACACACAATTCTATTCCTATATTTAGTGAGATTCCAGCCTATTTTTTATTTTATTTTGCTCATTATTACTAAAGTATAGATGATTAAATCTCCTTGTTTTAGCTTATTTAAAAAAAAAAACCAAAACAAAAAACTCACTGTATTTCAGAAATGAATCTGGCATTGGAGAAGAGGCTTTGAGGTGTGGTTCTCAAAGTCAAAATTTTGGGCCGTGATAGACCCCTTTAGTTACATATCCATAATCAAACAGCCAGTTGAATTCTTGGGAGAAAGATTCTTATAACAAATGTAACAGCTGATGCCGCACTGTGTGTGACTAATTCACAGGTCTGTTCCAATTGCATATTAAAGCACAGGAACACACACTTCTGATTTCATCTGTTTCCAAGCACAAAATTACACACTGTTCCTCATTAATAATATTCTTCTAAAATTAATACAAGGATGAAGACAAAGCCTGGACTATCTTCTAATAATGATATCCTGGAGCATTAGAGATTCTACAAACTTCTGATCTTGATGTGAAAATAGTGAGCAGATGAAAAATATCTGTGTACCAAGAAGGCAGTGAAGTCTTCCTGAATATTCTCATATACTTTTTCTTTGTTTTGGTGGATTTGGATCTATACCACTGCGGTTTAACTCTTGTCCAACATAATCCATTAGTTTCTAATTACACTGCTCTTCAAGCCAATATAGTTCTCCAGGCTGTTTTTAGAGGCGATGGTTTAAGATACTAACACATTATAAATCACAACAGTTGTTTGTTACTGAAAATACAGAAGCTGTGCTGTTCATAGAGAGGGAAGACTCTACCTTGTGCTTATGAAACCTGAGAAACGGAGACTTAATTTCTTTATCTTCCACAGATTTCCTGCGGAATTATGGGCAAGTCTTTTAGCCTCATAAAAGGACTTGGGTCCTAGTATTTACTTCTTGTGCTGCTTATTTTTCCTCTCACCTTTACTTTTTTCTTCTTTTTGAGTTGTAAATACCTAAATAGTCCCTTATATGGGCAGTAGAAGTGTTGGAAAGTATCTCTGTTCCAATGTTTTTAATGGTCTGGTCAGTAGAAGACCTTCTATCAAAGCAAGAGATGCACGTTTCATTGTAGGACCAGAATCTACTGGGTAAGAGTTTCCTCCTTTGTATTAATAAATAGAATTGTGAGTAACTGAGAGTTGTGAATAACAGTAAAAACCTGGGAATAATGAATGCAAGTACGTGCATAACTGAATTCAGAATTAACTCCTTTGCCGGGAAACTTTGTGTTTTCCTTGTTGCTTTCAGTTATTTCAATTTCCCAAATAAAACTTACTCTGTGCAACTTCTAGTTAAAAGAGGAAGAGGAATTAGTTTGAACAAAAGTCTGTTCCATTGGGATGAAGTGCTCTCCTCAAAGTCCTGGGGAAAATGGTTTTGGGAAATCTACCTTTTGATAGCGCCGAAAAGAAGCCACAGAGGGGCTGTAACAACAACGATAATATCAGAAGCAAACAGACATTTTTAGAAAGTAATACAGGAGGACTGAAGAGCAAGATACTGAGGCAACCTGTCAGAAGAATCATTCTCTTACTGCCGTTATGATTGTATGTACTAGACAGAGAGGTGAAAGACTAAAACTGAGTCACCTGTGAGGAAGACAAAAAGGTGCAAATCTCTCTGGCAGGGACATCATAGTTGATATTTCTAAATTGATGCTTTCAGCTCTGAATACTGCAGAGCTGTCAGGGCAGTTGGCTAGGCTGGAACCAGCAAGACAGATCTTTGTAGGGAAAATACGTGTAGTTCTTATTCTTGGGAAGCTGCTACTAAGAAAAATGCCTTCAAAAAAGAAGCATCCCTGCTACAAAGCCACTGTGCTTGTCACCAGTTTTAAAGACTGCTCAAAACTCCTGGATTTCCTCTTCAGTTCCTTTTTCAGTGCTTTGTTTTTTCCCTCTGTCTACCAAGGTTGTTTACATTTCATTGCTGTGTCTGGCTTGTAGGCTATTTAGTCTCTATGAAGGACCTGTAGCAGAAAAAGGTCTAATAATGTGAGATGCTCAGTTCTTGTTAGTGCAGCTGCCAGTGGTGCTAAGGGAATTCTGCATGGGTGGCTGTAGGTGCAAATTGAAAAAAATGGGGAGGTGTTGAAATCGAAGGTGTTGTGAATGTGAATGGAAAAATTGGATTGTTGAACATTTCTTGTCCTGCAGCAAAAAACAGTTATTGATGAAAGTTTTACTGTGCAAAAAATCTGTTTTGAGCTTTGTGCGCGAGTGTTTCCATTTGGCGTGCAGATTTAAATGATGTGGAGAATGCAGTCTCTGTTAGAAAGTATCCACTGATGATAATGGCACTAACCTGGAATTTGTTTCTGTTTCCTGTGAGTTTGGCAGAACTGGCTAGAAAAGCACTGAGCATCCTTTGCTGTTCTCACAATGAAGAGGGCTGATCTTTTGCACTGTGCTTTGGGTTCCTCCGACTCTGCCGAATAGATTATCTGTTGCTTTTTCAGGAAGAAGTTACAATAATTGTATTGATTGTCTTTCATTTGACTCTTGACTGAGAGGAATAAAAAGCTTCACGATTATTGATTTCGTTTCCACTCAAGTATGTTACTTTTGTTTTCACTTCCCATAGGACCTAATCCCAAGGCCATTTATGCAGTTGTGTAAGGCCTTAATGCAGTAGAGGTAACGCAGCCTGGCTGTGCAGAAGCCTGGATCAGCAGACATCCTGTGTACCTATCTCCTTGCTCAGGCATTTATAAGTATATCATCTCAAAAGATACATAAAATAGATCAAGAGAAGTTGAAACAAATGGATTTGTTTATTCTTTTTATGAACTAGTCTTTTCTCTTATGCACCCAAATGACTCCTAGGTAGATCTTTATTGTATCTACCCCTGACAGTAATCAGTACCAGAGGGGCAGGAACTCAGGGCTAGAGACTTCCAAGTGCCAAGCCCACCTTGATCTTGTTGCTCCTAAAATGCTGTATCTGTTGTAGTAGAAACAGTCAGTGCATTGTGCTTTGGAACATGCACTAGCTGGATTTGGGCAATGTTATCACAGTCAGCACTTAAATTTTAGTGTTTAAATATTATTTTCTTCTCCTTACACCCTCAAACAAAGCATCCTCAAACAAAGCAGAGATTAGACAATACTGATCCCAAGAATTCTGTAGGAAAGGCTGTTGAACTCTGTGCAAGCTAGAAAGGTGACGCCCAGCTCAGAGGCTGCAATTAAGAATTGTTTTTTCAGTCTCTCAGTGCTTCAGTGTTTGTGCAAAATTGTCTCATGTAAATGTGTTGAATTTTATGCTTAATGCTGACTTCTCCAATTTTTTTTATTTGGAAAAATAATTAAATAACCTATAAATATAAGCAAATTTTGGTTGGGCAGAAATATTTAGGCACAAAACACGGGGAAAGCGAACAACTAGTGCAAGATAAGCACAGAAATATGCCATTAAATACAAGTAAAACTTATCTCATGGGTTAGGGTCTGTTGAACTTTAAGGCTTTGTGATTAAAAGACCTCATGTAGAATCAACACAACTTCTTTATATGGCAGCTTATGCACTGTGCCTATGTATGTAGTGCCAGTATGTGCATTACTAAAATCACACAATCCTCTAATGACTCAAATTTTTCTTAGACTTCTTGGACACCTTTCTTCCATCACTTTCAAACATTTTCACAGGAGTTACATTGATGCTATATCCCTCTGCCGCTTCATTTTCTTGATGTTGTAAGTAAGGTATCTTAAACACTGGGAAATCCTTTGGGGCAAAAGGTGTGTGTGTTTAAAATAGTTTTATTATATTAATTCAGCTTCCACTCCAATCTGAAATACTGCCTTATGCACATCAGAATGTTAGGAAGGCAATTAAATATATTTAAGTCCAAGTCAGGTATGGTCACATGAACAAAGTCCTTTCTCCTAGGATGGCTGGTACCTAATAAGAGAGTCAGGTTCTCTAGTCTTAGTTTTCACTTAGTGGATGGCCTTGGCAAATCTTTTCTATCTTATCCTCATTTAAAGATAAGGAGGCAGAGATCCATCGCATAATGCTTTGTCATCTCTTGATGAAAAATGCCATTTCATTTCCAAGTTTTTGTTGTTTTTGTTATCATCCAAGTATAGTTGTTAGTATTGTGTTTCCCTGAGAACATTAAGATCTCTCCAACCTGTGCTTTATTCCTCAAAAAAAATTGTGTATATCTACCTTATGCTCAGGAACCTCCTAGCATTTCAGAAAGGTTGGGAGATAGCATTTTTTCTATTTTACGGATATAACAATGAGGAATCTGTAAGGAGCAAGATTCTTCTGGGATAATATGCATCTTGCTCAGTGGTCCAGTTTCCTGTCTCCCAGCAGTTTTAATCACTAGACAACTTTGCTACCCTTTGCAAGAGAGAGAGGGAGAGGAAAAAGCCCATCTGCTGCTTGTGGTTGCTAGGGAGTCACGTGCTGCCCTCAGGTTAGACTGAGCCACTTTCTCTCACATTTGTGTTGGTTTGGGCCACTGCTCTGTACGGAGCTGAAGTTAATTTAGCTCTTGGTTTTTAACTCCCCTGCCCAGCAGTATGGCAGCTGGACAATTCAAGATGGGCTGCATGAATTTAAACGTATAAACTCTTGATACACACATGCAGAAAGGGAGAGCAAATGTAGATTTTGTGAAGTGTTGGTCTTCTACTTGCTTGTCGTCTGAGGTATGCAGCATGGATGAGGAAGAAAACTGCTTTTACTGAAGAATACTCTCACCCGAGACACTGGCAGAATACTGAGGTTTATAGAAATCTGTTCATTATGGCTCTGTGGGGAATTTCCAAGTGTATTAGCATTTTTTAGGTCCTCTTATCAGCACTTCAAAGATAAAGTGGCGTGAGATGAACGCTTCCCCCTTTACGTGCTGGGTTTTACATACACTGTGCACCCAAAATAGTTAGGAAAATCTAAAAGAGATTTATAAGCAGATGTTAAAAAATGCAGTGAATGATTTTTCGGATGGTTTTTAATTATGGTTTGTCAGATGGCTTCTCATAGGAGCATAATCACAAGGCACATATTCACTGATGATTTATTTAAAGAAAAAAGAAGAGAAGGAAAGGCAGGCTGGAGAGTGTTTTTGTGAGGTGCTGCTGTTGGGGGCTCTGTGTGTCTCCATAATGTTTATCTCCCTGCTCACTGTCGTCATGGAAGCTCAGAGCCAACTGGAAGATCCTGCTCTGCACGGGACTGGATTACTGACCCTAACACATGGAAAATTGAATGTATTAAGAAGCAGCCGCATTTTCAACCCTAAGGACTTCACAAGGAATTTGAAACAAAAGGCCAGAGACCTCTGAGGAGATTTTCATCCCAGGGGGGAGTCTCATTTTTAAAAAACAAATTAGCATCACCATAGAGAAGCAGCTTCCAATGACCAAAAATTAGAATATAAAATGAAAGATTTTTTCATTCTCCTGGGTGCTGCTTTCTATCTTTTTTTGCCAGCTGAAGGAGCTCTCTTGTTTTAAATGTAGCTGAGGTGAGCTAAGCTCTGACCTCAATGCAGTCAGTTGCACTCACATTGGAAGTGGGAAAACTAGTGACATCAAAATGTCTTGCCAATCCATGGGTGAAAGATAAAAGAGACTCATTCTTCTACAGAGGGTTAACAACGGCGCTCTCTTTATTTATATGTATATAAACTCACTAAGATCCATGAAAGAAGAAATCTACAGGAATTAATCAGGCAAGGACAGATAGGTTGGTATTCTCCCTCCTTTTCCTCCTGGTGGCAAATATCACAGATGTCTAATAAAAGAATTCTGAAAAGATCTGGGAGAGAGAGCTCAGGAGCTGTAAAAGCTTGGCTTGCATGTATTAGCAAGTGGAAAATGTGGGTATCCTTCAGAATAGGGATAGCTAGGAGTGTTGGGAAAAGGGCTTAAAGGTTTGCGTTTGGAAGTGCAGAGGATGGAATTGCCAGATGTAAGGCATAGGCAACGACCACGCGTCTCCTTAACTGCAGTTTGCTGCTCTGCTGCACAGATTTGTATTGCAACAACTGCCTCTTGAGGTGCATGGAGAGGTCAATGGCAGATATGTGTCTGTGCGTGTGAAATGGAGGGCACAGGACAAGCCTGAGAGGCTTGTTTTGCCATTTTGCCCCCTGGGGCGATGGCAGGATAGCTTCTGCCAAGGAATTCTGTGGGGACTGTGTGCTGAATTAATGCAAAATGTGTTTCACCTACCTTTTCCTATGACAGCTGCTGTCCCTTGAGTTGACGGTATATGTTTTGAACTCCTCTAAGGAGCTGTTTTAGCCTTGTCATAAATGGTAGCAGATTTATAAGCTAACAAGCTTATATTGATGAGTATTTTCACCTTAGGCCTGGCTATCCAAATGTAATAATACTCTGCAGATTTTCCCCTGAAGGATGCCTGTGTAGCCTGTCACTTTAGAGGATGTGCATTAAGCCTGAAACAACACAAAGAATAAGCAGATTTTAATGATAGCTGTTGTCATATGAGATTTTGTAAGTGAAGCATGAATTTTTGGTGCAACCAAACCAAGACCAGACCCAGCAGTAGTCGCTGTTTTTTGATTCTTTGCTGTAGAAAAATACTAAAAATATCTGCAGCTATTGGTTTTTATATGCAAAACACTTTATAACTATTAAACAACTAGTTCTCACAAAATACATACTCAAAGCCAAATTTGTCAGAAGGCCTCTCTTCAACTGTCGGATTCTTTCTTAGTTTCTGTCATCCCAGAGTTATTCATGCAGTGCTCTGTGCTGATTTGGTTTTGATGGGATAGTACTGTAGTATAGTAGTGAAACAGGTAACTACATAATTTATTTTAAAATATTATATGCTACAGCATCCTTCAGTATACTTGTGCTTAAGCCTATATGTGGGCATGTGTCTCTGTACAATTAACAATACTGACAGCAGTTTCACCACCAAAAGCTCTGGGTTTGGACACTCTGTAGGACATAATAGAAATCTTTTATTGTGTAGGTGGCAGCAAAATATCCTTTTTTGGCTCTGTATGCTGAACACTTAAAGGTCACACTTGTCAGGAGCAGCAACATTATTTTTGCAACACGAGTGAAGTGTTTTGTCCTGGTTTATGCGTTTTACTCTGAGGAGTGAGTTGTGGTGTTTGTAATGCGACTTTGCACTGTTCAAATTCAGTAAGTGTTGGGTGACACACTGCACCCAATGGGGGCTCAGGCAGAGAGGCACCAAACACTCTGGCGTGATTTTGATAAAGAAAGATGCCGAATCATTGTCTACCCTGAAGAAATCTCCTCCAGCAACACAGTTAATATACAAGGACAGTAGCTTCTCAACTGTGACACTTAGTATTTATTAGTGTAAGCATGTACTAATGGTAGGAAGTGGGATAACCAAAACATTGCACAGGGTAACAGAGCAAAGGTAAATCATGACAGGAGAGAAAATGGAACAGAGATCTTTTCTCCAGTGCCAAAGGTATATGGGAACATGGTANCCCCCCCCCAAAAAAAAAAAAAACGAAAATGAAACAACAAAACAGCAAACCCACACTATGATTAACATGGCAAAAAAGCAGATATGCTGGCATGCTTGTGTGTGTGTGAATGAGGAGAAGACAGTGGTGACAAATGGACACACGACAGCCCCCCAGACATTTGCAGCTGATTAGAAGCACGACAGACGAGCAGCTGTCATGCCAATGAAATATTACAGAATGGAAATGAACTTACAGCTGGTTGGGGTGACACCCCTGGTACTTCACTTTTATCACTACAGCTCCAGGCTCTTACTCTTTACCCAGTCAATGAGTGTCTCTATCTCCCTGCATGCATCCCATTTAATTAGGCTCACTTTAAATCAAAACTGGGCTCAATTCCTGCAAATCTGTGTTTTATAAGGTGGTGAGGTGTGGAGTAGACTCGAACTGTTCTCCTCAAGCACAGCTGAGATTGGGTAGGTTATCACTGGTACAAGAGTGATGCTAATCAGCTGATAGCTGTGAAGGTTTGGAGACCAGTAGCTTTCAAAAAATTTTGGTATCACTCTGCTTTCTGCTCTTCATTTATCTTGCTCTTCTTTTCCACGCTCTTTTTCCTCTAGCACTGTACAGAAAGCTTGTTAATGTTTTGTTCAGCTACCAGCTAACAGAATGAGGTTGCAAATACGGGACATACTTCTGAAGTAGCTGTATCCTTAAAAATATATGCCTATATACTTAAAATGCTGAGCTTTGGTATAACATGTGTAAAATATATTTGCAGATCATTTAGTTCAAGCCATGGTGTGAAAGGTAATTCTAGTTGACTGCTGGGAAATAGGAAGTGTAGCCTCTCATTTTCTGCTTTCAGTGCTGAGCTATTCATGGAATCTGCAACTTTTTTTTAATCTTTTCAGTCTCTATTATTTTCCATTATTCTCTAGATTTAGCAGCTTCTAAATCCAAAGGAATACTCTGGATTTAAAATATTGCCTCCAGGAGCAGAAAGTCTGTTTTCCTGTAGGATGGATGTTTTGCTCTTGAGTCTATTAATTATGGCCTTTTCTTTCAACAGGAATAATTGTGTTATTAATAGTCTTTTCATGAACAGAAGAAAGGCCTCTTTGGAAGGAGAATGCTTTTGCTTCACAAAAGGTTTCTGATAGCCTTAAGGTGGATTTATCTGGTGGAGCCTTGGCTAACCTTCATATTAAACAGACAGAAACAGTTTAGGGAATTTGGGGATGTGAAGCAAATTAGAAAATAAATTAAAAGCATTATAGCTCAATAGTACAAATTAATGCAGCTGCTGTAAGCTTCATCCTGAGAGAGTTGTCAATATCTGCAAAGCTCCTGCTATGGGGAAGAAAATTAATGTGTATTTTAACATTTGTGTTTTGCCCCACAAGAAGCAATTTGAAAGAGTCCCCTGTAGCTTTGATGGCTTTCCTTATCTTAACTCCTTCCACACCAGTGCCCTGGGTATCCCGGGGGACTGCAGAGGGAAGGGACTAATAGCCCATCCTTGGCAAAGCATGTTGTGAGTAAAAGCTGTGCAAAACAGCTGCCGATGGCAACGCTGATGCCCAGGCTTCCTTCTGCATCAGCTGCTTCTCTGGGCTCCCGGCTGTGCAGGTTGTGGCAGGCTTGGTCCAGCAATTTCTCTGTCTTGCAAATGAATATTTGTTGAGTCTGATGATTCTGCAGCGTAAAAATCTCTTCTGTTCTGCTAAGGTTTTATTAGTGTTGGTGGGAGAAGAGCACTAACCTCCCTCCCCCTCCTGTATCCCAGCCCTCTGCGGTGCTGTTCCCTCTGCAGCAGCTCTTTGTGTCTGCTCTTCCCAACGGAGATTTTACTGTTGTGTCTTTCCTCCTCAGCTCCTGGGGACACCTGGGTGGAAGCTCTACCAGGAGATCAGAGAGGGCAGTGGCGTGTTTTTTTTTTTACTTATGGAACAGAATGAGGAGTGCTGGTCATTTTAAGCCTACATGAGACAAACTTCCCAAAGCAGAAAAGAGTAAGATAGCAGGAATTCTGTCTTCAGCATGGACAGAGTCATTCAGAGTGGTTACATGAGAACTGAGGAGAAAAGAAAAAACATGCTTAGTTGCTGATTATAAAGAAGACTCATATGGTGTTTATTTTCTTGGGTACTCTTAATATGAACAGGAACTGAAAACTGTTCCTCTGGTTGTATTTATATTCTAGTTGTACTGGGCACTCCTGGTCAGGTCTGGTCGATGGTGCTCTAAGAACTGTGCAAACGTATAGTACTAAATGAGAAATTATGTTACAGGGAGCTTGTGATCTTGATCAAAATAAGATATTTCAAAACTCCTGAAGAGATGAAAAGTTGTGATGGCAACCATGATGTGGCCCATTGTTGGCTAAGCAAAAATCAGTCCCTAAGGGTAAGCAGAAAGAGATAGTGTCTGGTCACAGCTAACTGTTAACCTCTAAAAGAAATAGATTTGACAGAGGAACCTTTTGAGCTGGTCCTGAGACAGCATTTCTAGGGCTGGATGTGCCAGAGTTGTAGGTGACAGGACAAAAGGCTATTCGAGGTTGCTGTTACTGGTGTGTTCGAGCATACTGGAGCAAGACTTGCAGTGGAAATGTAGGCTGTGCAAAGGCTTACTGCAGAGGCCAAGGAAGGTGTCCTTGAATGAAAGCCAGCGGAGGGAGTTCAGTGATAAGAATGATGTGTCAGAGCTTTATGATGGTCCCCGTGGAGATGAGATGGTGCTATGAAAAGGGTGAGTATGCATTCTGGGTGCATGCTCCTCCTCTGTGATGAGGAGGAGGAGGAGGAGGCAATCTGTGGCAGAATGTGTCAGCAGCAGAGCTGGAGACAATTTGATAGATTTATCTAATTTGCTGATATCTGTGAGGCGATATCCTAGAGAGACCACATTCCATGGTTGTAGATAACATAAAGATGTTTTTCTGAATTTTAGCTTGCTGGCTCTTTTTAGGGGTTTTTGCATCCCTTAATTTTTAATAAAAAGAATGACTTCCTGTCTTTAATACATGCTGCTACTCTTTAAATTCTAATCCTAGCACTGTGAAATAGATTATAGCATGCTTCTGGCAGAACATGACTTGCTTCCAGAGCAAACAAGGAAACTCATAATCTTGAAAATCCGACTTTTGCTTAATTTCTTCTTACTTGTTCTCAGTATGTGTTTTTCCTGTAATTTTCTCTTTATTTAAACCATGAGAAAGTGCGAATGTTGGCTTTGTCTTTCTGCCTTCTTTAAGGTACTCAGTGAAGTTTAGATGACTTGTAATTTTCTGTGTAAGGAGAAGGATATGTGCAAGGAAGACGAGGAATTGCACATATGCGGAAGAAGATGGAACAGAGTATTCGGAACAATGTTGGACTGAAAAATTCATGTTAAATGAAAACTCAGCTAGGCATAACTCTGCATCTGGTATGTAGCCTAAACTTCTCACAGCCTCTGCCGCAAAACTGGAGAAATGCTGTCTGGGCAGTCTGTGTGAGCTCCAAACAGTATGAATGGAAGAACGAAGCCTCACACTTGGCAGCAGGTGCTAATATCTTTATTCTGCTGCACCTGAGATCCTGACATTCCCCCTCTAATGCTTCTGAAAATGCAGGTCAATTAATAGGAGCAGAGTTCTCATTTTTGATCCTGTATTTAATTCCCTGAAGCTATTATTGCCTTGAGGGAGTGGGGGAAAAGTGGAGAAGATAATTATATTTGACCTCGTGCTATGGACTTGTGCAAACTCTTGGATTAGCAATGAACACTGTCAAAGCTTGGTTAGGAAGCAGTGGAGGACACGACGCTTTGTAAAGCACTTTGCTGAATATGCAAGTGACCAAAATCGAAATGGAGAGGACAAGAGAGAAGCAGAAAACAAATATTGAGGCCAACTCTGTAAGTGCAGCGCTGTCAGGAGTTAATGCCTTTTTCTTTCTTGTTGTCAGAACATCAGTGATAATCAGATAAAATTGTACTTACTGTAGAGAAACAATTAAGTTGGGCCTTCACAACCCAAATGATTTAAAAAAATAGGAATTACACTACAGGGATGTTTTAGAACAGAACCTGTGATGGCTAAGCAGCAGCTGTACATCAAATAGATGGAGCAGAGAACTGATTCTTATCAGCTTTGCTTTTCTTTACCATTTCTCACTGCACTTTCTCTCACATTATCCTACCATTAGCATTACCAGCTTCCAGTTTGATAAGGATTGCAATGTCTTGAATAAGCCTTTTTTGGGAACCATCCGGCCTCAGATGTCAAAGAACAGCTGTAGATAGAGCTGGCTTCTAATGTAGCTAAAGTTCACATCTCTGTGAAATAAAACAGAGCAGTGCCCACATTGATGCTGACATGGCAACACTGAGCCTTGGGGAGTTCAGTTTCTCCTTTTGGTTTTCTTTGCCTTCAGCCTCTTCCCCCCACTAGGGATTCTTAGCCAAATCCTGTTCACCTTGCTTGTGTGAAAATAGTTTCTGTTATCAGTAGAATTATTCACTTGCATTTTTAGACCATACAATCTGTGTCCTAAATGTAGACATTGTTTATCAAATAAGGATGAAAGGAAAAGAAGGTGATATGAAACTCCACATAGATTTAGAAATTTTGCTATGATTTAAATTTTGCTAAATACTTTTTTTGGTTTGTCTGTGTCTTTGTGGCACTGGAAATCCAAAATCAAAAGCAATTTAGCAAAATGAAACACACTAGGAAATACTTCAAAGAGTGAAACTATAAGGCTGGGTTCTGCTCTTGTTTCTAATGATGTAACTCCGGTGCAATGTGGACATCTTACAGATTTATGTAGCTGTCACAAACTTTTCCCAACCTAGGAAATGAAAGTGATTGTTGTTTTCAAAACTGGACTTTGTGCAGGAGGAAGAATTTGAGAACTTGACATGATTCATGAAAATGTAGTAATTTTCTGAATTCCTAGGACTTGGCAATAGCTTTACAGCTTGACTGGAGCTTAACGTGAAGTTAGAAAATTTCAAAGGCAGCATTAACAGCCAGACTGCTTCCAATAATGGGCACGTGGTTGTTGCATTCCCTGTGCGTGGGTCCACAGAAAGGAGAGCAGTGCCACAACCCTTTCCTTTCCTTCCTGCCCCTGGGGCTTGGCACAGTGAGCGATGCTGATCTGACCCAACCCACTGTACAGGGGAGCAGAGCAGTACATAAAAAGATATGTTGTCTTCATACTCTCTTCTGGCTTTTGAGAATCGAATAGAACCTGGGAATGACCTGGCTTGCTGATCATCCCTTTGTACTTCCGTTTCAGTAAGTAAAAGTACCTGTGGCTGCTGTGTACTGTGGAGCAAGCAGAACTGTATTTGTGTTATTGCTTTAATAATGGGTGGTGCTGTCAAAACAGAGCAAATGGGGAATGAGCAATGAGAGAGGAAAGTAATCCCCTGTTTATACCAAATCATTTTCCATAGCCCTCTCTGAAAGGAACAAAGAGAAAGTAAAGTCAAGGGAAGAGGGTGCTGCAAAAACATATTTTGATTGCTTTATGAAGAAGTATCTGTTAACGTTTGTCTTTAAAATTTGCTAAGCTTCATTGAGTAACAGTGCACTTAACATGGGCATTTTCCTCCAGTGCAGCTACATTACGCTACATCTGACCTCTTTCCTTTGTTTGTTCTTTTATTTTTTGAGTGAATTTTTGATAATGAATTGCAAAACAAAATGTGATTCACTGCTGTAAGTGCTCTCTTTACTTTTCTGTATTCTTTGGCCATTGAAGTAATTGCTTGTAGGAGACAAATGTGTTCATGTTATGAAAACCACTCCCTATAAGTATAGTGTATATCTAAACTCCTGTCCTTATCCTGATCAGATTTATTTTTAAGATAAAGTGCACTTGCATATAGTTTCACATTTAACAAAGTTCCTTGACCTATAAATATTCCAGTGAACATTAAATGAAATAGGTGTTGGGCTGGATGAGTTATAATATTTTGTACTTCCTCCATGGAGTCCCTCAAAGTTAATCCAAACCCTGCTTCCCTTGGGCTGCCAAGTAATGAGGAACAGAAAAAAATGGGGGAAAAAAAGAAGAAAAAAATCTCCAGCAAACTGCAGGGTAAAAGGCTATTACAGGATGAATGAAATACTAAAAGGAGAGGTTAAAAACACTGCCCAGCCACACTGTAGGTTTATACCAGAATTACCTAATGAAAGCACTATGAGAGCAGCATATGTGATGTATGTAAGTGTGATGTAAATGTAAATTATATAATTATCATCCTACATCTAAGGACGTAACAGTCCTTTAGATTAAAGCTTATATACAAGATATATTTTGATTAAGTACTGTGTAGGTGAATTATCTGAATTGCAGGGAGCTTGGGTGACAGGCTGGAGCTACTGGGCCAGTTGCAGAGCTGAGATTAACTTTGAGTAACCTCAGAGTGAGGGACTGTGGTGTCCGGCAGATCCGAGAGCAGAGCTGGGATTGGAGCTTCCCTACGTGAAATGTCCATCAGGATAAAATTGCAGATCACACACAATGTTCTGGTCAATTAAGGTTGAAAATAATCTTCAACTGTTGAGGATTTTTTCACTCTTTTCTGTTGTTTCAGTTGTTCTGGCATCTATCCGAGGACTTTCTCTTGCTGTGAGATCTCTCTGCGTGTCTGTGGCCCTGTGGTTAGACAGCAGTCAGTATTCAAGACAGCAGTCAGCATTTAAAATGTATTCATGAGCTAACTTGATCCTGAGAAGCCAGGTTTCACACTTGTTCACCTCTTTAAAAAAGAAACAGGTTGTGATTCTGAATTACCTTCTGTGGGCTTTTCTGTTCCAGAGACTTTGTCATCCATGGATGTGTTTAAAATTGACTTGTTTCCCCAGGCCATGATTTGCTTTGTGAATGTCTGTCCAGGAGTCCTGCATCAAGACCAGGGAAGGATAGGTACCTGCCTTAGCTATTTCATGTTCTTTTGTTGGTATCTAACCAATGACTTTCTGGATCTGGGCTTTCTGGGAATTGAGTCTCATTTTTCTTTGCACTGCAGTTCTTCAGAGGACTCAAACTCATCATAGGTATTGTTGTTTAACCAGTTACTGTAAATCAGCTGAGCCAGGGTGACTTCCTGTGAATGCTTCTTCATGAGGCTCATCCCTTGTGTGCCCTGATTGCTCACAGAGATCTCCAGTTAGATGTCAGTGATTTGACTGGCTGTACTAGCTTGCTATCTGCTCTCCTTGTTTTTCAGTGGTGTATTAGTAATCCTAAATCAGAAAAATGATTGAAGTTTTAGTTCAGTTGCTAGTCCTTAAGAAAGCAACTTCATCTTAAAATTCAGTTTAGTGTCTTTTTTTTCCCCTTCTTTTAAATCAGGATGTGTATTACTTGATAATTTGATCAACTCTGCAGCAACAAAGGCCAGCCAGTGCTTCATTGCCTGTTGTGCCCTCTGGTTTGAATAGTAACAGCACATTTTCATGCTGAGTTTAGATGAATTGGCTCCTGCCTGTGTGTGCTGGGTAATGTCCTTTCATATTGTTGGCACTGGTAATGAATAGGATTTTGAACACTGCTTGTAGATGTTAAGGCTTATTGTAGGAAAAATGCTCACAAAAACTCTAAGCTTCTAATAAGTGCCTAAAAACCAAAGAGGGTATTAGAATTATGGTACTAATTCAGTTGCTATTGGTTGCTTACTTAGTCTCTAATTGCCTGTACAAGCACTTAAACTCGTTTGCTCATAGGTGACTTCACTTTCCAGTTCTCAGATTTTTTTTCCTGTCCTTTTGCCCATACATAAGAGAACTTTGTCAATCTGTTTGCTTTTAGGTCTGCATTCATCTTTTAAATCCCAGATATCTTCTTGAACATTAATAGTATTCTGGCATCTTAATTAAGTAAAAGTTTGACCTNTTAAAAAATTAAAAGTTTTTTCTTTTTTTTTTTTTTTTTTTTTTTTTTTTTTTTTTCCTGAAAAAAAAAAAAAAAAAAAGCTCTGTTACAGATACCGTGGTTTGCAATAGGGTAAAAAAAACCCCATCAAGAACCCTAACCAAAAACCTGAAAAAAACCCCAAAACCCTAAGACCCTACTAAAATGTCTTTTGCCTGAAGATGGTCAGAGTATTTGCCACCTTGTGATTTATTGTTTGCAAAACCAGAAACTGTCGGAACTGTCCGCTTCTTATATAACAGAATGTATTTCTGAATAGTAACACAAATTATAAGCAACTAACAAATAACAAATCTCCATTTTTGAGGAATTACTGTGATTTGCAGATCCTATTTGATTTTACAGCAGAGTAATGCTATTGAAAAGCTGGATTTAACACAGACAGTAAAGAGGGATTCTGTATGTTTAGGGTTTTTTTTGATTGTGGGTTTGGGTTTTTTTCCAAGAGAGATGTTTATTTCAGCTGTGGATTTAATCCTTCCTTCAAAGAAAACTGGGGGATAAAGTGAGTGCCAGAGCAGCCCTGTGGATTCCTACTGTACTTTTGTTCTTTGCTACTGCAGTGCTAAACAAGTTTCTGTTAATGTGGTAGTGCAGGTGAAAATGCTGGGACTTCATTAATGGTCCTGCTGACCAAGTGTGAGCCAGAACAAAATCCTGTTCCTCCTCTCTTCACTGAGTTAGATTTGCAGGACGAGCAGAGGCAGAAAGCAGCATGCCCTGCTTGTGTTATTCCACTGAACAGATTTCACTGAGACTCTACAGGGGCAGTAGAGTAAAAGAAAAATAGCAATAAAAATGTGAAATCTTTATGCAGTCACATTTCTGAGTAAAACCAAACATCTGAAACCTTCCGAGTGAGACTTCGCAGGCAAATTACAATGGGTCATCTGTGCTGTAGCCAAAATACACTGAGAAAAATAACTGGAGAATGACACATTAACAAGGAAAAGGTAAGGAAATGAACACATCGTTTTACCTTGCAGTCTGGGTAATTCGGTACAGTGTCAGAGAAGGGGCTCAGGCTCTGACGCAGTCTGTGGTTCTACTGGTGCCTGATTTGCTACCTGCTTAACTCCAGCATGCATAAAATGGATGGCCTTGTGGCCAAAAACCTCTTTAGGTCTTAGGAGTAAATCTGAATGAATAATAATGATTTTTCCAATTTCCTAGTTAGAATGAATTAAAAAAATTGGAAACTAAATAAAATGTTTTAAACCAGTTTAAAGCCATTGATTTTTTTTTTTTCCTGCCAATTGTTCCCCAGCTCTCATGTGAGAGTAAATTCAGTGTTATATAGGTACAATGGATGGTTTTAACAGACAGGCAGTGACAAAGGAAGTCCTGTCCAATTAAAAAAAGTAGCCAGCTCACTGATGAATTACAGTAGATGCTAAAGGAAAACTTGGTTTTGTTCTGCCTTTCTTAATCTCTCTGGTAGAGCTCTTTTCTAAACAATATTTTACATAAAGCAATTTAACTCATGTTAAAGTGTGCCTCAGCATGTTTTTTAGGAGATGTGAACAAATAAAACCTTTTCCAACAATGGGAGTGCATCTAACAATTCACTGTTCTTAAGTATCACAATACAGAGGAAAATGAAAAATAGAAAATCACAGTCAGGTGAAGATGGTAACCACAGAAATTCTTTAAAAACCAGTGCTTCTGGTCTCTTGGTAATGCAATCAATATATTCTCTAAAAGATTTAACGCAGTAAGAGTTTCTTTAAATAGTAGAGTAGCTTTGAAATTCCCTTTTATACCTGGGTAGAGCAACATTAGATCAAGAGGCAGCATCATCAAACTTGCTTTGACTGATGAAAGAAAAGGGGTGGTTTTTTTTTTTTTTTTTCCTCCAAGAGATCTTGCTAGCTTCAAGTCATTTGTGACAAAAATCACATTTTGCATCCCTATTACCTTCCTAGGGAGATCTTTGCAGTTCTAACCAGTGCTTTGCCTTTCTCCCTAAAAATCACCAAAATCTTTACTGTTTTTCACTCAATCATGTATACTGGAGACTTTGCTTATTTCCCAGGGCACACTTCAGATCATGATGTGTCATGAACACTGATGGTAATTAAGGATCCATGGTATGTATGTTCTAGGTTGTTAACTCGGGTATCTGGGCAAAATTCCAGCTTGGGTAATTATGTGCTGTCTCGCTGACTTCTGTCATCAGCTGCCACTGGGTAAGGTATTGCATTCAAGTCCTGTCCTACATGAGTGTGTAATATTATTGTGTGTTGGTTGACGAGAACCTCAACGTGAGCCAGCCGTGTGCACTCACAGCCCAGAAAGCCAAAGCTGTCCTGGGCTGCACCCAAAGCAGTGGGGGCAGCAGGGTGAGGGAAGGGATTCTGCCCCTCTGCTCTGCTCTCCTGAGACCCCACCTGGAGTGCTACATCCAGCTCTGGGGCCTCCAGCACAGGAAGGACATGGACCTGCTGGAGTGAGTCCAGAGGAGAACACAAGAAGGCTGGAGCATCTCTGCTATGAAGACAGGCTGAGAGGGTTGGGATTTTTCAGCCTGGAGAAGAGAAGGCTTCAGGAACACCTTACAGCACCTCCCAGTACCTAAAGAGGAGTACAAGACAGGTGTAGAAGGACTTTTGACATGGGCATGTAGTGACAGGAGAAGGGGAAATGGCTTTTAACTGAAAGAGGGCAGGTTTAGGTTAGATATTAGGAAGAAATTCTTTACAGTGAGGGTGATGAGACACTGGATCAGGTTGCTCAGAGAAACTGTTGATGCCCCATCCCTGACAGTGTTCAGGGCCAGGCTGGATGGGGCTTTGAGCAGCCTGCTCTACTGGAAGGTGCCCCTGCCCATGATGGGGGTTGGAACTAGATGATCATGAAGGATCCTTCTTGCCCAAACTATTCTATGATTTTGTGATTTTATTGGTTGCTCAATCTCCTGGGCATGTGTTCTAGGAACAAATTTACCCTTTGAAAAATCACTAATGACTTTATATGTCTGTCTTGTTGCCTTGTAAAAATGTCCAGTTCTGACAGAGCACATCCTCAACACCTAACTGACAGTCAAGTCCTTTCAGTATTCTTTGTGAAATTAAGCATGTGAAATCACCAGTTATTTTGGAAAAAAATAACCTTTCATCAGAAATTCAGCAATTTCTGAGCAGGTTTTGTTCACTGCTTTTTTCCCCTCCAAATATTCCCTCCTCTCCCCCCAGTGACGTTGAAGTTGCTTGAGAATATGTGTATCTTAGTGTCAAATAAGAGTGAAGGAGAGCTGCAGTTCCTGCTGTCTTTACGGAAAAGAAGTCAATTAATAGAAGAGAATTATTGTTGCTGTTGTCTTAATGTATTTGTATATTTATAAATATTGACATTATGTTCCACTGTGTTGTCTGAACGTTAGTTGAAAGCTTCTGAATGTCTAAATCATTAATACTGTAACAGATTCTAGTTCGAGGAAAAGAATGCCACTTTTTATTCCATCAAATGCTTTGTGAGAATTGTATTTTGTCTTGTTCATGCTCTGCTGGCAATTACTGCTAAGTAGCAAATTCCTGAAGATATTGGAGGCATAGTTCTAACAGCATCTTATGATGCTTAGGACAGAGGGCTAAATATAGCTCTGGTCCTTTTTATTTTTAAAATTGAGTTTTATCATAAGAATACACTTCAGTAAAGTAAAGTATCCCAAGGGACTACTGTGATGAAGTTAATATAGCAGAGATTTTATGTTTGATAACATCACCTGCAGCAAACTGTGCTGTCACCAAAAACATTCTGCTCTTATGGAAATAACCTCCTCAGGCATAATTTCTGTGGTTTTTTTGAATAACAGGAATGGAACTGCAGAATGAAGATTTCAAAAAAAATCAGAGACTAGATATTAGTGGTATTTTTTATAAATCTATATCTATATATATATATCTCATGCCTCAGAGAATAGGATACCCACAGACATCCTCACCATCTGTAAGTCTGATGCTGAGACTATTGACTGCTTACACAGATTATCCTTTCCGGTCTTGGAGAGACCGGTTAGTGGATTCTGAGATGTCAAAAAAAGCAGATTTTTTCCTTATTTTCCTTTTTTCTGCTGCATTTTTTCCTGTTAAGGAGGAGATAAAAAATGGAGAGGATACAATATGTTATCAGATGTGATCAGAAAATATCTTTCCTATTGAGGTGGGGCTGGCAGCAGTTCAGGAAAATTGTTGATCCTTTGCTGCTATAAAGAACATAAATATATCATTAGATATTAGTAGAGGCTTTTTCACCATGAAAGCCATTGGTGGTTAAGCTTTACAACCGGTGTCCAGACATGTTGTGGGATCTTCACTGTTTGGCTTGGTACAAACCAAAACAGCCTGCTCTGACTTGGAAGTTGACCCTGCTTTCATCAGGGCATTGGATCTTATGACCTCCAGAAATCCTTTCCCTTATATTTTATGATTCTAAATATGCATCTGGATATTTGGAAGTGAATTTATCACTTGTTTTTCCACTAGCTTCACTAAATTATATCTAAAAGGTCTGTCCATGTGCCATTATAGCAGGTGGAGATGTTAATTTTGACTTCAGTTTGAATTAGTACATGTTCCAAGTCTCGGTAGTGCTGTTCTAGTGCCCATTAAATCAGACCTTATGACTCTTACTCATTTCTCTAATTTCTCTAATCCATTTATATATGTGACATCTATAATAGTGTGTGGGAGGCAGTTCCAGGGTATTACTGTATGAAAGAAACACTATTTTGTAGCCTAAAAGTTTAGCTACTGTTTTATTTGCATTCTTTCCCATTGCCTTCCCTCTGCGACTTGATACGAGTTTGTCAGGCCATTTATATGAAGCAGAAACAGTAAGAAAAACATCTTGAATAAAAGAGCTTAGTACATAACACTGGATTGGGAACTGTCAACCATGACAGAAGATGAAAGTCTTGAAATTTAAATACGCATCCTGGGCAGTGTATTTCTACCTCATCCTCAACACTGATATGCTGTGGCTATGATGGTAAGACATTCTGCATGCAGAAGTTACAGCCTCTTCTCAGTGCAGGACTGGTGTGCAGTGGATTATTTCTCAAAACTTGCTGACTAGCAGCGAGGGCTCGGCTGGTTTAACAGCATCCTTCCACCCAGGTGAGGAGCAGCCTGGCAGTCTCGTTGCTTCTGAGAGGAGCCAGATTTGAGCTTGTGACCTGGAGGTGAAAAGCTCTGTATCCCATTAGCTTTTCTCTGGGGGATGTTCAGTCTTTCCATTTTTAAGTGTTTAAGGTTTTCTGGATTTTCTCTGATGGCTGCATTTGGCAGCAGTGAACCGTTAATAAGAAATGAGATCAGACCCGTTCCCCTGAGGTTTCCTCCCTCACCCTCTCCACTTGTAGCTCAACAGTTTGGATAGTGAAGAAATCAGTTATTTACTAACAATGGACAGTAGTTGAGCAGAAAAATGTCCCCACATCTCTCTAAGAGAGTCTTTAGCTCCAAATCATGCAAGACACTGCTTGAAATGGCTGGAAATATGCATGACTGCAGCAAGACAAAAATGGTAATAGCTTTGTAACCAAGTCAGGCCGGGTATTGGAGCCTTCTCAAACTTGCCTGTAAGGCAGTTTGCCGGTGGGAATGGGATCCATCATGTTCGTAGCTACTTCCCAGACTGCTCTTTAAAGCACCTAGCCAGTGGTAGGACCTCTCTGGGAGATGGGAGAATGTGGCATCCCCGTGTCTCTGCAAGAGACAATTGAAACAAATAAAAACGTTGGCTGTAATAAGCAAATAGGGACTTTCTCATGAGCCTAATTGTTTATTCCTGGAGGGTTTATAGTATAGGAAATTACTTTAATTTGAGGCATTTCTGTCTTGAATGATGTGTGAAAATGGGTGATCCTACTTGAAAGAACATAAGATAAAAAATGAACAGTGATATTGATAAATTTTTAACAAACCAGCTGGGTTAAATTTTTCTCAGGTGCTTCTCAGTACAGCCATATTCAGCAGCCTGTTATAAAGAAACCAAGGAAGACATCTCGTGCTATGTGTGGAGAATCGATTTGAGCAGATAGCCTGGAATGTGGGAGTCTGCCACTATGGCCGATACGCCACCAATGAAGCTGGGTGACATTCCTTGTGGAGCCTGACAGGAGGCCTCAGTGCAGTGTAGCTCTGCCAGCTGTCTCTCTTCCATGGAGTGTAGCACAGTCCATTTAGATTCAATTTTGTTTTTATTCTTTGATGAGAGTTTAATAACCATTTCCAAATCTCTGCACAGTTGGGAAGTGACACTGTCAAGAACAGGTGCAGTCAGCTGGAATTATGTGGTAATGCTTGTTGTAACAGCCCTGGGAAGATGTAAAGCAGAAAAGTTTTATTTCCGTCAGGGCAGAGTGAGCTAAATGGAATTGAGTTATCCCAGGATAAAATAATTACCCTCTTGTTTTTGTCTCACTTTCCGTCATGAGCAGAATGGGATAGCATTTTTAGTTAGGGATAAAAAGTCATATATTCTCATCCCAGCTTTGAGATCAGCTTGCTGGATGACATTTGAAAAATCACATGGACAAAATTTTGAGTCAATTTCTTCTACAACCAGGTGCTTATATAAGCCACCTAGTTTCTTAATGTAAACCCACAACTCTGCTTTTCATTCTGGACACCCAGCATTCCCAGCAGTTGCTATTTCTGTAATTAGCTGTATATTCATATAGACATTCATGACTGAACATTTCAGCTTTATGTTTGCTGTAGGAACTCTCTGGGTTTCCAGGAAAATTAGTGGAACCTAGAAGCATGCAGCATCTTCTGAAATAATTCCTTTATTTCTTAGTTTTTTTTCTAGTTATATTGGAGGCAATAATTTGTATGTCATTGCATTGTTTTGAAGCTTTTAACCAATTAGAGTTGGGTCCTGCAAGATCCTGAACGTCATTTGCTCTGATGGATATTAATAGCTGATCAGGCAGAGTACCTAGTGCAAGAAGGAACCTTAATATTTGCAAATGCTCTGAGATCTTTGCTTTGAGATGCTTTTCGAGTACTAGGCTTATTAAGCTCTATCCTAATGGTAGGAACACACTGCTCTGTCAGTGGGGATGAGCTGTTTGTGGCAATGTTCTTTTAGTCACTGTATGTTTTACTGCTTTTTCTCTGATCTTTTCCACTGACTGCTTCATATAAATGTTTTGGTGAACTCTGTGAGTGCTCAAAAGCCTCCCTTCTTGCAACACTCCACTCTCCTTTTCTCTGTTTTCTTTTTTTGATACTCCACCTTTTTGCTTTGCTTCTTCAGTGCAGCAAAACAGCAGGCACAGAAATCTCTGTCCTTCAGAGCAAAAGGATTACAGGGGTTAGATGTTGCAAAAGTATATCTGGAATGAATAATTCCCATTAGAAAATCAGTTTGTTGACTAAGGGAAAGTAGCTGGGGAGGAAGAGAAGAGAAGAAAAAGATTTACTTAAAATTATTGTTCCCTGTTAAATCTTTGTTAGTGTGAACAGCTGATGTCTGTGGGAATTCTCTAAACTCCTTGCCTTAACCATGAATCCCCTCTTCATTGCATTAACTCCCTGTTTGCCAGTAGATGGGGTGCCTCAGTAGATGGCAGTCTCTTTCCTCAGTCAGTGCAGAGGCCGTGAGCTGGAGCTGCAGGGCGGTCCTGCAGATGCCCTCTTTGGGGGAAGACACAAAGCCCACAGCCCGGTGAGCTGGGCTCAGTCAGGACTGTGTGCAGATTCCATGGAAGTACGTGTGTTCCACCCCAGCGGGCTATAGCTCTCATTAATTACATCTCATCTTTCCAAGTTAACAGCTGCTCCTTTTTATTGTACCATAAAGTTTGGAAGCAACAGAGACGTGAGATCCAAGCCCTGTCTCACTAACAGTGGCTTTGCATGGCTGTTGAGCTTTGGAGCTGCTATTCTTTCACATAGTGGAAATGGAAGGTGTGTCAATCCCAACAAACACCAACAAGGTGTTTGTCCAAAAATATGAGAAAAAGCTCAAGGAGGTAAGTAATATGGGTAAAACCCTAAGGACAAATCACATATGAGGAGGTGTACTACTCCTGAGCAAAGCTTCTCACACAGGGACAGATTTCCTCATGGAGGAGAAGCTATTTTTTATTTCATTCACATTATGATAGTTGCAGCAAAAAACGGCACTGTTTTTAGTATAACACAAAAAATAATTTACTTTGTATTTTGTTACTAATAATTAAATGTTAATATTTTATTAAAATATTTTAGGGAGAAATGAAATCTAGTATGCATTTCTTGTTAAAATATTAAAAACTTTCAGTCCTAAATTAATGAATTGTTTTTAAAAAGTCATTCATGAGACTTAAAAAGAATACAAAATGTATTTTGAAGTTGAGGTTTTTTGGCTTCTGAGAGAGATTCGGCATGATTTTACTTAAATCCAAGAGAAACTGGTGTGATTTTAAAGAGTGCTTTTGGTTATCTTTATGTTAGCTTTACAAGGCAAGTCAACTTCCAGTCCCAGACACCATCATACAATGGCAGAAACTCAATCCTGGAGTTTCCAGTTGAGGGTCAAATAAGTAGGATAGACTTGAAGATAAAAACTCTGATGGTTTGGTTTTTTTTGTTTTTTTTTTTTTTTTGGTTTTTTTTTGTTTTACTTTACTCTCATCAGCAAGTACAGTGTCTAGAGCACCAATGTGTCTGTGAGACAGCAAACCCATTACTAATTGGGCAGCTGCCTGTTACACCAGCTGGAGTCTGTTAGACCTGTCCAGCTTTCAGTCCCATGCACTATGTGCTGCAACAGTTAGGCTTGGAGGGCACAAATATATGAATGATCCTTGTCTCTCTTCCATTAGTACAGAAGGACAGACAGGCCTGAATGGATTAGTTACAGAGTTCACTCCAAAATGTCCTAGCTTACTGTAATTTTTTTGCCCTTTGAGCTTGAAAAATAATTTTAAAACTTTAGCTATTAATACGTCTAATTTTGGAGCCTCTGAATACATTTTAGTTAAGTATTTTGCACCCTGCATTTTGACATACTGTATGCTGTCATAGTGTTACTAAAACACCTGCTTCGAATTCTTCTCTCTCCTACCTGTCAGTGCATCATTTCATGCTCCACTAAGTGGTGCGAATTAGCAAACCCATCTGTTCATTACTTATGTAGCCATTATGTGAAATATGAATGAAACATCTCATGTCTGAAAGAGTCATTGTCAACTGAGTCCAGCTGGTTTGGCTGTTTTCTGCCGAGAATCCAGAGTCCAGTTGCTTCCTTCAGTTGTGCTTAGTCTCAGCTCAGTACTATTCTAGGAAATCTGTTACTCAAAATCCTCAGTTTATTCACTTTCTCCCCCTTGAAGTGTACTTTGGGGTTGAGATCCTTGCTAGGACATTAACTGTGGCATGAGGTCATTCTTTGATTTTATCCTTGTGGGCACAGATAAGTGAATAATGTATGTGTGTATACTTACAAATGAGGGGAAGAGATGAACTTGCTATGTACTACAGGAAGTTAATGAATGTTTTAAAGAACCTGTTGTTCCTCCCACACTATCTTTACTGAAATAAATTCCATTTCCATCAAAAGTTTTCTCGACCAGCTCTAGAGTTCCATTTCCATCAAAGCTATTCGTACTGTTCTATGGTTTGGCAGAAGGAATTGTTCCTTGGGAAGCCATCATTGTCAGTACTACAGATCAGATGGCAATGGCTTCTAAAATAGCAGGTTAATATCCCTGTCTGACAGGATTAAATGCTTAACAGTGATTCTTGCTTTTACAGCTATCAGGGTAAGTGATGCCATATGCAATGATAAAGATGTGACATTGTTCAGCTTGTCTTTTGGAGAATGATTAAATGACATGCTTAAATCCTTTGTGGCCTCACAGTGTACAGTGGAACAGAACAGCTAAACCATAAGTGAGGAACAATGGCTAAGTTACCTACCTAAAATTTATTGTGTACTTACAAGTTGCAGGCAGAAGGAACAGCACACATTGTTTTCATTTGTGACTTAACAAACTGATCTGTTGTAAAATCTGTCTCTGGTGCAAAGTTCCCCACACTCCTCACGAAGGCACTCCTCTCTTTGGGGTTGAAAAATTTGGATGACAACACATTCAGTAAAACCTGAGCCTGCATCATCCCTCTAGACCTTAAGGTAAGATTCTGTTTTTGCGTTTAAGTATCTGAGTAGAGTTGTCTACATGTGAAGGAAGCAGGAGGAAAAATAAATCTTATATCAAGTCAGTAAAAATCTTATTGTAAGAATCTAAAGTTATCCAGCTTGTAAAGTAACACAGTCTAGGGCTGCTCAGCGTTGTGTGCTGGTTGCTGACATCAGATTCAAAAGCAGTGTTTGGAGTGGTAGTTTGGTCTGCTTCCTTATTTTTTTGTTCCTAGCATAGAATTAATCATTCATAATAGGATATTGCAGAAGATAGTGTTGGGAAAGAGAGATCTCAAGTGCTAAAAGGGTCGTCAAAACTCCAGAGTCAGGATTAGCTGTACCCAGTATACTTGGAGAAAGCCTTGGAAAGGGAGACCACTGCTTGTAGGTGCTTGGGAGCCTCATCCACCACTGACACGCTGATAGTCCCATTGATCTGGATTCTGTTACAGGCGTTTAAGGAGCTTCTCTTCATGCTTAAGTTTTTCTCCAGTATGGAGGTAGGAAGAAAGTACTTTAACTTTGGTGTCCTTTGGGTGTTAATCTGTAGTTCCTTAGTGTTCTTCTTTTGCGAATCACATATTATTTCACATATAGAAATGATGTCATTTAACAAAAAATATTAGGAATTTGAGAATTCTTTGATTAAATTTTAATATAACATTATGTGTTTCTTTTAAAATGAGAAGTAACTGTCTGACATAAACCTTTATCAAGAGCAAAACCTGTGATTCTTCAGTCTCTCTGTTGTGTAGCATTAAGAGATCCCCCTAATGGTAAATTAACCCTTATAAAATCAAGCAGCTAACAATTTACAGTAGGATAATATATAACCTGCAGGGTTGCATTATGTGCAGTTTCCGGGCCTGTAGGACATGAGCAGGTTTGGGTCAGCCCTAATGTTAAAAAATGACTCAAAGTTCAGAAAGCTGGAAAGCTGACGGTGTTTGCTTTGCTTAATAAAGCAAACTGTAAGTCAAACATTTAATCACAGCACTCTGGTAACAGGGGGCCTGTTTTAATACAGCTCTTTTATTGGCCTCTTTGTACTTCAGAAATAATAAAGGCGATCCTGACGGATAAGGTGTTTTCAATGCAAGTCTCATGTGGAACTTTTATTTTCAGACACAGGCCTTGTATAACAATATGAATCACCGATGTGAGAGCTGTTCTGATCTATGGTGGTTTTTCCAGTAGGGAAATAACCTGCTGAGTTTATTAATGTTTGTCTAATTTACATCATTAGAGTCATTTTTTAAATAGCCCTGTCTGTTTGTTTTATTGCTGGCACGTGTGTAGGGAGGAGGGATGCCAGAGTGTGAGGCTGCTCATTTCTGAGAGGGATGGAGAGCCAAGCCTCACGTCCTCCTGGGTGCTCCTTGAGCAGAGAAAATCTTTGAGGCTTCAAGCTCTGAAGAAGGCCTGCACACCCCCGCAGATGTTCATGTCTGAGTGTGGTTTTTCTGGTTCTTCAACAGACCTTCGTGGCAGCAGGAGAAGAGCAGGGGTAGGGGAGGCAGGAAAATGGGGCTTGTGCGCTCAGCAGGGAGACAACACAACACCCATTTGAGTTTCAAGATTTTAAAGGGAGTTGGTGACGTTCCTCTTACAGGTGTTGCACATATCAGCTGGCAAAGGGGGATTTTTGCAGCTCTTTGTGTGCTGGTCATTTGGCAGTGCCTGCAGACCTCAGTGGGGTTGTTCTTGTACTGCTGGTGGTGGAGAGGGGGCTCAGCAGTGGCCTTGGTGAATTGTGTGGTGTTTCTGAAAGGCTTGCCCAGCTCCCACCCTCTCCTCTCAGGGGTGGATTGCAGGAGAGAGTACCATGTCTGATACTAACACTATTAGCAGCAATACAGGTGAGACTCTAGCTGAAAAGACTGATTTGAGCTCAGACTGAAATTCTGTTGGTTTTTTTCCCTCCTTGTTCATTCTCAAAGGGGGATAAAGGAAAGTAAAAGGTAATAGTACAGTTGGAATCTAGCAGACCGAGTTACCATTTTTGTTATTCTTTGTCAATGAAAATCTGGAATCTCTATTTGGTTTGCTAGTTACTCTGGATTTACTACAATGAGTGAAGAATTTGATCAAGCTGCTATAATTTTCGTGAACTGTTTGTAATTGGTATCTATCTGTCTCTCTATCTACACATACGTAAGCAATATGTGGACAGTTGTCTGTACTTCACTAAAATTGTACTTCATTGTTGTAGTGGCAAAACTAATTCAATTCATAGTTTCTGTGACTGAATCCTTTTTACCTGAGGAGGAGAAAACTTCAATGAATTCTCCAGGCTGAGGTGTAATGCCTGTTGAATTTGTCCCCAAGAAGCAGTGAGGTGCTCTGTCCCATAGTGCATCCAGCCAGGCAGGTAAAGCAGAGGCTGAGAGTTGGAAAAACCCTGATCATTTCTGTTTCTGAGTTTATATTAAGTTTCTGAGTTAAATTTGACTCTCTCACTCGTACAGTGTTATACAGATTGCTTGAAGAATTGTGTTTGAATGACTGATTCTCTTTGTGTAAATACATTGCAGAATTTAAGGTTTTGAGGTTATTTGGATTTTGGATAAAAAAGGAGCTCTGAAGGAGCTGTTTAATCAGGTACACTGGCTGTACTTAGTTCTTTATTTGTAGACTGTAAGGAAGAAGTTACAGGCAACATATTTTCTTCTTTTTCCTGGGTAGGAAATTTTTTTCTTCACTTTGTGTGGACAGCTGCTCAGCTGCAGGTAAAAAATGTTACAGTTTATGGGACTGCCAGCTGGAGCCAATTAAAATCTAATGGACCAGAGTTGGCACTAAAATATCTTATTCAGCCCTAGCAATGTAGAGGTTTGTTCTGCTGCTTATATGTGATTTAAAAGGTTTACAACGTTGTTAAGAAACAAATTTGCTTAACATTTTGTAAACCAAACCATTTTTTAATTTAAAATCTGACACAGAAGTATTGTCATTTGGGTCCTTTAATGAGGTCGTGGTTCTACTGAGCATGAAGAGTTGTGATGGAGGGACTGTCCTTGCGTGATGTCCTCTCCTAAATATAGGAGATGGAAGCAGAGAGCTGAAAGACTTGCTTTGGTCACACCAAGGATCTGCTACATACCTAGGAAAAAATGCGGATCTTAAAATAATCTGTCTTAGTTCTGACTGCCTCAAGCAAAAAAAAAAAACCTAGGGAAAGATGAGGAGCTTGAGTTACAGTATTGGAGAGTGAAAATCATCATTATTGAGAGTAACATGGGCAAAGGGAGACACGGATCAGGTGTGCCAGAGGGACAGAATAGAGAGTAAGAGCTCAGCAAAAAGAATTGAGTTTTTGAAAAAGAGTTCAGTTCATTTGAACTGGAAGGAGCTGTTGTTTGTTCTTGAGAGGTGTGATTCAGACTAGGTTCTTTGTGCAAACCTAAAGGCTTAAAAGGCGTTTTTTGCCTTTTCAAAATGAAGTGTTTTCAAAGATTGAATTGAAACTCTTTCTTTTTTTTTTTTGAAGGTGGGAAGAATTTTTTTTTTCAAAACATACAAAATTCACCAACACTGTGTGAAAAATGGTTCATGTAGGTAATCTTCCTATCTCAGAAACCTTTCCATTTCTTTACTTAGTGGTAGTTTATGTTAATTTAATTTCATGTTTTCAGTGAGAACATTTCATCCAAGGTTTGTGTGATAAGCAGGAACTCAATTGCATAGGATTGTTTCTCCATGTTCTAAAAGATTGCTCAGGGCACAAAAGATACCCTGATAACAAGAACATAAGTAGTCCTGTAGGTGCATGAAAAAGGAAAGAGATTATTCTTGAGGCCTAATCCTGGAGTATATTGTCCCATGGTTTCTACAAACAAACAGGCTGTGCATTTGAAAGAATGAGAAATGTGAATAGTTATCATTTGAAAGTGTCCAATTTCTCTGTTTTGCTATTCATGGGACAGATCTAAGCTACTTTTAAGCATTTTGTTACTTATTCAAAGATTCATGTATTCAAAGATTGGTCAACCTTTGCCAATTTTAATCCTGAACTAACCGTTTTTAACCCAGAAATGCGTTATTCCATGCCTGTGTTCTTATGTGCCACAGGTGGACAAGCTGCTCTAGAGGGCAAAGAGAAAAGAGGATTGGGAGGACAATAAAAGAGCGTGAGGAAAAATTGAGTTTAGAGATAATTGTATGGAACAGATTACAAAATGCCTGAAAAACTTGTCTTTAGATGAAGTGCTCCGAAATGTCCAAGGAGAGTCACGAAACCTAGAGTGCATCTAGTGTAATGAATATATACAAACAGTTGCTGTTTGTCTTGCTTTGACTTGTCACAGTGTTTTGCTCTTCCTAGGTGACCAGTCTGCTTATGGATGAAATACTTTCCTCTCCTGTTGGGATACAGGCAGTTACTTGATGCCTTCATGGAATGCCAACCTTGGATGGGTTTGTGTTGAGGAGCATTTATTGTTAGACCACTCTGAGGTGAAGATGTGGAGCTCAGAGAAAACTGTCCTCAGAGGAATGAGACTGGGCCAGGCCTAATTCAGTCTTAATTTTCATTTTTTCTAAAGTTTCCCTTTTTTTCTTTGGGAACCATTTCTATCTGTTTTTGAGACAATAAGTTAATTAACATACAAGTAATTTCTTAGAGCTTTACACAGTTAAAACTAAGTAGTTCTCCTCCTAATGATATATTCAGTTCCCCTCAATACTGAAACCAAGGATTCCAAGAGAACTGGAGATCACACAGCTACAATTTGGTTCTTAGGCACAGGATTGAGCCACTCTCATGAAACCATTGAAAATACTCCATAGATGGTGTTATTGTGCCTCTATCAAAGCCAGAGCAGTTCATTCTCTGAACTTGTCAATGTGTCACTTAAAATAGACATTAAATTTAGTATTTGAGGAGACATAAAACTTAATAACATTAATAACAGCTTCATAATGTTAAAGAGAAATATATAACCTAACTGGGGAATGAATGTAGTCTTTTTTGGCTACTCTTCAGGCAGGAGATTTATTAAAAACCCTGTAGTATTCTAATTCCTAACCTACCTTTTTTCCCTCCATTTACAGTAAGGTTCTCCATTTCCCTCTCTCTCTTGAAACGGAACTTTTTTAGGTACCATTTTTGTTAGAGAACATTGTGGAGGAAGAAGAAACTAATCCAAACCAGAATATGGATGATTCATAGTAAGAACTATTGAGGCTGTAAAAAACCCTGGTAGGGATCCTGACGAGTTGGCATTATCTCCTTCCACATCGATAAATTTGTCACTGGTGAAACTGTTTATTCCTTCGTAGTTGCATGATTTATGCTGGACCTTTTGTACTGCTTATGTGGACCTATAGCTCATCCTCAAACAGTAGAAGATGAACTCTGACTAACAGATCCCAGTGACTGTCCTACAATTTATGCAGGATCAGTGTTTTAAAAGGGTAGTGTGCATGATTTAAGTAGGATTCGAGTATATAGCCATGGCTTGTCCTTTGCTGTCAGCAAAGCCATCCTAAGTTCATTTCTTTAAAGAAGCTCCAGGCCAAATGTCAGGAAAAATTAAATCAAGCAGTGATGTAGTCCCATAGGGAAAATGTATTTCAGTTGTGAGGTATTCATGGGTATAATATGTCATCCTGTAGTCTGTGACTGTTGGGTGCACTTACAGGCAATGTGGCTTGGTAATTGCTGCTTGTTAAGAAATTTGGGTATGATAAAAAATGACCTGCCAGGGAGAGAGACAGTTTTGTTAATTTTATTTGTGAGACTTTCATCAAAATTGGAATGATATGTGTATGTAGCAGAAAATCCTCTTTGTAATAGCATCTTTTATTAAAGAACATAGTTTTTGTCTTCCAGCAAGGAGATACCATAATCTTTTAGAGCTTTGGTTTCTGCAGTCTGAGAAACAAGTTGGATACAAGCTCGTTATTTTGCTCAACCAACATTCTGATACACAATTTGCCCTTCCTGAGGGCAAGTGTAAGCAAATTTTCCATCTTCCCAACAGATGTGGGACAAAGCTAGGCTTGTTGGATCAGCCTGAATGCAAACCTGGAAAGAATTAATTCCATCTTCTGGAGTTTTGTTTTTGTAGAAAGTTTCTTCTTTTTCCTGGTGTATTCTAAAAAAACCAAGCCAGACTCTACAAGTCAGCTTGTTCTTTATGTGGATACATGAGCCAGGAGCAAGATTGAAGAGATCATAGTTGGAGGCCTGGTGAGCTGAGATGGAGCCACAAGCTGCCTGTCCATGAGACACTTCCCTGTCCATGCAGTTGTGTTAGCTTATTCTCTCAGCTTTTCTGGGGGCATAGGGGCTTGCAGTGGTTTTTGATATCATCTTTAATTACAGATAGGTAACTCTGTGGTATCAGTAGCCATAAGCACTCATATAGCACTGAGGCATCCATGTCATTCTTAGCCCTGTTATTTAATTACTGTGAAGCGTTGCATGTGGAGCACACATATAGTTTAGATCTTTTCAGATGCAAATGGATGTTTAAATCAGAAGAAGCTGATGCACATTTGATAGCAGCATCCTTCCAGAATGAGAAGTTTTATCACCTATTAGATCCTTACAGAACAATAGACCTGATCTCTCAGCTGGACAAAATCATTCTATTGCTTTGGGCTTTAGCAACTCTCTGACATTAATGATCTAACCCAGTATTGCTCCTGTATCTGAGGAAAAGGGTGAGGAAGCCATATTTCAAGGATTTATTTTAAGGATGTGAGAAGTAGAAGAGGCCAGATTCTGCTTCAGCTTGTGTCAACCTAAGTCCAGAAGAGGTGAATTAGAAACCCGAAGTAATTTTAAGCAGAGCACTCACGTTATTCCACAGTAACACTTTCCTAGCCAGCAGCCTAAAACCAATGACAGAAAACGAATGAATCACAAGAATTTCTGAATAGTTTCATTGTGCTCTAACACAATACACGAGATGTTCTGGGTAAGGAAATAGGTTGCACAGAGTTTTGAATAGGAAAAAAAACTGTCATGTATTTAACCCTTTAGAGTCTGCTTCAGGCATGAAAATTAAGGATGAGCTGTCATCAGACAGTTTCATCTGGCCCTTGCATGTTTGGCAAGCCAGTCCTTTTGGGGAACATTTTATTATTCATGATGTATTTGCAAAATAGGTCTTTTCACATCAGATTCAGCTTTATCACTTTTTTTTGGTGTGCATTTGTTGAATTAAAAAACCCATCTAAAAGAAGACAAAGTTTTTGTTGTATTCTTTAGTATTTATTCTTCTGTGTCATAAAGAATCACGAATTACTTGAGTTCTCTTAGCACTGAAGTACTTCAGGATACAGTTAACCAATGCCTCTTCACTCAAAAGGAACTTGGTTTACAGATCAAAGTACATCTTTCCCGTAATAGTGAGCAAAAGATTTTAATCAAGCTGCCCATATGACCATAAAGAGATGATCTCTTTTACTGAGGAGTCAAGGCTGATTGTGAATTCACTGAATCTTTCCAAAGTGCATTTCATTACAGTGGCTTTCCTTTGTTGTATTGCTGGAATTTGTTGTATTGTTTAGATTTAGGACTTTTTCCCAGGTCATTTCAGTGTCCAGCCTCAGTGATGCTGTGCCACCCACAGACATCTGTTTTAACTACTTAGATTTCTAATAAAGATGTTACATAAACCACAGATTGCTAACAGGATGAAAGTATGTTTGTTGATTTTTTCTTATATAAATCCTTTATATATTTCTTATTTTAATACTTTTCTGAACATTGGTACTGTCTGTTTAGACCAATACCTAATGTTCACAGCTCTTGGGTTGAGTAAGCATTAATTCCCATCCTTTCTTCCCCAGGGTCTCCTTTGTTTTGTTTCATAGCAGTTTTCCTGTCTTTGATATTGCTACTTGCAGTATTTTTCTCCTTTGTTTTGTCTCCTTTCCAGTTATTTCCCCCTTCCTTCACTGGATCCAATATTACTAATTTTTTTCTAAATAATTGAGTCTCTCAACTTCTTTCCTAATTCCTTTTTATTTTTTTTTAATATGTTCTCTTTGGTTTTGTTTATGGAGAAGTTCTTACCTCCATCTTAATTACATTTTACACAGGTAGTTAAAATATATTTCCCCCTTCTACCTTCATTATATTGGACATGAGATTCATGAGATTCTGCTCATAGTAGCTGTTACCTCTTGTACAGTTGATCAGCAGCACCTGCAGGTATTTCCTTCCTTTTTAGAGGCTCATTCATTGCCTACTGACCCTGGCTGAGGCTCCTGAGAGATGAAGGCTCTCACTGAAGCTATCAGAAAAGGTTTGTTAAGAGGCAAAGAAAGAGTATTCTCTAATTGGTAAACGAAGCAATCTTTGCTGAAGAAGATTGAAGACAGTACAGTTGTTAATAATTGTGATTCCTAATTGTTCTCCTTTGCCAAAGCAATTTATGTAGATGTTACCAAATGATGTTCTAGTGAGGAGAGCACGGCCCAGAGCTCACCTGTGCTGCACACGGCAGTGGGCCTGCACCAGCTCCTCTCGGATCAGGGAGACTGAGCTGTCCAGGCCTGCAGCTTTCTATTTCTTTGCATTTAGCCTTTGAAAAGTGTGGTTACATTTTTCAGACTCATTTATGTAGCTTGTTGCATAATGACAGATGTGCTTTTTTACAGAAGCCATTTGTAGCACAATGGTTATGTTACACTGTTATTTCTAAAGACTTCAGGGATTCTTTTCGGGCCCTATGACTCACAACTTTGAAGTCACTGAGCAAAGGGTCAAGCCCTTCCTCACTCAATAGATGCTTTCAGCTCCAAGTGCTACTAGTACGTTGAGGGCTAAAACTCTTGTTATTGAAACAGCTGTAGCTTCCAAATGTCGTGAAGCTTCACTAATGCTTCATTTCCTGCAGTGAATCATTTTACTTATGAAAGTATAAAAGCCAGGGACATTTAGGAAAAAAAAAAAAGACAGAAATAGAAAGAAATAAACCTTCTGTGCTCTGAAATGGATCTTTTTTTTCCCCCCATTGGATAAGTTTATCCTGTCACAGCAGTAAAATGCAATGATATGGAATAATTATATGCTCCTAAGCTTTTCCAATTGATCTACTGTTGTGAAAATATATTCAGTGAATTCACCTGATTGACTTTGGACAGCAAAACACAAGGACATTATGAATAAAAGAAACGCTAATTTGACTGATACAATGAAGTATTGTGACCACAGGAACATCATTGTCAACCTTTATTCTAGATTAGAGTAGGTTTGTTGTCAGAAAAATCGGTGTGTGGTTCAGAAGGTGACCTCAGTGATTACTTGTGGGCTTTCATATATATTCCCTCCCTCTGCTTTCTGTTCTTAAAATTTCATTTTGGTTGGAAAACCAAGCTCAGTTATTCCTGTTACTGATAGCAGGAAAGTGATTTTATTTATTCATTTATTTGTTTATTTATTTAATCAATCATTTATTTATGTTTTTGGCAATTTTTCTGGCCGAGGAAACAGGAAAAATAAAGCCTAGATTTCTTCTCCTGACTGGCTTTCTGATACTGCTTATATTTAAAGTGTAATTTAGTTTTAAAACTACTCAGATTTAAGGGAAGAGATACTCGGAAAAAAGAATGTGCCGTTATTAGTGATTTGCACCTATCAGTAACTGCATTTTGAAGCAGCACTGTTTTAGCACTGTGAACAATGAAAACAGAAAAATGCAATGTCATAGATAAGACGTATACTCATTACTATTCCCCTGTTTTCCTGGAAGTATTAATCTTCGGTATTGTCAGCCATACTTTAAAATATGAGGTAAAAATTGTTTAAATGTTTGTCAGATGGGGATACAGGAGTTAGGAAATGCTGTAATGAGAAGTTATTTCAATACATGAGATAATATATATGCTTTGTAATATACACAGTTTGATATTATTAAGACATTACTGCAGAATTAACAGATTTCAAAGGACAGTATGTAACAGCCAGTGAATATGATACATTGCAAATAAGGTCATCTTGTTATACAGCTAGAAGTAATAAATTTATAGTGCTCATGATTGTTTTTCTGTATACATTTATCCTTCAGTGGCATTTGAATGTTCTTCTTTGTGTCTTAAAACAGCAGAAGAACTTACAGTCAAAGACCAGAAAAAATGAAAATAGAAGGAAAATTAAGAAAAGAAAGGAGGCAAAGTGCATTTCAGAGGCTGGGTAGTAGAGGAGAACGTGCCTTCAAAAATATATGTTTATATATTTTAATTTCAAGAGTATAATTTTAATGAGAGACTGTAACTTGTTCAGATACAGAGCTGCTTTAACAAAGAGAAGAGCAACCCTTTTATTCTTTGAGTTTTTGTACTATTAAAAGTTCGAAAATTTCAAGAGAAAGCTTTAAATTTTGTGGGTTTATAATTAAGTGTTTGAATTTTAAATGCCATTTTCATCTGTCTGCCTCCTGCTTTTTGATTTCAGTACAAGAGATGAGAGGATGTGGGAAAAGAAGGAAAAAACCTAACCACAGAAAAAAGAAAAAAAGGAGACGATAAGTTTTGTCAGAGTAATTAAACAAAATCTTCAACCCTCTCTTCCAAAATGTTGGGATTTTTCCTCCCTGTTTTTAATATGGAGAAGTCAATTTTTTGTCTACAAACACCTACTTTGAAAAAGAAAAACCTGACTAGTTTTATTTGTTAAATTACTGTGGTAGAAGTGAGCATTTAGAAGGTTTTTGAATGGTGTGACAACTATAATTACACACATAGGGAATAATTTTTGAGAGTAGAGGCATCTTCAATCCTGTTGTCAAAGACATGGCGAGAACATTTGGCTGGAAACTGAAGCAAGACAAATTCAAGCAGAAGGTAAAAGCACAGGTTTTTAACTTGTGTGTGTGTTATCTGTATGAACTTCTGCAGAGCTAATATTTGAAGTAGCTGAAGAAGTGGGGAGATGGGAGAAGAATTTTGCTTACTCTTTGTTGTCTCTGCATCCCTTTAAATGCAGTAACAAGAACCAGGGTAGTGTTACAGATTTGTACACAGATTCATGGCTGTCCGAAGGATGAAGGAAAGTAATTTTAGGTTCACTGTGTAAAGCTGGGAGATTGAGACAACAATATTTGACCAAGACAGGAGCCTGTTTTATGCTAGGGTCACTTGCAGTTGGCTCCAGCTCCTGGTTTGCCCAAACTTGTGCCTGGGTGACGGAGCAGGCAGGGCAACAGGCTGTCTACTGGGTTCCAAGTCTTCCCAAGGACAGGGAAAGGGCTGGTGGGTAGAACTGAGGCTGTGCCTGCTCAAGCCTTGTTCTTGGGAGGAGACAGGAGACTGTTTAGTGAATTGTTTGCAATCCCAGTGGACGAGCGGAAAGTAGTATCAGGTTAACTTGCATGCTCCAAAAGAATTCATGAGTTGAATCTTGATAGATCAGAGGGTTTGTGCAGGATTAGTCAGCGTTAGTACTGGGACATTAGGAGTTAAATTGTTTTCCCAGAGTCTCAGAAAGGAGTGGAATCAGAGCCAGCACTTGAAGCCAGGATTTGAAGCCAGGTCCTGCGGATGGACAATGAAGCTCGGCTCTCTTTTCATGGGGTGCAGAGCAGCTGGGTAGAAACATTTGTAATAATATGAATTCAGAATATCTGCACAATTAAATTGTAGTATCGATCCTTCAGCAGTTGCATTTGAGACCTCTGTGGACTAAGGAAATCAGACTTTAGTAGATTTTATATTTTCTAAATTGATATTGTAATCATGTTTTCACTATTTAAAATTTTCCCCCTGAAATACCAACATTTGATATACTTCCTCCATCTGTCTCTGTCCAGATTTGAATGGTTTGTGAGGTAAATTTAAGCTCTCTGTTGCATCATTACATTCAACAGCTTCTCAGAATTTCCATCCTGAGCCATGTTACAGAGGTCTTTGTAACTCATCTGTGTACTAGTGAAATTTGGACTTAGATGACTAAGATGTGAGTGGTTTCCCCCCCTGTTGCTTATGGGTAATTAAATTAAATTGGTATGGAATGTATCTTTAAGTTTGAGGGAGACCTAATGTTTAGACAGGGAATTGCTTAGGAAGTTGGTTTTTTGCTGCTTACACTTAGCTAACGCCCACCTCATTAGTGCAGATTGCAGTTATTGTTAATTAGTCCATGCAAAACAAACCAAGGAGACTGCCTAATTCTTTTCTAAATCTCACCTTTTTTAAACTGGTGTAATTCCAGCTTCTGTTATAGAATTACTGTAGATTTACACTTAATGAGTACCATGACATCCTGAACAATGCTCTCCAAGTCAAATGTGTTTCTTGTTTGGTAAAACCTGAACTCTCTGATCTTCAGTTGCTCTGAGTAGTATCTCAGGTCAAACAAAGGCATACCTCATTCCCTCTGTGTACTTTGGGCACCTCTGTTTTACTCCAGGTATTTACTGCTGTAAGCACTCTATGCCCAGAGGGTGCAGATTTACACAGCTGTGTGCCCTCTTAGATGCAATTCATTTATGCTATTTGCTGCACTGACACATAGAGAGGTAAAGTGTTGACCCAGGGCTTGTGGCAGCATAATGTCTGAACTCTGGCTGGCACCTAAATCAAGATATCTTCACTTGGAATAATTTCGAACTTTTGCTATGATTGACCTTATTTGTTCTATGTCATTAGTCTTTTGAAATCTAGGTATGCACAGTGTGTACCTTAAGGACATTAAATCAGCTTTTGAAGTCACAGCTTAGCAATCCTGCCTTGTGTGTTCCATGTGTTCCTTGGCATTACTAGTCCCATGCTCTAACCAACTGAGCTAGTTCACCAGGAATGAGTAGAACAGAGGTAGAGGGTATGAAGACAAACAAACAAGTGTGGTAATTCAAAATGTTTTGAACTAAAATGCTTCCTGCATTAGGTATGTCTGGGAGAGATCTGTGGTGTGCTGAGATGGGTAGAACCTGGACACATTGATGCAGATTGCACAGTATCTTGTACTATGCCTGACATCCAAGAGGCAATGAAGGACCATTAGAACTTAAAATCAGAAGTTGAAAGTATAAGTAAAACTCTTTATATGCTTCCATTCACAATATAGAAGGAAGACACCTAAAGCGAAATCTACTTCTTTTTACCAGAAGGATTTTAAATGAGAGTAGCAGTAATAAGGAATAAACCCCAAACAATTGTTGTGTTGAAACAGGAGCCAGCCTATAGCATTTGTGCCATTCTGCTGCAGCCAGTGTCTCTGTTTCACCACTCTGGAGGGTTGTGCAGGCTCAGGAGGTCGATTGTCAGCAGCCACATTCCAAAGCTGCATTTCTTCAGTTGCTTTGTGCTACTTGAGGTTTGCTTGCAAAGTAAAACTCCCACATTCAATGTGAAATGTTGACTCATCTCAAATCATCAGAGCCAGCATTTGATGCCAGGTCTTTCCAGTGCTCATGCTTTCTTCTGCTCTGGGAAGGATTAGGGATACTTCCAAGCCTCTGTACAAGAGCTGAAGATGAGCCCTCCCTTTCCACTCCAATTCCATGGGATGGTTATTCAGGAACAGTCCTGATATTGTCAGAAATATTTACTTTATATGCTTTTGATCTTATGCAAGCATAAATATTTTGTTTGTTTTTTCACTTGTCAGTCAGTTGTGTGCACATAGTGTAATCCAATACTCAGAGAAGTAGGAAGTCTCCAAAGTGCTTTTGGCTTTTCAAGAGTTTTAAGCTTTGCAAATAAAGTAATTTGGCAGATGTCTAGTATGAAGGGCCTGAGTAGAAAATAACAATCCTTATGTATCTACTGTCATTGTTTCTGTGTTTGTTCAGAGCTTGGCAGTAAGTAATGTTCTGGTTTGGGTTTTTGGGTGTATTTTTTTTTTGTTATGGTACACGCAAGAGTTGCAAAACCACACTTGTTTGTTTCAGGTTTCAGAGGAGAGATAGGAAAGGATACTTGTTGAAATATGAGATTAAAAAGGTGCATGGGCTGGGCCCACAGACTCAGTCCTCTTCCTGCTTAGACTGGCCCAGCCATTGCCTTGTGTGACTTGTAAGCACATGCACATCTTTTGGATCCATGACATTGCATTTGTGTACAAAACTGGAAAAGAAAAAGGGCTGCTGCCTTTGGTGGTGGTCTTCTAGATTTGCTGAGGTTATGGTAAATTTGCTTGCCAGAGTCCTTTTATTGAACTCATTGAATTAACATGAAGAATACAATGGGCTACCTAGTTGCTTCGTGCTTGACTTGGTCTGTTTTATGAGGGAATAAAAACAAGTGGATGAATTAAAACAACCAAACCTCTGAAGAGGTATTCAGTATCTTCAATTAAAATCAGTGATTTTGTAGTGCAGGCCTGCCTTATGCTGTATGTTTTTTCAGTCAAATGAGTGGCATCTTTGCAAAATATTTAACAGGTGGAGCTGTGTGAAAGAAGATGCTTCCTTAAAGCATGAAGCAGAGAAGCAGAAAACTGTATTGGTGGTGATTTATCAATTCAGCTGCAGTCTCTCCCTACAGACTGAGAAATGTTATTACGTGACCTCCTGGTGAGAGCAGTTATCATTAAAATGGTTAAATGCAATATGTCTCAAATCAAGATAGAGATTTTATGCAATAGTCACAGAGGGTCTTTGCTGCTGCTGCTGCTGTTATAAGTGTTTATGACTCAATAGCTTTATATTTTAGATGACAACAAATCTAACAGTTTGGACCAAAAAAAAAGCTTCTAGAAATACAAAAACTATGGATATGATACATTAAAACTGACCAATGTCTTATATTTAAGTAACTCAAATACAGCTTGTATGTGTGTCAACAGACTGATGCCAAAAACCCCAAAGCTGCACAAGCTTATCTGAGTTTCTTACCTGAATTGTTTTCCCTGTTTATCTTGAAAACTTTTATTTATATGCATATATATACATATTTTTGTCATTGATATCTCTATATTACCAAAATATTTTAGATAACAAGTTCTAACTCAATTTGTGGAACTTGACTGTATTTCTTGGTTTTGCCACTTTGTGTGAAGCTTAAACTGCAGATAGCTCAAAAATGAATGAAAGGGTATTAACTGTCCCTTAATACTAACCCTGCATATGGATAGTACTGGGGAGTCCAGTGACAGCTGTGGCTCTGGAGACTTTTGGTGGAATAGGAAATTGAAACCAAGAGATTCTGTAATTTGGTTTAGCCTGAGGCAGTAAGCAGTAATATATCTGAGGTCTGCTGGAATGCCGCAGGAAATTGGAACTGGACTCAGTGTAGCATCGAAGGTGATGGGTGTCATTGTCAAAATCTTTCTTGTATTCTTATGAGAGGTTTGAAAGAACTCAGAGACTTGGTAAAGTACATGTGAATGGGGCAGTGATGGTGAAGATGTTGCCTTCTTTCTGTGCACTTTTAATTTGTCCTATGTCATTTGTTGGTATCACTATTTTGCATTTGATATGGTGGAGCAACTCTTTCAGTATTATTCAGCTTTTTCCAGGCATCTTATTTCCAAATGTGTGCTTTCTCTCTGTGACAAATACCACAAGTTGGCAGCCTAAAGGAAGAGGTAGCAGGAGGTGAAGGAGTTTGGTAAAGAAAATACAAGAATTTGACTTAAATGCAGAAAGAAAGACCAATAATATCTTGATCATTGCATTTTCATAACTGATTTGACACAGGTTATTGGTGACTGGAGCCCACTAAACAAATGTGGTCATGTGACATAGACGATCAATATATAAATGCAAGACAGATAAGAGAGGCATGGTTTTCTTGACTACTTGGCTGTTTCTTGACCAGTGCGATATACAGCGGTCTGCGAGTGCCCTCCTTGCCATTTTTTCAGTGTGTGTGTTTATGGGTGAGTGATAATGAGAGGTGAAAACAAACTGTTTCATTCTCCTCCTTACACACTTCTTTCACTCTTCCTTTCTCATCTATATTTATTTTATTAATTCTCCTTTCACTGTTACATGACATCAAGGAATGGCATTCACATTGAAGGTTTTTGGGAATTTGGTTAAAAAGGTAGGGAGTTTGACATGGGGAATATGCAGACAGAAGATGTGTGTGTGGCAGATGTTTCTTCTGTTGGTGACCTTGGCTCCTGAGCTTTTGTATATATCAGAAATATAAACTCGGATCTGGCTTGGCAAAGAGCCCGTAGCTCTTGAGCAGCTGACTTAAAACCTCAGGACAGAAATCTTCCTGGTTTCCTATCAGCTACAGCTTTGAAATGTAGAATTAGTTCGTATTGATTTTGTGTATTTGTGCGAATGTGTTCATACCTACATACTTCCTTCCATCCTGTCCTCCCCCATGTATTTTAGAATTCTCTTTTCTGGAATTTTCCTTTCTTTCTGTTTTGTCCAAGGCCTTACTGCCACTTCAATACATACAGGATGCTGTGGAATAAAAATCTGTGTAGAGGTAACACCTTAAACCGGCAGTCAGCCCTTTGCTGGCTGTGTGGGCAGACATACACACCATTTGAAGGCACTCTAGTTTGAAGAGAAAGCCAGCTTCAGAGGAAGGATAATGTTTGAGAAACAAAACTCAACTTTCAAGGACTGGGGCACAGGTTGGATGCCATTTTGATTTTTCTTCGTCTTCTTCTTTCTAAGATTTTCCAGTTTTAGGTCAAAACCATGCTTCTAGCAGAAATCCAGCAACTTCAAAGTCATTCTGCTGACAAAAGTTTCACAGCTTGGGCTGAACTTACTGATATGATGGAAACTGCTGTGGGCTTTGAGACCTCATACGGTGTTCTAGCCAAAATGCTCTTGTTCATTAAAAATTGAAGTTAAGAGCTAAAAGCAAACCATAGCAAAGAATATGTAATGTTTTTAAAAGAGTAAAGTTTTAAAATTAGTGTATTTTATTCTGTTTTCTCAAAGATAAAAAATGTCATGCAGCATTCAGAACAACCCATTTTACTATTTTTGTGATTAGATTTTTTTATACTGGTAGCATCTGCCTGTTCCACCATCAGTTAGTACCTTGTCTGTTACAGAAATGAACCAAAAAACCATTGTGATTGAATGGACTCACAGCATAAATGTGCAAATATTAGCAGTAAGTGAAGACAACATTAGCCTCCCGTTTTTGTAAATGGGGTACATGCACATGGAAATTCAGTAATTTGGGTTTACATAATCTGTATCTGCTCAAGACCTGGATCCCTAGGAACAGAGCCAACATTTTTCAAAATCTCTAAAAATATGAATCTGTTTTGTATGACTGGGCATGCCATTGAACAGGTCGGAATAATTTAAGAATCACATAGAAGGTGGCCTCCCCAGTGTAAGTCTCCCCACAATGTAATTTAACTGTTGGTATTCTAACCCCCATTTCACTGAAAGAGAACTGATAGAGAAGTGAAGCAGGTTTTCTATGGCATTCCCAAGCCAGATATCCCAAAGAGGGGTTGTAAGGCTAATGTAGGATTTCCCTTGCTTTCACAGTAGTTCACCTGCTCGACTTCCACCACTGAAATATAAGCAGAATCACAGTCTTCATTACTAAATGCCACTGATTAGGTAAAAGGCAGGTATGTGGAAGAGTGCTACTATATGCTTAAATGTGATCAAAGCAACTATAAAACTCCACCGCTATGCTATATTAAAAAAAAATTTTAAAAAAGAATCTCTTAGTACTGTATCTCTTAGTGTATCTCTTAGTACTGAGTTTGTCCAAGTTCAGGCTTTAAAAAATTTGAAGTTTGGGTCCTATCTAGCCTTGTAGTCCTATGTAGAACTAAACCATATAATATTGTAATATGATAAATACAACATTATTTAACTTGTGATTTTTTTAAAACTTATTCTTATTTGCTTGCAAAAGTCAATCCTTTTTTTACTGTGAGTTCTGTTAATTGATCTCAGATTTTTATACAGTAGCTTCTGCTTCCTAATATTTCACTGAGTTGGTTTTGAGGCAAATTAAATTTACCTTTTTGAGAGCCATCTTCCTTCTTAGTTAATCATCTTTGACCATATAGCAGGAATTGTCTGAATGCTGCTTTTTGCACTAAACAGTTAGTTCATTTAATTTCTTATTATAAAAGCACTTTCTGTAACAAGATTGGCATTTATTTCAACAGTACAAAAATGTTCTGTATCATTATCAAAGTAACCACCTGGAGTGCTGTAAGTAATGCACATACATGGAACAAAACTGCGCCTTATTACAGATGTTCAAATGCAACGTAGCTGTGTGTCAACTTAAAAGAACTTTTAACTTCAGTAGAGTTGCTCAAGATTTATACATGTGTAATTGAGAACAAAATGCAGCTTCATGTATACATCTAATAATGCAGCAGCATTGCAGGAGAGGTAAATCTAAACTTTACTGCTGTCTAATAAATTATCTGGTAAGCACTAAAATTAAACTACAAACCAGTTCATTAGTTGCAGGCAGCATCACTAAATTGGGTCTAATAGAAGCTATGTAGTTGCAGAATGTGAGTGTCTGATTGTGAATATTATTGCTGTGACAGCAACAGTTAATTCAAATAATGACAGAACTTTAACGAATGAGGTTGTGTGACAGAATTAGCAAGAGCAGACTTGCTGAATAATTGGTTCTTTCTTGGTACAGTAAGTCATTGATTTCTATTCTCTTCCTTTTCCTCCTTCCACTTACAGCTGTAATCATCAATCTGGTCATATGTGCACAATGTCCTGAGACCTCAGCTACAGCTGCAGGGACAGTCTGGTGCCTATCAGAACAGGCCTGGCAGAAGAAATGCCAGACCAAATCCAGCACCAAGCCCACAGGCGTGTGGTCCCAGGGGCGCAGGTTGCGAAAGAAAGTGAGGGGAAGCTCTCAGTGGTGAGGAACACTGTGCTGCAGCCAGAGCTGGGATGACAGTGGGGGTTCTTCTGGAAAGCTCTTCCACCTGCTCCTCATTGTTTCAAGAAATGAAGTTGCAGCCTAATGTGGTGCTTTCCAAGTGTAAAATGATGTGTCTGCACTGCAGATCCGATGTATTTGTTGTCTTCATTCACTTTTCCTTGATTTGATCTGTTGCTGTTTTGCTCACAGATCAAACACGTTGTCCTTTTCACTTACAATGTGAATACTCATCCATTTATGCATATATGAGCCATAGCAGAGTGTGTGCTTGCATAGGAGCTCAGGAATGTATACCTCTATACATAGCACATGCTACAGTGTTTGCAAAGCTGTAATGTCACAGTTTCCCAGCAAATGCTTTTTGGGTGTGTAGCATCATCTAGTACGTAATCCTGTTTAATACATTTTTTTAATAGCCCCAGACTATGGCTTGTACTGCCAGATTTAAATTGAAAGTAGTTACTGCAATAGCCATATTCAGGAGAAATGAAAAATATGAACGAAACCACTGGAGGCAGTTGGTTAAGATGTGGCTTGATAGGCAGGTGTCCAAAGATCAGATGTAGCTCTAGTCTCTGTATTAGGATAAGTCAATTTTCTTGTACATTTCATTTTTTCTTAACATTTCTCAGAAAGTTTAGATTTGGAGCTATATTTAGTCCCTCAAGGGCCCTGCTTTGATTTTGTTTTTGCATGCTGAAAGCTTTGATTGGACCTGTGTGTTAACTTGCCATCACTTCAAGGAAGTGTTACACAGATTCATCAGGACTCATTTTCCCGTGCCCTGACTCCCTGACGTGTTCTGCAGCAGGCGGGTGGAATGACAGCTCCCTGCTGCTGATGCCACTGCAGCCTGTGCACTCCCCTCACACACAGACTCTGTTTTTTAATGCCGTATAACTGCATTTAAGTGTTCAGAAATTTGGGACATCTACTTTGCAAACTCTGACAGTGCCGAAACAAGGCTCCTGAACAATTTGTAAAAATAACATTTTTCATAGTTCTCTACACACTGGAATGACAGGTACAGGCTGTGCAGGCACAAAGAAAGCTGTTCCTTTTCTGTGTGCTCTGTGTCATATCCCCCCCAATATTATATCTTCCAGAATCACAGATGATTCCACATGGATTCTAGAATTTCTGTAATTTTGGGTTAACATTTTGGGTTCTAATTTAATAGAATAATGAAATATCAACCCAAACAAGGGACGTAAGTGTCCACAGAGTTGGAGGAGAGGTAGAAATGATTTAGATAATACACACGTTTTGGTTCCTCTTTTACTAGCATGCAAATTTTTTGTTGGATTCTGGAGAGTTGAGAAAGGCTTTTTAATCTGCAGTCTGTAGGATGCTTGCAGATGCTTTGCAAATACTTTCATACTCCAAGAACTCTGGACTGATCTTCTGCCAAAATCCAGGAGGTGTTTTCCTGCTTTTTCTGATAAAGCAGGCAGTCTTTGCTTGGTATCCTGTCAACTGGGATCTAGAGTAGCATAATGAAATATGTGCTGCTCTATTATAATCTTTAGTGATTAGATAACATTTAAAATAATTTCCAAATCGTAAACTCAGTTGCAATTCATCATTATGGCCCCTAAAGATACAGGATTAGGTACAACAAATTAAAAGCTCAAAACTTTGTTTAAATATTATAAAATCTGAAGACTTTCTAAATCTGTAACTTTATGCCTTGATTCTGAAAAGAATTGGGCATATGTTATTTATATTGTGTGCAGACTTCTGTCATTCTTCCTTTCCACCTGAGTAAGGTTTTTAAATGACAATGATTTTTGTTTTGTAACAATTTGTAATATACCAAAGACAATGTGACATTTACCCTTTGGCAGCATTTGCATGCTACTAGAGAGCTTCAGCTTTGACTCTGGACATTTGTGTTGATAATCAGTTGCTGTTTAAACAGGTGCTCAATAGAAAACAGTTTTCAACTACTTCCTTATGGACCTTTTCTTGCCAGTTCTCACTGCAGCATCCTGTTGAGGAGTGCTGCCAGGAACCACTGACACTGTATTTTGATAATTTACATACAAGCATTAGACAGTTCTTCATAGCAAATTCTCTGCATGTTTCTAGTTTTGCAGCTAATAAAAGAAACGAGCAGATGTTCCCATTTCTTTTGAAGGTCATAGATTTGCCTACGTTTTCTCCAAGTTTATAGTCTTTTCCGTCTGGAACAATAATAGATGTAAATTCAGCAACAAGAAAATACCTGAAGGAGGTTGTAGCCAGGTGGGGATTGGTCCCTTCTCCCAGGTAGCAAGTGAGAGGACAAAAGGAAATGGCCTCAAATTGCACAAGGGAGGTTCAGGTTAGATACTAGGAAAAGCTTCTTTATGGAAAGGGTTGTCAAGCATTGTGACAGGGAGCCCAAAGAAGTGGTGAAATCACTATCCCTGGAGATATTTTAAAAACGTGCACAACTGGTGCTTTGGGACATAGTTTCGTGGTGTTTTGGCACCTGGATTAATTGTTGGACTTCATAATATTAAAAGTCTTTTCCAACCTAAATGATTCTGTGATTCTATGAAATCATGGAATGGCATGTTATATACAAACATTACAGCAAATCACTAATAGTTCCTGAAGGATTTTAAAATTTAATTTGACATTTCCTTGCTAGATTAGCTTTCATCTCCTACATCAGTATAGTGAAGGTTTACCTATAAGGTTGTATATAAAATAATATCATATAAAGAATAATGTGTATAGTTGCTGTTTAAATATTTGATAATTATTATCATTGATAATCCTTAAAGATCCAAAAAGCTTGCATCAACTAAGGTACAATAGTGAAAGCCCAGCAACATAATCTGCCTTAAATCTCAGTGTAAGAGGTTTGAGCTCCATGGGATTACCTGGCTGTGGGCTGAGAGTGTGCATAAGGGTAACAGAGCTCTAGTAACGTGAATTGGAGATGATAATGAAGTGTGTTGGGATAAGTGTTTGTGTTTTTCCTGGTGCATTAAAAAACCTCAGTGGATTACAGCCACCAGTATGTAAATGAAGCCTCTGTAGTAAGATTATTCCAGTGGTACTGCCCAAGGCCTGTAAATTAATTACATAGGTATTTATTAGAATTTTCTTTGAAAATTCCAGTAAGCTTGTGTTTAGATGTTTAAATTATATACCTTACTGTTTTTCAGAACTCTTGAACTTTGAAATCATTGCAAGTTGCCAGAGGTTCAGCACTTTTAAACAACAAGTCATGTGTTTAGGCTCTTAATAGGTGAGCCTGGTTTGAGCACCCTCAGGATATGATTCATAGTCTGTTACATTAATAAGAAGCCTTCAATTTATCTTAAAGATATTAACTCAATCTGTAATCGATTCTGAGCTATTACTGCATATTTAAAAATAATTTATTTTAAAGACTATCTCATTCTGCAGTGGATGGACTTCTGGAGAGGTATTCACATACACTGATCACATCTGTGTAGCTGTACAAAACAAACCAGTGGCTCAGCTTAGAAAGAATTGTTCAGGTACTGAAGTCTGTACAATACAGATCAGCAGGTGAAAATGCAGACTCTGTGTAATTGGTGGTGGTTTTGTTATTCACAGGTGTAACGTTTCCTCTGAATTGTTCTAAAAGATAAAAGATCTTGAAAACCAGTATTTGGACTTGGGTTCCTCTCTGGGTGGTAAAACAGTGCTCCAAGCTCACTTGCTTCCCAGCAGTGTCAAAAAGGAGTCCGAAGTATGTTCCTTCACTAGTGCTTGATTTGAAAAAGGAAAAGAAATCAGGATGTCAGGACTGTGGGCATTGTCCCATTGACTTGAATCCAGTCATTTCAGTAAATACAGCCCAAGCTGGTGTAGAGTAGTGGTATTTTCCCCGTTGGATGGGTGGTCGGAAGTAGGCATTAAGACCTTAATATAATTCTTGCACAAGCATTTATACTGCCTTACAAAGATGTGGCGATGATGCTGCACCAGCTGCAGGAGCCAAACTCAACTCTGCCCTGTTGAACAGCCTTCAGGTGAGTTCAGAGGGTTGTGGTTGGGCATGCTGGACCTGCTTTTTTGATAGCCCAAGGATGGCAGGCTGTCACTCTGTCATCTCTGTCCTGGATCTCTGGTGTCCTGACTCTGAGTGCTTGGGGAAGTAGGTAAGTAGAAATCTAAAGCACTCTTTTGAGGCTTCAGTAATTTAGGGCAGCACTCAGGTTTTCTGTTTCTTTGATTAAACTTCTTTCCAAGTTTAAGTACTATGTGTTTTTAAAATTAAGATAAATAGAATCAAGATGAAGTAGTAAGCTGGAATGATATTTTTTAGAAAATTAACCAAGTTAGAATCTTACTGTCATCTAGCAGAATATTTTTTATTAATGCATTTAAATTGTCAAACTTGGATAGGATCAATTAATGAGATTGCATTTGATGCAAATTTCAATTCATTGTTACTGTCATCACGTTCATGTATGTTGTAATAACATCTGTGTACTGAGCTAGTTCAAAAGGCTAGCTCTGCCATGGAATGCATTGATGAGCATGCACAGTTGGGAAGTCTTGGAATGAGTCAGAATTGTGTATTTAATGTTGAAAGATTTCTGTGGTACTGTAGTGATCTGTAAACACTGAGCTTGAAACAGTAGCTCATTAATGCAAACCACGCTGTCTTACAAACATTAGTTTGGATAACAACCCCAGACTGGATAAAGGATAGGTTTTGATTTCATTCTTTATTTCATTCCAGATTTCACTTTCTTCCATTAATTATTGAGCAGAAATACTAGACTGAGAAAACTTCATTGTACCTTTTCCAGAGGTGAAAATAATCTCAGGAAAAGAAATCCACATAAACAATATAACACATTTCTTATTCTGAAGTTAACAAATAAGGAAGAGATGACAGAGTATTATTGACCTAGTAGTTTCTAATCAGTCCTTTAGTCAGCTTTTTTCTCTTTTCAATTATACAAATTTTTACTTGAGGAGCCTCCATATGTATTTCACTTCTAGCTCACGTCTTCTCTGGTCTTACTTTAGAAGACAAAAATGTACTTGCATTTTCTTTCTGGTGTAACAGTTTTTTCTGCTCTTTCAAGGGGTATGTTTTATATTAGCATTACCATCTGTAGGAGAAGGGATCCAAGACACTACCTGAAAGCACACATTTAAGAGTATGTGCTGCAAATGTCATTATGTGACCCTGTTTGTTGATAGACAGTCTCTTTGTCATCCTTCCAAAAGGCTGATGGGCTTATTTGAATATTATTTGAAACTAAAGTGAGCAAGGAGAAAAACCCGTGTAAGTGTTTGTATTGGAAGTGTAAAGGAACCCATTAAGGACCCCACGTATGAATAACGGTGTCAGCGATGGAAAGAGAAATAGGACTGCTCCCGATGTGTTTCCTTTCACCATTTATTGTCCTAGTTTTTCAGCAGCGAACTAGAGGCTGGAAGCTGTTCAGTGGCACTGTACAGTGCTGTGGCTCTCCTGAAGAGCCTTTCCCAGTGTTATCCAGGTATGAAAAAGCCTTTGAACTCTTTCATAGATGTGGCTGAGTGTGACCTTTTCTGGTAATTCTTTCCCGTGTTTTCTTACTCAGAAAGAGGGGCAACTGCCTCTTTTCTAGACGCCAAGATCTGAAAGTGGGTAGCTTTAGTAGCTGTCTTTCATCATTCTGCTTGGAGGAAGAGGTCAGGCCACTTCACAATGATGAAGACTGATGTATCACGGACAGGGTCAGAAGCAGAATTTGCTTTATTCTCCTAGAATTACATTAACTCTTAAAGAGCTGGATTTTGCTCCAACTTATGTTCTGTAGGCAATATCTTCACTGACTTTTGTGGAACAGTTTACAGATAAAGCATCTACTGTCAAGCTGAACAGATCATCTTAATCGCTGCTTATATAAATCTGTTTTTTCACACCTATAATCACTTTGAGAACAACTGTCTTGCATTTAATTTCTTCAGAGCTCTAGTTTTCTCTTCAGTTTGCTTTAGTCTCTGAGCTGCATAAAATGTCCTTCTTGTAGCCAAGGTAGGAATGATCATAAAATTCCAGTGCATAAACTTTCCTACATTGCATAATGTGTCCATTTATATTGGCAAATTCAGTTGTGTGAAATACATGGCATGGAGTTTGTTCTAAATCCGTCACTGATGGGAGGTTTATCAACAGGCCCTTCTTGAATCCTTAGTAGAGAGAAGTTGGCGAGGTCAGGATCACATAGTGACCGTGGTGGACCAAATGCTTGGCTGAACCTGGATTTTGCTAGGAATTGTGGAGGTTTCAGAAGATTACTGCCATATGATAGCTAAGCAGTGACCTATCTTACTGCTTAGTTTTCGCATGCCAAGTCCCTTTGAAGCCAGTGCCTTGAAGAGATGTGTCCTCTAACGCCCATACGCAAGACCAGGTTGAAACATATTGCTGCTCTCAATACAGAAAGGCTGATGTTGCTACAGCTTTCTCTACCAGTGCCATGGCTGCTGAGACATTGTTGGTCTTTAATGTTGTTGATGTGTCATGTTTAATAAAAGTAACTACATCTGCTCTGATTTAATATTTTGACCCAGATCTGACAATCTCAGAATCATCTATCACACAGGAGTTTCCCTTTTCCTCCTCTTGACAGGTTATGCGCTTTTGTTTCAGACAGAGTTGATCTCTCCTCTGATGCAAATGTACAGCCACTTTCCAGGCAGGATCTCTATCTCATGAAAAAGATTTATTAATTCCAAAAGTCCCTTTCCTTAGGGACTCTCTTAACCAATTTGTACTAGCACCATCTTTCTTACCCATTTCCTTCTGGAAAGGTTCATGAACTAACAGTGTAGTTAACAGTGAATTGACAATGAATGCATAGAAAGGTGAGTCCGTGCAGGTCCAGAAGGTCCTGTGCCAATAGTGGCACAGTGTTCTGTTGCAAAGATTTTGTTGTTGTTGAAATCCAGTAAATGAAACTGGAGCTTTCAAACTGAATGTGGCTCCTACTTGGAACAGTTTAATCCTTTGTTCCCTCTAATAGGATAACGAAAGAGTATCGAAAGCTTGCTTGTCATGATCATACTCAGTTCATAATGAACCATAGTGCAGCAAATTTTGGGGGTCCATCTGAGGTGGTAATTTTCATGACTTCTGATCATGTTTTTATTGGAGATTCTCTCCCAGGGATTCAGAAATTGTTCTTAATCTGTATATATCTAGGATTACATTTTCAAAACTGTCTAATGTAGTCTGCTCCCATTTTGGTTGCAGTCAAAAGCAGTTTGACTTCTGACTTCAGTGATAGAATTATGTGCCTACTCTACATGCTTTTAACAGTCAAGTTCCCTAGTTGTTTTAAATTTGGATGTACTTATCCCTGACAATTGTACTTTGCTTAATAAAATTCCTTCTGGACTTGGTTCTTGACCATATCCCATGACCAGTATGACCTTGCTAATAATGAATTATAAATGTGGTTTCATCTGACCTAACTTTCCATGGCAGTGCCTTTATACTCTCACTTTTACTATTTGATAACCATTTTGTCTTCCTTGAGCAAAGACTCTTTGAAACATTTCAAGTCTTACAGGAAATTCAGTGTCAAGGGATTTGAAAAATGTTTCTTCTTGAACATCCCATTATCCAAAGAATACACAAAGGGAATAGTTATGGTACCATGAGGCTTCATATAAGAGTAATTGATTGGAAGGTAGTATTTTAATATTGAGATTAGTGCTCTATAAGAGACTTAACTGAGAATTGCCTTGCATTGAATACACCCGTAGGTGAGATCATCGTTTAGGTGGTCACAGAAATGACTGGGAATATCTGTCTGTCTCCTTGTTATTCTCTCCTTCATTCTCTGCCATTCTTTTCCTCTAGGTCTTCCCATTCAAGTTCACCATGCAGAACAGCTGCCCTGGGCCAACTCCTGCTGAGCCAGGCTGATGGGAGAGCACAGATTTTTGTTGCTTTTCTGTGCTTGGTTGTGGGTGGGTGTTGCACATAATGAACCCNTTGAGCACTTTTGGGAAGGGTGGGATGGTGTTCTGGGAAAATGCAATTGCTGTGTATTCCATCTGTGTCGGCATCTGAGAGGAACGGTTATTAGAGCAGGACCCAGAGCATCACACCTGCAGTCCAGTCTCTGTGGGATCAGTAATTACATGTTAATTAACAAGTCTGGAATGAGTGAGAGTTTGCATGTCAGCAGATAATCTGTATAGTGACTAATAAACTGCAGAATGTTTTCAATTAGCAGGCTTGAAAAGGAAATCCCAGTGAGTGTTTTGCTTGGTTGGGAAAGGATGGAATGAATGCACTCTGTTGTTAGTTACCCTCCAAATAGGAAAGTGGCAGATTTAAAAACTACATCGTAAAGATTAAGATCTGAGAACGCAAGTGCTTAAGTTACTTGCTACTACTGTGCATTGATGAAATCATACAGAGTAAACTTCAATGAAATGAAATTTTTCGCTTGATTAAATAAGAGCAAACATGGAAAAAATCCATTCTTGCATAGATTCTTTCAAGCTTTAAGGTCAAAAATGTATTTTTATTGCAAGTTTTTTAACAGACTGAAGTACGGACAACTCCAGAACCTGTTCACCAGGGAAACAAATGCTGCATTCTTTCTTTGGCCCGAATTCTGGGAATCATTGACTATATTCCACCTCTCTTAGGCTTTTCACTGTGATCTCCAGGTGTTAGATTCCCTCCATTATATGTTTACATAGTAATGTAAGGAGAACTTATTTCTTGGTGACCTGGCTTGTCTGTTTTAACTTGAATTTATTTCTGTTCTGTCCATGTTTGCACTCAGGGGCAGCATTTGAAAAGGTAATTTCCAAAAGTGTTGGAGCAATTTTATAATTTTAATTTTTTTCCCCTCTAGGATGATATTACAAGAGCAGGCAATCTGGGACCCTGCTTTTTAATTAGCTACAAGTAAGGAGAGGTTATACAAGGGAAGAATTATGAAAAATTTGTTTGAGATTTACAATTTATAGAAGTGAACTACAAAACTTTTGCATTAAGAGCTTCAAGGTATGTAGTACATAATTTTGAACAACTTTCCAGCATGGCAGATGGATCAGAACCATTCAAATCAACCTGAAGTCATAGTTTTCAAGTTAATTCTTGTTAAGTGAGTTGTATTCAAAATTAAAGTGAGTCAGAAGAGGTATATTGTGATGGCCACAATGTATTTAGAATTACTGTTATGGAAATACACTTAAAATATGGATGATTTTCAGCCTTGTGAATATCCAGAACTACCTATCTCTGGCTCTATGTTGTGAAGCTGCTTTTAATGTTTTGTGCCAGAGAGGATGCTTTTGGGAAAGGAAAGCTGATACAGATCTGCTTTGTGCACTCTTCATCTACATGGCTCATCTTCAGCTCCTCCCAAGCAGGATTGGAACTATGTGGAGCCCTGGCTGGGCTGAGCTACAGAAGCAGGATTATAAACTCCACTCCTGTGCCACATCATGTATCTCTGATAATGAACATTTTGCACAAGAGATTTTTATTTTATCTTGGAACAAGTGCAGCTTGGATATGAATAATGTCATCAGTTGTAGCTTTTCTTCTAAATAATCATCAGTCTTCAGGTTGGCAGTGAGCTGTTGGGCTGTCTGAAGTACAGAACGCAGAATCCCCCTTTACATCCTGAGTGGTACATCTTACCCCATTTAACCACTGATCTAGTTATGTTCAAGGCATGAGTTGCGCTTTTTGGACCTTCTGTCAACATCAATTTCCCTCCCTCACCCCCATCCCTCAGACTGTTGCTGCCACTTGTAGGAAAGCAAGGCAAAGGCACATGGGAAGATGCTAGATCGTTTCCACATGGTGAGATGTAGCAGAGTTGAGCCAGTCACTTGAAAAGTCCAGATGCTGTGAGAAGTTTTCTCAAATTTCTCTTCTATGTTTTCCAGCAGATCCCTTCCTGGGTGCTACACTGAACCAATATTGGATACAAGAGATCTCGATACAATCTGAGGCATCATCTCCTTCATGGAGCTAAATTTTTTATTACCTTATAATTAATTTGTATGGTTCTCTGTAGGACTGTTAGGAAATCACATTGGATGTACAGGTTTGACCAAGCCCCTTCTAGGGCAGGCAGGCAGGTTTTCTGCCATTTCAGATAAACCATGATGACTGACTTCAAGACTTTTCAGTTCTAATGGGGGCTTATCAGTGCTCACCTGCATCAAGTGCATGATGGTAGGTTATCCTTAATTAAATTAATCTAGTTCAAGGTATTCCCCTCCTCCCTTCCTCTTTCCCCGTCCTTCCCCTCCTGTATTTCTGAAGGATATCTGACTTTGTATCTCACTCACATCAGCTTGCAGATTTTTTAGTCTTCTCTTGTCATGTTAAATCCAGGATTGGTTGGAGCCCAAGAAATGGGTTACGTTTTTCACTCTGAAGACAGCGTGCATCTAGAATTATGTCCTCACACGTAATTGAAGTTGCAGCTGTTGCACCAGCCACCTCTTTTCACACTGTCAGGGAAAAGAGGCACTGTGGAAGATTACTAGCCCCTGAAAGCAGCAGTTGGTGTTTCTAACACATGCAGACCTTCACATGTATTAATGTGAAGATTTGTATTTACAAACACTGAGGTTGAAATTAGAGGTTTCTTTGGATACAAAATGTTATTGTGGTCACCTCGTGTTGATCCTTCGGGTTTTCCACCAGTATGACAGCTGTCCATAACTTACTGCTCAGAATGTTTGTAAAGTGATAGCAAGTTATATTTTTCCTCTCTTACACGACTTGTTCCAGATCGAATTGATCTAATTTAATTAATTTTAAAGTAATTTGTCTCCTACTTTTGGGTACACGTAGAAATGATCTAATTCCTTGTGACTCCTCTTAGAAATCTGCAATTTGACAGGTTATGCTATACAAAATGCTAATATAAAAATGCCAGTGAAGCAATAACAGCAGGACAGGACTTTTAAACTGCTATGAAATAAAACCACGTGGAAGTGTAAAGGACTTGACTTAGGTTTTCAGATGTTCAGCCAACCTCATTGAAATCATTTAACTCCTCTGTACCTGTTTGTCTCTTGTTTGCCATCACCCATGTGATTTACAGTTTCTAGAAATTCTTCTCAGAAGTGTCTCTAAAATGCTCTGAGACCTGGATGCCAAAGAACTATAACTATTAGCAAATAGTCTTCAGTTCATATTGCTGTCTGAACTGGGGTCACCATCATAGTTTTAAAAACAGGCTTTCAAACCATGCAGTCTCAAATTAGAAGTAGTTTTAAAAAGCTGATGGTTTTCCCAAGGTCTATAAAATCAGCTAATCCCAAAGAAAAGCCGATGTCCTTAATTCATCTTGCTTTAATTTCTGCAGTGTTAATGCCTCTTGTCCAGGCTGTCAGCGTGGCTCCGCTGTGAATCCGTCTGTATCCTGTTTGCAGGGGCTGCTTGAAATGCTCTGGGATTCCTGAGCTGAGGTGCCTGGCCAAAATCGTGTCCTGCTGTCTGCTGTGTGAGAATGCATTACCCCACCAGGCAGGGGGCCATGCTGAACCTGCTGGGTTTTTAACTAGGCATCATGAGTCAGACACTTTACTGTTAAAAGTGCGGGGTTTGGGCTATTTAATTATTTGTTAGCTGTAAGAATCTGAGGACTCACGAACCGTCTCTTTTGAGGAATGCAGTGATTTCATCAGATAAATGTTTAAAGCAGGGCTAAGATAGCAGCCAACCACAGCAGAAAAATATTTTTTCCTTTGAGATAACCTCTTAAATATATACATATTTAAAACCATTTTCTGTCTGATTCTAAGCACCCCTTCTGTCAGCAGCAGACAGAATTAAAAAGAGAAAACTCTCAGTGGATGCCTTTCTTTTTTTTGTGAAATGTGTCAGATGATAAGCAAAATGTAACTGGTATTTATTCTACTTTTCATGTGCCCTGCAAACTGTGGAAGGCAGCAATAGATAGATAGAGCAGCAACAGCCTGATAAGCCTGGCTTTTCCCTTTCTGCTGGCTTTCTGTTTACTTTACTTCCTTTGAGGGAACACTGGGCTAGAGACCAAATGTCTTTACTCATCTGGGAGATTTTAGAGCTGCTGGGAATAGACTGGTGCAAAAAGCAACTCCTTGATTACAAGATTTGTAGGTAAATGTTACCCCTGCAATAATCACGATTTCCCCTCCATCTCCTCCACAGCACATTCTGTTCTAGCAGTCTTTAACAAACAATAATAGCAAAAATAAGCCGTATTTTTTTTACACTGGTTATTTTCTCTCTCCTTACTGAAAAGGACACATAATGGAATGAATCTGGCTTCCCATCTGTTGCTAGGTGCAATTCAAAGTGGCAGTTTTGACCTATAAAGATTTGGCTGTTTTGCGTCATGCTTACCCTAGAGACAGCCTCTCCCCTTTAATTTCTCTGTGTCTCCATTTTCCATCTGTGAAAAATCAGGATAACACTACTTTTCTTCTTCACAGGGATTTTACAAGGACACATTTATTAACAGGCACAAAGCATAGGCTCTGTATTAGACATCATGCAAATATCTATGTCCAAAAACTCGCTGCCACCCTCAGTCCCATAGAACACGAGTTGATTGACCTTCATTATGTGACAGAAGGTGATTTGTTGCCCTAGGCTGCATTATGGATGTCCATCTCTGAATCTTGCTATTTTAAAACATATTCATAAAAGGATACTTGCAAGTCATCCAACTGAATTTGGTGTTTCCGATCAAATAGTTTGGGACATCCCAGGGGTATGAAATGAACGTATCATTAATGTATCATTAAGTGTGTTTACATGTTGCACTTGTGGGTCCCAAATAAAGTAAGGGCCAGTGGGGACCACAAACTATTGGACTGGAGGAGGTGTGTGTGAGATACTTACCTATTTGGGAATGGTTTCCTCAGAGCATGTGTCTCCAGAACTGTGGTTGCCTGTTGTACTAGAAGGGAAGTAGTTCCTCAGTTAGCTCCATAAATCAGTAGTTCTCAGGTGCATTTTTGCAGTCACATGCAGGTCAGGTTTAAGCAGTTCAACAGGCCTGTTTGAGAGAAGGCATCTCCAGGGCATGTTGGTTGATCAAAGTGAGATTTTAGACTTGTACTAAATTATGGAACCTGCAAGAGTTCAGGGGATGGGTAGGGGTGTTTTGAAGAACTGTGGCTTTACAGCAGCAATCCTTCAGTACAGACTCAGGGTATTTCATACCTCTCCTATTTACGATGAGATTGTTGGAATGTCAAAACTCAAGCTCAGCAGTGATAGTAGTCCTGTGACTGAACAGCAGACAGGGCAGCAGCATTCCTTATGGATGATTACAAGACATGGTCCATCAGCTAGATGGATAGACTTGCTCATTGATGTGGGGTCTGTGCCTGCCAGCTCTTTATAACCCTTAGTAAAATCCTTGGAGTCTTATTTCCAGGCTGTGCTAAGCATGGCTGGCACATATGATGTTAGCCCCCAGTGGGGATACTGGTAGCTATTCCCGGTCTCACAGCGACAGAAAAGATGCAGGCTGTGCCAAAGTAGCACATGGGAAACTGTTATAAGGTCTGTTAAAGATCATTGCAGTGTTTTAGGTTTTTCACCATACTGCATCCAAATATTCTATATTTTTCATAATATTATCTTTGTAGCAGTAATGAAAATTGACCTTGTGTTATAAGAAACTGTTCTATTAAAACTCCATTGCATTATGTGGGTATGCATACACAGGCTTTGCAGAAGATGCAGTCTTCTGCAGAGAGCTCTACCAGCTTAAAAATAAGAAAATTGTAGCTGCCACTTTACCTCTCCCCTTAATTCTATTCTTTGTGGTTATGCTAAATGTAGGATTTTATCCTTTTTAGGTTTAGCTACCTTTTAAGAATCTGGTGGAAGAATTCAGAATAAATAGATAACAAGAAACTGCAGCAGAGCTTTCTTCAACCTGTGTTTAGGAACATGTTACCGAAACTGCAAATAAGTGGTTAATTAAAATGTAGCTTACAATGTATTCACTTTAGTTAACGAAACAAAACAGAAGCGCCTTCATTTGAACATCAATGATATGGAAGCCGCAGCTTTGAGGTTTGGCAGTGACACAGCTTTTGAGAACTGGAAAAGAGTATCAGGGAAAGATAGAGACAGGGCCTCATCCTGCAGAGCTTTACTGATTTGATAGCTCTTCGTATTTCCTTAGGGCATGTTTGCCTGTAGCACTGCATTCCTGTGGAAAGGCTCTTAATTTTGCTCAAAGGATGGGGTCAGGAGGAGGTGACATCTCCCTGCGTATGAGGGAGCGGGCAGGTCGAGCCGCGCCGAGCCTCCCCCCGCTCCTCCCGCTGAGGCGAGGGGCAGCGCTTCGGCAGGACCATGTGAGCTATCTCACAGCACCTCGTTAGCATGGGATGATGGCTTTATTGGAGGAGCGAGTCATAAAAAAGCTTCCTTTGGTTAAAAATGAGCAGTTTTATTTTAGTGTGATGACAGCCTGATACTGAGGATTGAATTTTTGCATTGCAGCTAGTTTTGTGTGTATGCAGGCAAGGGAAGGGAGCTGTGGACATACATAGCTAGAAAGCAGCTGCTGCAGGGAGTGAAATCCAAAGAAGGAAAACCTGCTGTGATTTTTTTATTTTTATTTTTTAAACTTCTGAGGTTTTCATGGTCCTGTCAGCTGAATGAATGTCTCTTTGAGTAGCAAACTGCTTATGTGGAAGTCCTGGCTCTGAATCTCACTTAAAAGTGATCGTTTGCAACTATGGGTGAGCTAACTACCAAGGATGAAGGTTTCAGATGTAGTTTTTTTACTGCTAGTTGTAAAGCAAACATTTAATTAAGGTGTTGCACAGTCCTGTATCTTGTCATCATGGACACACAATCTACAGAAAGATTCAGTATACCTGTTCCAGGGAAAAAAAGCTACTGTAGGAAAATGCGTCAAAAAACCTCCCACATAATGCAATGCCAGTGTTTAAAAATCCATACTCACCTTTCATGTGAACATCCCAAAGTGCTTTTCAGATGGAGAAACTGGAACTCAAATTAATGACACAGTACTTCTGGTGCCCTCTTACAATATATTTATTTCATCTTTCTTTTGTATGCTGTTACCTAGGAAGGCTAAGCCTGGTTTTTGTTAACGGTTCACACCAGAGAAGTGCCCCCACCCTGCCCTGCTCTGGAGGTCTCCAGGTGCTACTGCACTGTAAATAATGCAGGTCAGCAGTCACCTGCTGGGGCAGGGACACAGAACCTACAGGAACTGTAGGTGAACTACACAGAACTGGCAGGAACCAACAGAACCTAGGCTCCAGGGCAAGTTTACCTGGACGCTAGACGAGATTGCCTCCCTAGTGTTGGTTTTCATCGCTGATATTATACTGAAGTCCAAGGAAAATGCCACAGAGAAGGAGCCATGTATTTGCTGAAAACAGGGTCAGCACCATTGTTAAATTTAGAAGGATAGTACGTGCATAGCTCGCCCCAAAATACACGTGCATATCTGCTGTCTGTCACAAGCCAGTACGCCTGTCACTGGATAACCTCTGGTGTGCAACTCGAAGGTTGTTGAAATTCTTCAATACGAAGAGGCCAGGCCTCTCCACCTGCCGGGGCGGCGCGGACCGACGGCGCTGGGCAGGGACCCGATCCAGCCGCCGAGCGGTTTGCGTGCCCGTGGTTTGCGTGCTGGCCGCCAGCAGAGGGCGCTGCGAGATGCCAGTCGGGCTCGGCGCTGTCCAGAGCCCGGAGGAACCCGCGGCGATCGTGGGACTCGACGCCGAACAATGTGCTGCTTTTCCTGCCACGGTGCTTCACCCACCAAGCGCTTAGGGCTGCTTGAGCTACCAATAGGCAGATTTAGTTCTTCGGCACGTACTGTAGACCCTGTGCTTCAGGTCGGGAGGTCTTCATCTAACTCCATTGGCAAGCAGAGCGACAGTGCTTGTGATAGAGGATTTTCTGCTGAAATAGCAATAATGTATGCAGATAATGAGTTGGGATATACATGCATCTGTAATTTGGGTATCCATGTGTAATATCGATATTTAGAGAGTAGGCGGGGAAGGGGAGAAAGTGTTACAGCTCTTGTATAGTTCAGTCGCCTTGGTTGGAGATGCACCTAACTGGAAATATGCTATTTCGGTCCTCACTGATGAAGGTTTCAGGTGCAGCTATTCTCTGTGACGTCCCTACTTGCCTGGATGGTGTGGTGTACAAGTACCATATGGATATACTACCTGCAAGGGAGGAACTAATTTAAAAAGGAACTAATTTAAGAGGTGCTTAGTGTTGTGGGCAGATCAGTAAATAAAACTGATCAATTCCAATGTGAGATGCTGTGACCCTGGGGCTCTGACCCATTCTCTATCTATATCTACCTATATATTTAATATATTTTTTTCATGTGATGGCTCCATTTACCTCCCATTCTTTGTAAAATAACTAACACAGTGGTGCCCAGGTTATTATCATGTCATATCATACCCAGAGGCCCTGAGTATTATCATGTCATGAATAACAGTAATGTCATTTCCACCTTTAAAGCCTGTCCTGACCTCGTCATGTTCTTTTATAAATATTGATCTTTTAAATGGTATACATTGTTACTCTTCATAAAAACTGCAAGAGGACCATCAGCTTGCCACGGAGACTATTGAATCCTAGATCAAACAGATCAGTTACGATCATTTTGGGGTGTTTTGGTGCCTTTGTATTCTTCAGGTTAAAGTGCTATTTATTCTTAGTGCTATCGACCTGATTTTAATTCTAGCTAATGTCTTGCAGCCATTGAATGGAATATACTGAGTAGAATAATAAATTCAGTCTTAGAGAATTGCTATAAGAGCAGTTTAAAAAAGGTCAAAGATGGAATTTATTTTCTCTGTGTTGTTGGAACTCCTTTGTTTGAGTGTTTAGAAACTTGATATGCCTTTCTAGCAAGTGAATAAATCAGAGAGAAGCTAGAGCCTTATATTGGCAGTTCCTGAGTAGCTTCTTCTTAGAGGTAAATCAGTGAGAGGTAAAAGGTGTTGAATGTCTTCAGCTATTTGTGGATATAGAACAGATCAGAGCAGGACAGAATAGAATCCATCCATGAATTAAGCCACCACAAATGATTTTCAGTCAACACACAGTTTCTGCACATACTATAATAATAATAAAGAACAGGGGTGGTTGTACCAGAGGTCATAAGGAAAAGCTGAAGTGTGTTAGATGTTCACATCTGTCAATCCTGTTCTTTTTAGGAGGGATGGAAAATAGCTGAAGAAATCATGATGCCTGTCCCAAATTACTCAATGCATGCTATGGGAAGTCTCTAGGGATGATATTTGATTCTGAACATACTATCTGTTCTCATCAGTCATCCAATTGGCATTGCACGCTGTTATCAACCTATTTCCCAGTTTTCTGTGAAACACAGAGAATTTTCTCAAAAAGATAAAGCTTTGGGGGCAAATCTCCGTGGCTCACAGCAAACACTTCTTGAACAAAGCAAAATTCATACTCTGTTTTTTTTCTGATGATCTGAGCCCTGTACATTTAACACACAAACATATCAGCAGCTGTAATCAAAATGAGAGTAATAGAGAACCTAAAGACATGAAAATATTTCATGAAACCTGCTCATGAAAGAGAGGATTTTGTAGATTGCTCCCTGGAACAGTAAGGTCCACTTACATGGGAGCACTTACATGTGATCCCTGTAACTTGACAGGGCACATGAAGCTGCTCTTACAGGAGAAGGGAAAAGGCTTCCTAGCCGATACAGTACAATTTCTTAAAAGGATAGTTGGTGATTATAATAATTTTTTGACAAATGCTTTTGACTGTATGAAAGTACTTAATTATTTGTGGATTTAAACAAAATGCTGATGACTGAAGATAAGTATTTTTATTATCTTGGAGACTGTAAAAACTATAGGCTTAATACTATCTGTCAGATTTCCATTGACTATGGTGGTGTAGGACCAGAAAATGTTTCTCTGTTTAAGGGGAAAACCACTTTGGCTTTTTCTCTAGTGCTTATGGTGTTTAATTTACTAGACATACATTTGCTTTTTGGTTTGTAGATGTATGTTGTTTATCTTGTGCTGTTTTTTGATCAAACTAAATAGACTTTTATCTGCTCTTCTCTTGAAGTGAAAGAGGAAGCTTATTTTAAATATGATATTTTTAATGGAATCTTTTAAAAAAGTATCAAAAAGAAGTATCAGAAATACTTAACTTCCACAAATTTTTAGAAAACATTCGTTCTTTGTTTTGTAAATATTATGTCTGCATTTCAAAATTATGGCACTCATCCCATTTGAATACAGACATAGACAACATAGACACAGGGAAACATAGACAAGGAAGACAGAGAAATTATTCCATGTATTCATTAAGTTTTTACATTGAGAGATATCATTCTTCTGGTGTTCAGTTTTCTACAGGTGGTTTAGAGCATATATTAATGTACAGTGGAGGCATATGTATGTAAACCCTCAACATTTGGAAACAAAATCAACTCTTAAAATCTGTATAGTGTTTTTTAAAAAAGGACCAAATTCTCTTCCTTGCTGTTCAGCAGAATGGGCTGTTTGCAACAGGACAACAGTATTTCTAGCAGAACTTTGCCAGATATGTAGCAATGCCTTTGTTTCAATTTGGGAAGGCTTTAAAAATGGCTTTTCTAATTCAGGATATTTTGATATTCAGTAGATAATTTAAAAGATTCTGAATTAGGATGAATGCCTTTAATAAATGTATTTTAAATGAAATAGGATTAAAAGAATTATTTTTTTTTTCTGCCTAGCTCTAAGTTGCCCATCAAGTCATATATATGGTTAGCTCCAGATTCTTCCTTATGTAAAGTCACAGGGGTCAGCAGAGTTAATATATGCAAACGTTTTTGCCCAGTGTCATTTTTGGTAACTTAATTTATGCTTAATTGCTCCACGTAATTACAGAGAGTACTTTAGTGGTAGTTTATGAGAAATAATCTCAATGAACCATTGCTAACACCATGGCTCCACAAATGAAACATTGCATCACAGTCTGCTAGTTCTGGTACCAATTTCTGTGTTAAATAAATGAAAGGTGACATGAGTAGCTCAGTCTGTGAAAGAGAGTCATTTCCCCCATACCACATGAAGATTTCTTGCTCCTTATATAATTTCCCTGCCCTGAGTGTTACGGGATTCTGTATAAGCCATCTCTGCAGTCCAAGAGTACCTTGTCAGTTACTCTGGTGTATTCCTGCTTGGTATCTCTGGGCTATGGATGGGTTATGATAATGACACAACGCTGGGCACTGCTGTTATAATTGTACTGGAGAGTCTGCTGCTTACGGGTAGTGTTTGTCCAGTGCCTGTGTTCCAGGGGGCTGTGTGTTTTAACTTGGGATCAGCATCTATTACAAAACATTGGGCTGGCTTAAATTGATGTTGCAACTCAGAACACTAAGGAGAATGACGCCACCAGCAGCTGTGGAGTAACTCATACCTACTTTGTAGGTTATCTAGAAGTACATCTCTCTATTAGTATATAAACTTGCAATAGATTTGTATTCTCTTTTCTTCAGCTAGTCATAATATTTTCGTTTATTTCTCTGTACTGCATGAAGATTTGTGAAGTTTTTTCCAAGCTATTTCCTTAAATATTTGATTTTGTTAGTGTTATGTAAATACTAGCAATCTGGGGCAAGTTTCTGGTCTGCTTTCATTTGCCAAGGTGTGGAGTAACTGCTCAGCTGAACTATTCTAGACTTGTGTGGCAAGGGAGGTCATGATCTGGTCCCTACCAGAAAATGTGAATTGTAGTCTCCCACTTGATTCATGTGCATTGTTCTCATTATCCTTAATGGATGTTGTGGACATATATTAGGAGAATAGGCCCTGTTAGGAACTGTCTAAGGAGTGAAATGAAAATGATAATCACTTTGTCTTGGATGAGGTATTGTATTTATTCTATGGGATTTCAAAGGCTATTTTAGTGTTTAAATTATCTGGTGCATTAGAGAATGGTTTAGATAGGCTTTGGTTGATTGACAGTGGTGGGTATGTTTTAGAAAATTGTTATACACATTAGGACTTCAATTTTGCTGTGAATTATATTATTTTTGGAGATGTAAATTGCAGTCTCTCCCAGGAGACAGAAATAACATGCTGCTTATTTGATTTTTAGCAATAATTAAAATGATGTGTTAAATTAGGCCCAGGTATTGTCATGAAGCAGGACAAACCTACTTGAGTGGGGGAGTTCAGAAACCTTGACAAAGCCATGACTTTTTTTGTAGTAAAATAAACTGTGTACCTTGTGGTTTGTATCCTAGAAATCATCCTTCTCCATGTATATCATCACGTAAGAAGGCCAAGTAGTCTGGCAGAGAGACAAGGCAACAGAGCTGTTCACTGAGATGGAGGGTGGATGCACTCCAAATGGGAATTAAACTAATTGAAGTGGACTGGAGCTATTGCCTTGCCTGACACTTAGCTGACACAGAAGACTGTAATTTTGAATGCTGTTGATCCTTTAATTTTCATCCCTTGCCATTCAGATCAGACAAGGCTGTGACTGAAGCAGTAAGTACCTACGTAAGGGCTTCGAGGGAGGATTCACTGCCAGCTGCACAGTGCAGAGATCTTCAGGTTACATCTCACTTCTCAGATCACCAGGCTTTGTGGTAGGGCTGTAGGAGGGAACCAGGTTAAAAGAAAAATCATTTGGTCTCCTTGTTATTTGGACTTCATGGCTTCCTACCAGCAGCCCCAATTTAGTTAAGGTTGTTTTTCTCTTCCCTAGAGTAGAGAAATAAGTAACGTTTGTTACAGCTGATGGGAAGCAAATTGAGGGCAGTGGAGTGGGTGATCTTTATTGAGAACTGGGTGGCAATGTCACATATCACCTTGTGAGGAACCTGCAAGCGTAAAGATCCTCTTTCCTTCCCAGCCAGAGCAGAGGGCGTCATGCTAGATGGACGGAGCAAATGTGTGAGGACTTGGAGCGTTCTTTTATGCTGTAATTGAGAAGAATCTTAGATAAACTGGTAATCTCCAAGGGACAGCAAAGAAAGTTTTATCAGCCAGTTGACAGCCTTGTTAAGCGAAAGAAAAAGACTTAAGTGTGAGTGCTATCAGTACAGAGTAAGTTGTTTCTAAATAGGGCTGTGTGTCTGTGTGCACATCCTGAAATGCTGTAAGCACAAGGTGTTTGTCTGAAGCACAGGTGTGGGATTTGGAATAGCATTCACATAATTTCCTAAATTCCAGCAAAGACAAACCTACCATATCAGGGATCTATGGAATTAAGACTTAAATTAGTTTCTGTTGTACAGCATTGTCTGCAGATGCTCTATTTATAGTGAAATGCTTTGCAGTTTAACCATACCGCTTCTTAATGAGGTCATCCAGTGCTTTGAGACCACTTATTCTTCAGATACTGGAAGGAGCACCAAGAGTGATTCTGAATTTTTTCCCATTTTTGTCCTGGGCCTTAGCACAGAAAGCTTTTATTTAACTTTAATTACAAATCACTTATATATTCTTTAAATCTGTAAGTGGCAATGTGTAGTCATAACTTAGGATGTTAAAATTCAGCTGTGGTAGGAAGCTATAGTCTCTGGAGTCTCACATGATATTTCTGTGTTTGTGAAGTATAAGTTAGCCATGTGGTATTCAAATTCTGTGGAATTAAGGGCCATCAACTAAGGCATCTCTCTAGGCAAACTCTGAATGCAACTGTCAACCAAACACAGGGAGAATGCAAAACTTGCAGTGTTGCATCAAAAGAACTGTGTGACTCCTATAGTCTCTACTGCTAGGACATACTTGATTGTTCCAAAGACAGGGATAGAAAGTGGCCAGTAATATGTAACTGCCAAATAAATATAAATTTCAGCATTACTGAATTGTTACTCATGATTATTATCATTACTAATGATATTGCTTATCATATGCAAACTGAAAAAAGTAAGTAATATTATGTCCAAAACATTATTTATAACATTAGTATATTGATTGGATATTCTCTCAACCATTGTTTTTATTGACTTTATGTTCATAGCTGTTCATCACAGTACTTATTCCTTTCCCCGTTGCTTTTCTTTTTTCATACTTAAAGGAAAAAGTGTCATTTCATCTCAATAACAATAGGACTTGATGATTTTCACATTCAAAAAAAATAAAAATGCTGGAGAGGTTACCCAAATCGTCCACATTCTCAGTTTGTATTTTTCTCTATCACTTTTCCCAGCTTCCTGTGCTTTCATCTTGATGACCGCTTCCTTGGCAAATCAAAAAGTCTTCTTGCTGTCAGAGAAACTCCTTATTTCTTCCATGCGTTGGAACAATTTCTTCACATCTCTCCAGCTCATCAATTCATGTTATTGACAGTCCTCTGTGCGTCACATTTTGTCTAAGAGTATATCTTTCTCCCTTTTCTCTGTATCTTCATTTCTGTGTCATTCTGCTCTGACTCGGTATTGCAGTCATTAGTTATATATTTTCAAGATTAAAAAAAAAGGTACATTTTGTTTGAAAAACTTGAAGTAAGATGAAATTTTATAATATTTGCTCTGTTCTGTTAGTTCCTGAGGCTGCTCTCTCCCTGCAAAAATGTTCTGGAAATGTTCCCTATCAGTTCCCAGCTCTATCATGCAAAGTTGCATCTTGACGTTGGTTTATCTGTGTTTATGGCTGTGTAGAAAAGGAGGGAGAGCAGCATTATTTTTGTACTGTTTCTGCTAGACCAAATGAGAATCATTCCTTCTTAAAACCACAGTCGAATATTATGCAGCCATTTGCTGTGTAGCACATGTAAGGAAAAGCCAACAAAGGAAAATATCTTGATCATGAAATACTGGTACCATTTTTTTTAGAGCTGAAAACTGTAAGACAGAATATCAGAATCATTTAGTTTGCAAAAGACCTCTGAGATCATGGAGTCCAACCTTTGACTGATCACCACCTTGCCAACTAAACCATGGCACTGCGTGCCATGTCCAGTTGTTTCTTGGACACCCCCAGGGACAGTGACTTCACCACCTCCCTGGACAGTCCATTCCAATGTTTAGCAACCCTTTCCATGAAGAAATTCCTCCTGATGTCCAGTCTGAACCTCTCCTGGCACACCTTGAGGCTATGCCCTCTTGTCCTGTCAATAGTTGCCTGGGAGAAGGGACCAGTCCTCACCTGGCTACAGCCTGCTTTCAGGTAGTTGTAAAGAGCAAAAAGGTCTCCCCTGAGCCTCTTTTTCTCCAGACTAAACACACCCAGCTCCCTCAGCCGCTCCTTGTAGGACTTGTGCTCCAGACCCTTCACCAGCTTCGCTGCCCTTCCCTGGACTCGCTCCAGCCCCTCGGTGTCTTTCTTGCAGTGAGGGGCCCAGAACTGGACACACCACTTGAGGTGTGGCCTCACCACTGCTGAGTACAAGGGTAGAATGACTTCCCTGGTCCTGCTGGACACACTGTTCCGGAGCTAAGCCAGGTGCCATTGGCCTTCTTGGCCACTTGGGCACACACTGACTCATGTTCAGCCCCTGTCAAACAGCACCCCGAGGTCCTTTTCCACCAGGCTGCTTTCCAGACACTCTGCCCCAGCCTGTAGCCCTGCCTGGGGTTGTTGTGACCCAAGGGCAGGACCTGACACTTGGCCTTGTTGAAACTTCTACCATTGGCCGCAGCCCATCAATCCAGCCTGTCCAGATCCCTTTGCAGAGCCTTCCTGCCCTCCAGCAGATCAACACTCCTACACAACCTGGTGTAGTCTACAAATTTGCTGAGGGTACACTCGATCCCCTCATCCAGTTCATCAGTAAAGATATTGAACAGGACTGGGCCCAACACTGATCCCTGGGGAACACGACTAATGGTATGATGCTCACTGGATGAAAGAGCAGATACAGAGCTGAAGGGAAATTTGAGGTGGAATAAACTCTGTTGACACAAACATGTTTTTACTGTGGTGAGAAGTATTTTGTACAGTATAACAGTAAATGGCCAAAGTGGCCAAAGAGACCAGGGTCTGCCCCAACCACACCTGAGCTTGCTTTGTCTTTTAGCAGCCTCATCTGTCCTAACTGCTGTGTAAACAAGAGAATTACTTTTCTGTCACCTCAGATAGCTTTGTGTTAAGGAGCTGTGCTGTCCTGTGGGCAGACTGCATTTCAGACAGTCTTGGCACAGAGGAGCTGTCTGGTCTTGGGTAGTGATGTTTTCTTCTGCTTTTGAGTGTATCATATGTTTTTCACAACTGAATTTCTCAGTCTGAATGTGATGCCATGGCACGTGGATCAATAGTGTTCCTCTGTGGCAAGGTGTACTGAATGCCAAATGTCTTTGGCTGTCTGTTATTCTAAGACAACTTAGCAGAGCCAAGAAGCCTGCACCACCACTTTCATTAGGGGTAATTATCCTTGAGCAGCTGGGATAGGAGCCGGAGCCTGAATGGTAATTAGCTGCCATTGCTAGGAGATGCATTTGCAGGTTTCTGTACCATTTTACTCTCTGTTTAAAGGACAGGGAATTGTGATAAATCCTGAGTCCTTGCACTTGGAGAAGAGCTGCCTGCCTACAGATCAGTTTAAATTAGGATTTTCTTTGCATGTCCATCCATGTAGTCTTGCTGCAGTGAGAAATCATCCTGCACTTGGATGGTTTGGGTCTTTGCAGCAGCATGAACATTTTCCTATATGTTTTCTCAACAGATGTGTTGCTTTATTGTTGTTTTTATGTTGTAATAAAGTAACAACTACTGCATATCTATTTCAGTTTTGTTACAGAGGCAGAGATATGTATTCATGTCACCTGTGAACAGAATTAACGGAGGGGTAGAACCAAACACAAACCTCAGTCCAATATAAGATTGATGTGTTTCTATCCGTCAATATTTTCAAGACATACATTTTCAGTAGAAGTTTTGTGCTAGACTTAAATAGAAGAATAACTTTTTATTTTTAAAACATTTTCTTCCCCACAACCGTATTGGTGTTATGTTTTGGAGTCAGTAAATAGCATTGGAAGAGCTTGACAAGTAGTATGTCCTTCCTGCAACATCTTTTCATGATATGGGAGAATTTTTAGAGAGATGGGAAAGAAATTTTAAAGCTTTTATCACGCAGAACAAATCTGCTCTGCACTTGATGATCCCTGCTTTGTTCTTGGATAATAACAGTAGTCATCCCTATCTACTAATGTTCATCTTCAAAACTTTTTGCAAGTAATGGTTAATGAACTTTTGGAGCTCTATTTAACAAACAAAAAGGGGTGCATGATGGAAAACTGAAGTCAAGATGTTAGGCAATACATACTTGTCCTGTATTGTATTGTATTTCTGTGTAGGCAACACTTCTTGTTAGATTGGAAGGAAAGAAAGCAATTGAAGGATTGCTTCTGTGCTTCTCTAAGGACCCCTGAAGAACTGTGTCAGTGAGAACAAGGCCATTGAGCGTGGCAGTGCTAGATTCTGGGTCTGGTAGGATTTGTCCTGAAGGTACAGTTGTGTTTTCAGGTTGCCAAATTAAATTTTCCATGACTGGCATTTTTGGTGTACTATGTAGTTATTGATTTCTGTTCACACTGCATATGAGAATAGACAGTAACAATCTCTGTCTATTGTAGATTTGTCCCTATACCCTTAAAAATACCTTTTATCCTGAAACCTCAAACATTTGAGTTAAGGTTTTTCTGCTTTCTGTGGGAAATCTAAGGCAAGGTTCATTTCTTCCTCCAGTTACAGCAGAATTTCAATATACAGTATTTATGACAGTATTGAGAATCATTGATGCATGGCATTGGTGGGAGTAGAGAGGACTTCAGCAGAGCCTGAAGTATTTGAGGGGATAGACAGAGGTTTGATTTTTGCTGTATGCCTTGAGGGTGTTTTTCAACTTTCTGAAAGCCTTTGTGGATGTCTGCTGATCTCTGGAGGGGAGGCTGCGCTTGTCTATCTGTTAATCAGTAGCTGCAGTTTTCACTGCCAGGTACATTTCTTCCTGTGGTATTTTTGCTCTACAAACCACAAAGTCCAGCAGTTCACATTCTGCTGTAAATGTGCTTTGTTAGTGCTGGTATAACTTTGGCTGCTGCCTTTTTGTATAGAAAAGAATGTGGTATGAAAGTTTGGTTATAGTGAAGCCTAAGAGAGAAGAGCTCAGAGGATGGAGTAGCAATGTCCTGACTTTAAAGTAATGATCCATTTATGAATAACAAAATCTCTCCAAATACCTTCCCTTGCAGCAAATCTTCTTCCTGCCTTCTTGCCTTTTTTTTTTGGCTGATTTTCGTGTCCAGCAGCTTATTGCTTGTAGGTTGTGTGAAGTTACAACTTAATAATTGAAATTTTCCTATGTGTCGGCTACATATAGGCCCCCTGGTGCCTTGTTAAGTGCTCTGTTACCAGTGAACATTCTTAATTATGTTCTGGAAGATGTTGTTCAAGTCACAAGTAATTTACTCTAGGTTTGGGCCCAGCAGGTTAAACATTTTCGAATTAATTTAGGGTGCTAAACAGAAACAACTTAGATCTCCTGACTGCTGATAACTTGCACTTTCTACTGAATTCTATGGGAGAAGAGATTATTTTCTGTATTTTAAAATCAGGGTAATTGCTGGTTAAATGACAGGATAGGCTGGTTCTAGTCTCCCACTTTAGAATATGCTGGGTATGATTTTCTAGACAGAGGTGTCTATAAAATCTCTGATTTGCATATTTAGAAGGGACATTAATTATGTGGTAATGAAAACAGTCACTTATAAAGTTCTAGGAACAACTTCTGATCACAGATGACTAAACATTAAGATTTGTTGTTCTCTATCTTACCAGTTTTACATAAAGGAAAACAGTAAAGCTGTCATAAGAATCTTGATCATTCCTTTGTGCATGCAGATATGTACTATAGCAAATGCTCTAAGCATTGTAGATACTGAAGGTATTTGTAGGTGAATTTTTTTTTTTTTTAGATCATTTTATCTAAGGACATATCTGGTTTTATGGATCTTCACTTACATGTATTTCTTTTTCCTTTCCTTGAAAGTCATGGAATCTTTCTAATTTCTTTGCTGTCATTATCATCATCAGGTTTTTCCTGTGCCCTTATTAATTAATGAGTGACAGCCACTAGAAACCCAGACTCAGAAATATTAATACAAGACTGCAGGGCTGCACTGCTGATGGACACGGAGCTTTGCAACAGCAGACTTATATCTGGCCAGAACTAGATGCTGACAAATAATAGGGGAAAATGTTCCCCTGTCTCCCAAATCCAGTTGTAAATAAACCAATAAATAATGCTAGCAAACAAGTAAACTAAAAGCCTCTGAACAGATATATATCTCCTTTAGCCAAGCTTAAATAATTTCATGAACTTTTAGTGAGAAGATCATGACCATGTCCTGCTGACCAATAAGGGAATGTAAGGTTGGGAGTTTGTCATGAACATGGCCTCATTTTCTGATGGAAACATGCATCAATTGCGATTATACCTGAAGTTCCATAATCATAATTTCAAAAGGTTTTGTTAGCAGAAGCATAACTTGTGTTAAATGTTGTCATGGGTTTATGTAGGTTGATTCAGCATGGGCATATTATTATTTTTTGTACCTGGGATTGGGGATTCGTGTTATTGTATCTTGAGGTACATGCAGTTTTGTTTTTTATTCACTCTCGCTGTTGATAACCTGTCCACCTTTGGGAGAACATGTTAGCTCTTTTTATCTGAGCTAGTAGTGGTGAACATCAATACTTTTTAGTGCTATACTTCAGTTTCCATCTGTGACTTTGTTAGTATAGAACGTCTGACTCCCAGCAAAGTGATCTCAATCACAGGAAGCATTGAGCTCACAGAAAAACTGTCAGCCATAGAATTTAGTTTTATAAATAGCTGTAATGCTATACTTGTTAAGATTACTTCGGGAAAATATCACTTCAACACACATCCGCATCCACCCCCAGTAAAAAAGATTATGGTTTTTTTAGCTAGGTAAAGCCAAAAAAATACTGTCAAATAGTATTCAGGTTGTTCTGTCTGGGTTTATGAAGTAAAATCTATCTATAGGTACGTGAATTTATAATAAAAATTTGGATTTTCATTAGTGAATCTTGCTGAAAATATTGTACATGTAGGGGAGGGACGGGAGACATCAGACCCTGTGAAATGTACAAGAGACACAGCCCCTGACTGACCTCTCCTGCCAACAAGTGGGAGAGCCGAGAGGCATCTGACAGGAAAGCTGTATGTGGATGGAGTACTTAGTCACCAGGAGGTGGGTGGCACTAAAAATGGGTTTGTGAGACTGGTTGTGTGTACTGAGATCATACAGGTTGTGTGGGTATTTGACAGCTGGGTGTTGGTGGAAACTCAGGGGCTTCTATTGGAAGAACCCATAAATAATGGGGATTTGGGCTACTTTGGACAGAAAAGCAAGTAAGTGCTTCGAAAAAAAGGGTACTGGGTGCTTAAGGAGTGTAAGGTACAGCTGGATTTGGAAGATCATGAGACTGCTAAGTCAGCAGGAGGCCCTCGAGCTGATGGTCATGCTGCCACACCCCTGTGGTCTCTGCTAGTAAGTGCAAGGCCGCTGGAGGGGAGGTCTCTGGCTGCCCTTTCTCCAGAGGTGGCTGTGCCTTGAAGCTCTGGCTGTGCACTTGCTGTGTTCAGCAGGATTTGAGCTGTGGGTCAGAAGTGGTCTGAGGTGTGGTGAGGACCTCTCTTCTGGCGAGTGGGCAGCACACCAGATTTCCCCAAGTAAGTGGGCCAGACGGACAGGGGTCCTGCTTCAGTACCTATAGGCACTTGGATATGTGGTTAAAATGAAAAAATACCTCAGTAGAGCTGGCTGGAAAGGCAAAAGCTGCAGACATTGTGGATGTAGTGGTTAAAACAGTTATCAAAGTGGAAACTGATTGCTTGATCCTTGTAATAGGGACTTCAGCCTCTTAGTTTTTAACATAGGGCACACTCCCTTTAGTTCCCTTTCCTCTGAGAATAATGTGCCTCAGTCAGGTTCTTCTACCCTGCCTTCCTCCCAGGTCAATACAGATAAGAACTTCTTTTTTCTTTCCCAGCCACTGCTGAAATCTGTTTTATAAATGGTTCCCAAAATTTTTGCTTCTATCTGAAGTTCTGTTTGCTTCTGAGCAGCCTGCCATAATGGAGTTATTCCTGTGTGCCAGATGCCTTCCTCAGTTGTTTTGTTCCCAAAGAATTCCCACTCTCCCCTTTTGCTGGGGATGTGAGGTTGTGCCTCTGCCTTTCCTAAGTGACCTAGATCAAAAGGGACTGAGTTGACAAGAGTTATGGTAGCTTTCTCTGTAGCATATTCATTCTACTTGCCTGCTGATCTACACATGGTTTCCTCTTTTGCCAGTCTTTTTAGTCACTTCAATTGGACAATGTCTCCTATAATGTTCATACATTGATATCAAAGGGTTTATTGGAACTCAAGAAGCAGCAGTTGCTGCTATGTATCAGCTGTAATTAACATTCTTTAACTCCTCATCCATAACAATACAACATCAAAGACCTTGAAGATAAAGGAGCGGTAGCATCTAATGGTGCAGAGACTGTTTTCACCAGTTCATATATCTGCATTTTAAAGTAAGCATTTGAAAGCAAAACTAGAAGTTCTATTATTTTTATTACTTACAGGAATCCAAATACTTTAGCCCATCACATGTGCAGAAGGTGTGTATATCTGCTCACTTGTATGAGGAAGAGCAAAGAGATCATGGTTAGATTGCAAAAAGCTTCTTGAAGACTTCCATGATTTGAGGCTCTGGGTTTATTCTGCCAGTTCTTCAGATCTGATACCCCACTGCTGTGGATTAAACAGGCTGGGGAGTTACCATACTTTCCTCCCTGTGCCCCTGTATCATGGTTCACCTCCTCTTTTCAGAGAATCTTGAGATAGTTTTTGTTGTATGAACTCCTCCATGTTTTAAATCACTAAGAATAATCTAATTACCTTCCACAGAACAGCAACAAGAATACACACCTGGTAACCATTACCTGAATAACTGGAGGATATGAGATCTGCACTGTATCTGCGTGGTGCTCTCCCCCAGAAAAGCCCTCTATTGTATTATGGAGACTTCTCTGGACTGGGGTGACCTTACTGAGAATACAGTCCTGAAAAACCCGCAAACAGAAGCAAAATTGTTAACTAGATCAGTAGACTGAACTGCTATTGAACTACTCCAGGCTCCAGCAGCATTATTTTCCTTTGATAGATATATTGATTAGCCAACACTAATTGCTCAGGCTGTTTATGCTTCATGTTGTCAGAAGACCATCTAATGCTTTTTCACTCCCTTCTGGAGGCTGACAGGATACTAAACTGCACTTTTCTTTCCAAGTTAGTATTACACTGAAAGACATGTATTCAGCTAGTTTCAGCTGCTCCCTTTGTGTTTCAATCTCCCCAGGTGTCCTTACTGATCACTTGTACTGGTTTCCCTTGCTCAGCCTTTATCTTTGTCCACCTGGTATCAAAAATTGGTGGACAGCAGTCTCAGCTGGAGCTTTTTAGCTTAAAGATGTGGTTCCAGGTTTACTGCAACAATATCCTGAGGGACATGACTTGATTATGTTACATGGAGCTAGTGTGAACCACCGAAGAAAGGAATTGATCACTTAGTAAGCAAGCTAAAAAGTCTGAGAATGAAAGGTGAGTGCTTTGGAGGGACATCTGGTGGGCCCGCCTTCAACATCTCCCAAAAGTAAGTTTGCTCTGTTAATATACTATGAAGTCTTATGATGTTATCATCAAGGGGTGAACTTTATCTTTAGTACAGCAGTATTAGAAATACTGTTTTCAAAGTATGTGTGTATATACAGTGAGCAGAGACTTCTCATTCCATCGCAAGTAAATTTTTCTTTGTTGCAAAGGCTGGTGATGAATTATGGCTATTCTTTAATTTTTGGATAACTAAAAGAAAAAAATCTCCATTCAGGAGTTTTATCTTATGCATAGACTTGCTTCAGGGCTTTGTATCAGACCACACTGTGGTTCTGCAGCATCTCAGAATGCTTAGCATCTCCACGTGTCTATATACCAGATACCAACAGGTATCAGGGCAGCATCTTGTGTAGGCTGCTGTACTAATTGCTGCTGATCACTCTTCTGCATCAGCCACTTCTCAGTTCCCTGGCATGACTTGACTCTGCAGTTCAATCTCTGGTGTTCTTTGACTTCATAGTATTGTTATATGTCATCTGATTGGGGACTTACCTTGTAAAGGATCTTTCTCATCTGATCCTCGTGATACCAGGAACTAACTTGCATATGGACCTTTTTAATTTTTTTGCCCACTTCCCTAGCAGTTGTTCCTTGAATTGTTACATCTGGTGTGAAGCAGTTGCCCTGAGGCTAAGAATTAGAGCTGATATCTTTCGGAAAGCCCCAGATTTGGCATCTACTTTATAAGTCTGCACACAATGTGGTCTGTAGGTTTGTGTAGTGTGTTTGCATTGCTCACCAGTGCATTAGGAAGCTCCCTTAGGAATTGTTTGCAAACTGACTTTCCACAGACGATGTCTTATGTTTTACATCTGGGCACAGAACTCTGGCTGGGATGCCCTTGCCAGGCCTGGCACAGCTGGCTTCACTTCACTTGAGCTGTCTCTTAAGACAACTGGCACGAGGAAAACTGCATGAACGTATTTGCAGTGCATACAAATAGGCATTCAGAATTACTCCTCCTGTCTGCCTTCTGGCTTGCCGTCCCTTTCAGTATTTCAGAAAGCCGGTCCTAAATGCCTTCTCCCCTGCCTGGAAGAGCTGTAAGCTTGCAGAGCTATCTCGAAGACCCACTGCGAAACCACAAGCAACAGGTTTTGGTATTGCTATTGAAAATTCTGATAGATACAATGCAGCCTTTTCTTTAGGATTTTCATATGCGGAAAGCAACAACTCCAAAATTCAAGTACACAGATGCTTGCTTTGATCAATATGATCACTAAGTTTACTCTCATGTGAAAATGCTTTTACCTTCTGAATCTGTTGGCAGCACTTGTGATTATTTTGAAAGATCAGATTTCAGACGTAGTTTAGATGCAACTATTTGTCATCTACTGTAATAGATAACCACTGTCTTGTTATTCAGCTTTAATGCTCACATGCAGATCTGGAAGGTGTTTTGGCTGGGTAGGTATGGTTTTACTTGGCAAAGGCAGCTGGCTTGCTGTTCTAGTTCACCCAGAAGTGACGCAGCAGATGACACTGGTTATCACAGCCAATATGAAAAGGTAAAGAATTTCAGAACGCAAAAGGAGTCAGAGGATAGAAGAGTAATTTTTATAGAATATTGCTGTTTACTTAAAAATGTGGTCTGTCTATATTGCAAAGGTGAAAAGGCAAAGGGCCAAATCCTCCTGGTGTTCATTGTGGTACAATTCTGTGGCAGAATAACAGTATTTCCTCATTATATGAAAAGGTCACAACCCAGTTGCATCCTTATTATACTGTGTATAACCATATAGAGTTGGAAATGCTGCACTTTAGGTTCAGCAATGAGCAAAATAAATAAGCTAGGAAAGGCAAGGACAGAAATCTGTGTGTTGGTGGTAACTGCATCATTAGCAGTAATCCCAATTGCCCAGGCTAGTTCTCATGTCAGGCAGATGAGATGCATAAAGCAGTTTTGTAACAAGAGACACATCACCTGTTACACTGCTAAAAACAAACTAGCCATGGATGGAGTGTTGTAGGGTAAAATTGCACCATATACTCGTGGTTTATACTGAACTCCAGTGCAGAAAACGAGAAAATCAGACGGGTTTCTGCACTTCAGCAAAAGCAAAGTGGGTGTTTGGAGAGAAGGCTGATGGAGGTAACAAAATCACTGCAATATTCTGTCAGGTGCCGTCGTAATGTGGCTTGGTGCCAAGCCTGAATGAGCTTCCTGGCCCCATGTCCCCACACATAACTGTGGCTCCTGCTGCTTCAGGACCCAGCTTGTCTGCACAGCCTGCCAGCATCTCCTCACTGCAGCAGTGGGCAGAGGCTGGCAGGCAGAGGCTTTCCACAAAACAATTTAGCCTTGAAAAGCTTCATCCTGCCTACAGTAGTTTAGCTTTGGAGAACAGAAGGTCTCATCGGTTCAGGGTGCGTTGCCAGTGCACATGGCCTTGCGCTTCACTTAACTTCCTGTTTGCCAGGAAAGCATCCTGCAAACCTCGTATATTCAGAGAAAATAAAAACCCAAATGTGAGCATGGTTTCAACAGTGCACATCTTGATGCAATCCCTCTTCTAAGCTCAGAAGCTGGTCCCACTTTGTGGGGTTAGCACTCGGGGAAATGTGGGCAGTAGGAATGAGCAGAGGCACAAACCACACCAATTGCATAGAAGCTCTCTCTTGATGTAGTTTGCCAGCATCTTCCCAAGGGAACCTGACTCATGTGTTGAGAAAAACACATTGTTGTCCATACCCAGTGATTTACAGTCTCTCGAAATGTGCTCTTTAAACAGATCTTTCATGCAAGCAGAGGCCAGTACTTGAAGCTGTCACAAGGTATGGGAGCATGGGACAGGGGTCCAAAGAGCCTGCTTGTTTACAGACACAAAGGAACTGTTCAGGACTTTTTTTTTTGTTGGTTGGTTGTTTTTTTTTTTTTTTTAAACTCATCATATGCTGTAGGTCCTAAATATATTTTTATATTAGATTTAATAGACTTATGATAGACTTAAAGACATTTCTTAGTATTGCATTGCCTGGAGGTCTTAGATACTTTTACAGAGTAATTAGGTACTTAAGATACTTTTAAAGCATGTGTAAAATCGAAGGGTTTTTTGTTTTTTCTTTTTACTTCTAAGGCTTTATATATATGTGTGTATATATATCTATATACACACACAGAGGAAGGATCACTTGAAATTTCTGATTGCATTTTATTGATGTGGAACTATAATATTTGCAAGAACTTAGGTGAAAAGGGAAGCAGAGATGAGAGCTTTGAGGGGTTTTTTGGAAGTCTGAAGAGAGCTGCTATTCTTTTTCACTGGTTGCCTGAGCAGTGTTTCCTGCACATGCAATGAGACCTCCTCCTCCTGTTGATTTTATGTATACACTGAGTGCACTCAGCCTCTACATAGGGGATATCTTGACCCCTTTGAATGAGAAGTATTGAAATCATACAAACAGCTCGTGCACATTGATCACTTCTATCGTCCCAATTGGCCATGATCAAATCATTTTCCCAGGAGAGACAGCTTTTCCTGCTGGCCTTCAGTGCTTCTCATTTCAGCTGTGAAGTAAGATGCTCTGATGGGAATATCTTTAATGCAAGTTCCTCTCAAGTCCTTATCAACAGGAATCAAGGTTATTTGCATCCACTGCCTTTGAGATAGAAAACAACTCTCATGATCTGGAACTCAAAGAAAATGTTTCTTGGTTTTCTCTTAAGAGCACTAATCCCTATTTTTAATTGGGAGGCAAAACTTTAACGGGAGGATTTTATTAGGCCTCATGTTCCATGAAGTAAAAGAGCAATTTGCACAGCAGCAGCTTTGTATTCCACTGGTAGTGAAAGAAATGTTTGAAATGGGCATAAAGATTGAACAGAGATCCATTTCAAATGTGTTAAACGTCTTTTATGAAAATGTTGCTGACATGCTGTGTTGTTGGTTTTGTGGTGTGGTTTTTTGTTTGTTTATTTGTGGGGTTTTTTTTGTTTTTTTGGGGTTTTTTGTTGTTGTGGTTGGTTTTTTTTTTTGGTTGTTGTTGTTTTGTTTTGAATGTATCTTTTCTGGGGAAATAAGAAAGAAATATAGTATAAGAGCTATTTATTCCCTGTTGCTGGCTTCTTCCCATTTTTACTTAAAGCCATAGGGCTTTCATATTCTGAGCTCAACTGGAGAAATTGCCATGCAGATTTTTTTCTTATACAGAGGACCCACACCTCGTGAGGATTTTCATGGATGAAGAAGTTCAGTTGCTGGAGGTGAAAGATAGTTGTTACAAGGACAAACCAAAGTAGCTTTGTCATCTTACTGCAGAGGAGAACACTCTATTTTGGTTGGGTTAGTCTCGATCTGCACGTTGGAAGGGTTGACATGAACTTCTCAGAGCCTGTGCTGTCAATAAGTATCCTGCTAAGGCTGGCCTTGTTTTCCTCAATTCCCCTTCTAAATGCAGTTGTAGTGTGTTCGTAACTTTAGAGCTTGCAGTCTTTCTGCCAGACTTGTTGTGTAGGTGGTGAGCTTTCAGCTGTGAAATTCTGAATGAGGGGTACTGCAGAGACACAAAACCCTGAGCTAATTTCCCCTCATTTTTCTTCTCCCCCTGAAAAAAAGGGATGAAATTCTTATCTCATATTTCTAATGACTTGTCCAGATTCTGTATCTCCCACTACAACTTGCAATACAGAGTAAGCAGCTGGGACTGGTTTTACTGTAATAGGACATATCTGTGTTTCCAGGGGAAAGGAGGATCTTGAATTTACTTAAATTCCTTAGCAGCTCTATTCAAGTAATTCAAGACCTAGCACGTCCCGTGTAGATCTGATAGCTGAACCATGTATTAGAGAAATGCAATTAAATGTAATAAAATGTAGATTTGAATCACAGTTTGGCCTGAATGTAACCTCGAACTATGTGTCTTATAGTAATATTTACAATAGATATCAATCATTGCAATTAGTAATAAAACTAATGAGACAGAAGCAAAATAGTAACCTTACTAAAATTCTCATTTCAGTAATGTAATGTGACTCAGACATTTGAAGTGAAAATGGATGCACGCTCATTAAATTTGAAAAATATTCTTTGAGTCTTTTTCTTAAAAAAATTCTTATTGCTGTATTGTCACTAAGGTTTGCAGTTACCTGTAGTGAAAATGCAGAGTTCTGTTGAAGTAAATGGACGTCATCCCTGGAAATGTTCAAGGTCAGCCTAGATGGGGCTCTGGGCAACCTGGTGTAGTGGAAGGGGAGTTGGAATGAGATGATCTTGAAGGTCCCTTCCAGCCCAAACCAGGCTGTGATTCTGCAGTCAGGAGAAAGAATAGCTGGAAGGTCTAGTCTTGTAGCAGGCTCCTGCTGGAACAACTTTGATTATCATTTATCTCTGGGGTTATGCGTCCTGCAAGTTAAACACCATTTTGCATAACCTGAAGTTCTTAGGGATTAGGAATATTTATGGGAACCACAAAACACGTGACCATGCTATCAGATGTATTCATAGCATCAGGTATGGTAAATATGTAGTGATCAAAATACTGCGTTTTCAGTTACTTATCCTATTTTTATAATCAAAACAGCACTCTAAAATTGAAGCACTTAATTTCTTATTGCTCTTATGAATTTTCTGCCAACTCAGACAGTAAAAGGACAAATCCTTCTCACCACATCTTAGCCAAGAAATGCATATTTTAAAATGGATTCTGAGTAGTTTCTGCAGCTTTCTGTGTTCTCCTGCCAGGAATCCTGGATTCTGATACTGATTATTATCAAGTTGCAGCCATGTTAGTCATAATGATAATACAAGACACTTGGTGCTCTAAGAAAATACCATAAGCAAGAGAGTAGAAAATTATTTCAGTGCTGTTTTGGGTTTTGCAAGCTTAACAATGTGACCTGTCTCATGGCTGCAATTTTTGCAAAAACACTTTTTCTTGCAGATTCTTTCCCAGCTTTTGGTCTTAGAGAGTCTCTCCATCTTTTTTTTTTCTCTTTGTTTCAGACTTTCTTAATTGCTACAAAACCTAGCTCACAGAAGTCTCATCTGAATGCATTATGCAGAATCTTCTTGGCTGTAACTGAAATGTCCGTCCTGGTTTTGGGGGTTTTGTTTGTTTATTTTCAAACCCCTACTATAGTAATTAAAGGCTTCCTTCTGTTAATATTGTAAGGGTTACATACAAAGAATTTAATAAGCTTCTGTCTGTCAGTTGTAAGCCTGTCTTTTCTCTTATTAAAAACATTTTCTGTAGCAGGAAATGCTGCTGTTGCCTGATCCTGTCAGCTTTCTACATTTGGTAAGCATGGAGAAGTACAGCTGGCAAAATTCTAGGTAAACTAGGATTTTTGAACCACTTCCTTTTGCTCTTTACTATGAAGAATCTCTGTTATTCCTTGATTTTGGTGAGACTCTCCCTCTAGCTGTCCATTCCGGTGTTTAGAATCTTGGAGAATTTTTTTTCTTCAGTTTTGCACTTTCTTTGGCTGGTCAAAATTCTGAGAAGGCCTGGTGAATGCTGCTTTTTCATGTCACATCTGGGCACAATATTTGATTTTGAGATTAGTCTCTTAGAAGGGCATTTTGTTTTGTTCAGGCCATTAGCATCCTGGAATAGTTGCTTATGGAATGAGGAAGAAGCCTGTCATCAGTCTTTGGGCTCTCCTGTCTCATTTTGCCAATTGGATCCATAGATGTTTCTTATTCCAGGTGGATATACAGGTGGTGGTTTCCCTGGGCTAGTGAATGCAGTGAACAAGAGCTGCTGTGCCTTTGGTGCCTTTGTCACAGCCAGTATGGAAAGCTTGGCTTGGCATTTCAGCAGAAGCTGCTGTGTCTGAAAAACAGCATTTTTTGACTAAGCAGAGACTGAGTGATCCAAAGTTATTTCTGCATATGTGAAGTGAATTTCCTTTCCATGCTGCCTCAGTTCATGGGTTAGGCGCTCTGGCTGTAGGGTCCTCTAGTATTGCTAAATCTGCTGTATATGCACTTTATATGGGCTTATCTAGATTTGTAAGTTCTTTGGGGTGGGGATCTTTTGGGCTTGGTGTTTGTGCAGCATCTAGCGCTGTGGGTTTAGTAAGAGACCTATTGTGCAGTATCATCATGGACGCTAATGGTCTGATAAAGCTCAGGGGACAGCTTAAACCAAGCTTGTACCAAACTTCGGTAGCTTCACCGTCTTCCCAGGAAGTCTTTGCCTTTAAATAGTTTCAGAAAAGAGAAGAATGTAGAGAACAACTACAGAGGAGACACAGGGCTCCGTACTACTTGCCAGACTAACCATGCTGACTGTCTTCCCTGGCATCTCTATTTATTTTCACATGCTTTCAGAATGCTTTCATCCTTTCTCAGCAATTTGAAAATCAGTTATTTCCGCCCTTTTTTTTTGTCACAACACTTCTGAACTCCCAGTCTGTTGTTAGAGCCTCTTCGTTGTTTTCTTGGGTTCAGGGCCATTTTCCTTACCCTTGATGGGACTTTCATCGCTAACTGGCAGTTTGACTGACAGGAGAAATTGTTTCATTTTCTTGACTCTCTTGCCGGTGGTTTGGAAGTGAAATTTCCGACAAAATGCGCAAGGCTCGTACCTGTATATACCTCTGTCACATGAAAAAGGGCTTTTTCCTTGATCCTTAGTGTGGGGAGATTTCATCAACCCTTAGTGTTCGATTTGTCAGTGCCCCAGGAAAGCCGAGCCCCTTGTGCCTCACCAGTCTGTTGGTGTCCCATTATAGAGCCCATTCACTCGGCCGTGCTGCTGGATCGGGGGAGTTCGACTGACTTAGTCAGGAACACTCCGACAGCAGAAGGGAGACCTCCAGTGGGTCTTCCACCTTATTTGACTCTTAACCTCCACTGGTGACTACTGGTGCCCATGAAGGACTCACACCAACAGTTTATGGAATAACACTTTATAAATATAAAATTGTGACAGGTTAAGTTTAGAGGATTGCTGGTCATAGTATCTGACTGCAAAAACATATTCAAAGCAATTCACAGACAAACTCTAATCCTCAGTAAGAGTATTCAGCATGCACAGAGTAAGGTTGTTACCCAATGAGGGAGAAGCAATTCAGCCCATCAACTGGTCCCAGCAGTTATGATGGAGTCTTCCCTGACTTCTCCCAATTTTTGGCTTACTTTTGTACTATTCCTTTGTTTAGGTGGAGATCGAGGGACTCTAGTCAGGCATACCTTTGTTACTGATTGGTGTAAAGTTCTCTCACTTTGCTCCTGAAGTCAATAGTCAATAGTCAGAGTGCATACTCAGGGAGAGATGGTCTGTACCTTGGAGGCGGGTAACTTTGGGATGGACATGTGCGTTATATTACAGTTAGGTTTTAATGAACCAAGTTCATCTGAGGAGAGCAATTTCAGCACTGAGTTGCTGGCTCAGCAGCAGGACATCTTCCCCTATCTCCCCTGGCTGACAGGCGCTGTGTGGTTTATCAGCTGCAAAGTACCATCGAGTTCCCCTCCTTGCGAGGATTTCAACAGAGCCTGGCAGTCGTGATTCTGCTCTGCTCCACCCTCTGTTCACCCCCTTTAGCAGGTGCTGTGGTTGCAGGTTCTGTGTGTGGGGAAGCATCATAGCAGAGGTTTTGAGCTGCCAACCACATTCCATCCGGGGAGCAGCAGCTGCATTTTATGCTATAATTTCCGTAGTGTTGTAACTTTTGTTAGGATGTGAATATAACTTCCCAGTTTCCTCTAATTTTACCCCAAGCTGTCTTTCCACAATCTCCTACTGGAGTTCCATATAAATTTGGTCTTATTACTGCAAGCTTTTGTTTCTTGATAGCTCCTGCAAGTCATTCCCTCATGGGAGATATTTTGGCACTTTAACTTTTATTTACATCTGGATACTGTGCCTGCAGACTTACCAAAGTAAGATGCTGACTGATTAGAAATAGTCTTTTTGTATTCCTGTTAAAGAATTCACCATCTGTGATCTGTAATCAGACTTCTTACTAATTAGATGTAACAAAACTGCATAATGCCAAGTTTGAGGAAAAATATATTAGAAATACAATGTAACATATGACTGATGTGGTTTTTTTAAGTGCTTAACTGTAAATAAAATGTTCCTCTAATGTCCCAAACATCCACAGTCTCCCACCCCTGCAGGCTTAAAAAATTCCTTTCAGCCATTCATGATGCTATGTTGGTTGCTACAGTGATACCAATTTCCTGTCTCAAATTATTGTACTTCTGAGGTACATAAGGCCTTTTAATCTTCTTTCCCCATTCCCCCCATTTCACTCTTTGATTTTACAGATGCTCTTACACAAGGACTGGAATTCCTATACTGCTGGTCTATTTTTTCCACTATGTGATGGAAACCAGAATAAATATATGCCTTTCCCCCAAAGGACAAATGAAGATTCCTGCTGCCTTATTGGTACCCTCACTGAACATTGCTCTATATCAAAGCCTTAAAAAATTTATATTTAGTTTTGTTATGGATCACTAAGCTAGAGAAGCACAGGCTGTTCACCTTGACCAAATCAAGAACAGCTGCACCCAACCAAGTGAAATTTAAACACTTAGGAAAACCAGCTTGTCAGCCATGATGCTACTGAAAACCATGATGAGAAGTCCAGTTGGGCCAAGCCTCCATAACGTGGCTTAATGGGGACTGAAACCTGACTGAGACAGTTTGCTATTCCTGTGATATATGTAATAGAAAGGAATCTTAAAACAGTATTAGCTGATCAATATTCCCTTTGTCTACCTATGACAAAGTTTGTGTGATGGTTGAATTTTACGTAAGGTTTAAGGTCTTTTTGGGGGCTTGTCACTGTGCTGCTCCATACTGCTTCCCCTTCTCAGTGTACATCCCTGTGAGGGCTGCTCTGATCAGAGATGGGTGTGCATTTGGCCTGTTAGTCTTTTGAGGCAACATTCTTGTTGATTATGTGGTCTAAATCCCTCTGAATTTTGTTCTTCCCGCAGTATGCCATGGCCTCTGTAACTTTGATCATCAGCAAATGCAGAATTTGGTGCATTTTGTGAGATGTGTAGCCCCAAGTAGCCTCAGTTCAAAGGTCTGTATTGCTAAGTGCCTTTCTGTTCAGGGATCACTCGTACAGATGAATGATGCTCATCCTGATCACATCCTGAAAAATCTGTGGGATCAGGTAGACTGCTAGAGTTTCTAAGCAGCAGGAAAAAGAAGTCATTACTGAATAGATTCCAGGTGAGATTACTGGCTATCTAAATGGGCAAAAACTGTGTGGGGAAGGTGTGCATAGAAAACATTCAGGAAAGTCAGGAAGAGATCCACGTGGCTGGGAAGCAAGTGATGTGTTTGTATTTTAGGAGGTAATACATGCTAAAACTGAAGGAGAGAGAGGAAATGAAGAAGATGGATGTGTGTGTATCCTAGGATGAATTATGATCCCACAGAATTATACATGAATTAAGCAGGTTGGCAATGGTGATTGTATAACTGATGCTCTTTATGATGAATGTCTTTCTCATTTATATATATGCCATTCTACCCCATTTTCTTTCTAATTTAGGCTCTCTTCTGATTTTTGTCCCTTGAGTGGTTCTCTAGTATGGTGGATTTATGCTGTTTGTTCAGCAACATTCCTACTCTTCTGAATTCTGTCCCATGTGCATTTAACATAATCTTCGTTTGCATTTCCACTTGCCTGCTTGTTTAGCTTTTTCTCCCAGGCCATTAGTTCAGTTCTATTTTCTTGTGGGGAAAAAAATTTTCCTTCTGTGGTAGAAGTAATTAAGTCTCCAATGCTAAAACCATCTTCTCCACGATACTCCAGATGTACTCTATCATCATTCCCTTGAAATCCATAAATAATGTTTTGGATTGGTGATAGAAAAAACTTGGCTTCTCTTGCTCCTTTTCCTTATGATAGAAGTTTCTGTGGCTGAGCTGGTTGGCAGCAGGTGGGTCCCAAAGCAATACCTGCACCACACCATTAACAGCTATTTGCTGTGGCTCCAGAAGCTTAGCCTGTGGTGTTGTCTTCTTTTTATTTGTGCCACAGTTCTCGGTTAGCAGCTGCTCACATCACTATCTGTTTTCAGCTGCCTGTGTGTGGGCATAAAACCCATACAAGGATCACTGTCCTGTGGTTGTAATAGCAGAAAATAGATGTATTTTCATCTCTCAAAAGATCTTTAGATCTTTTCAAAGGGAAGTGAACTGTGATTGTGCAGGGTAAAAAGGGTCTTGTGCTTTTTAACTTCTATATGATGACACAAGGGACAACTGCATTTCTTTCTTCTTTTTCTGTTCTTTTTATTGATGCTGGGAATTCAAGGCTTGTTTGGCTCAGGGGAATCCACAGGATTTATCTTTTCTCTCTCTTTTGTAGTTATTTGACTTTTTGCCAATGATTGGTTTAAAAGTATTTCTGTTAGCTTTTTAGCATTAATTGAATGATGGTGCTGTCTCTCCACCTCAGCTGCCAGTGTGTGCTGTAACCACCTCTCCGAAACCAGAAGAATATTGTAAAACAACGTAGAAAGTGCAGGTCAACCAGGTCTGAAAATTTGTAAACTTTTAATTTTTTCTTGCTTTTTAAGCTTGATCTGTGAATAGCAAAACTGGATTAAAAATTATGTAGAATGACTATTTCCCTAGTTGCAGGGAAGGTATCAAGTCAGGTCCAAAGTCAAGCCAGGAGATCCAAGTAACTGTTCAAGAACATCAGGAAATGGGGTGGGGAACTGGAACACCTATGACATAGCTCAGGCCAGGACCCTGTGGCAGAGCTGAGATAAAGATGGCAGGCTCTGCACAAGGGAGTGCATGGGTTGGGGTCCGAGGTGAGACTGTCCACGGCAAATAAAGCCTGTTGGTGCTCTCAGGACTCTGACAAATTTAACTTGCTGAAAGCATTTACTGGGAGACTCTTATGGCCAAAGTCACTGTGACAAATTAGAAGTGCCCAGTAGAGCTGAAAGGTGGATGATGCTGACTGTGTGGAGAACGAGTATGAGAATCTCATGATGAGTGAGTGAATGGTGGCTTTCAAATGGAGCAATTACGAGGAAACATGTAGAGGAGATAATACCATTGCAACATCAGGCTGGATGAAGCCCCCAGAGACCTGTGATTCCAGTCCATGCTCTTTTGTAACAAGACTTCTTGTACTGTAGAGCAAGAGGGAAGAGGACAATTACATTTCTTAGAACAGATGAAAAAGATGATAATTATAACGGATTTACTCTGAAAATAATCAGTGGACTTAGATGACGCTACAAAAGCCTATCTTTCAAAAATCTTTTTGTGCTTTTGATCTGTGAAAGGATCTGCAGGGGATACTCAGGTCATGTTCATATCAAAATACCTGGTTTCAGCCAAAACTCAAGTACTTCAAACAATAAATAATTCAGATTGTGGTAGTATCATTTCTGTAAAAGATATGGATGCAAAAAGAGATGACAGGAGAGAACCAAGGTCAAAAATCAGACTCTTAATATTGTCTGACTAATATTTGGTTTCCCAAGGCATTTGTCTTTTAAGTAGAAGACTCTTGTGGTAGGGGTATTTTCTACACAATGCATTTGGCTTTCTGCCAACAGATGAGTGCTCCAGATTGATACTAATGAAAGAAATATTAATGCACCGTAGCATGTCAATTATCTTGAAAAGGTCTCCAGCAACCATTTATCACTTAAATTCCACATCTTATAGCTTGGGACCAAATTGTGTTACATGTTAGAATAGTGCTGCCAAATTTGATCCATCATTAACTTTCATTTGTTGATAATTTGAACATGAATTTTTATTTAAGTTATGCATCTTTGTCAACTTGATGAAAACATCCGGAGTTATCATGTTGTCATAGATGAGTGATGCTGTTTCCCAGCTGAGATTTGACTGTGTTCTGAAAGGACTTTAAGGGTATAACCCCCTGGCAAAAATCCGGAGGCCAGGGACTTTTTGTTGTATTTGAGAGGGAGGGGGTAGGGAGGGAAGGAAAAAGAAAAACAAGAGAAAAGGAGAAAAATAGTTGTATGGCTTAAATTGGATTCTCAGTTGCTGAATCATGCCCTGAAGCTTACGGTCTTGTTTTGTTGGTTTTTTTTTTTTTTAACCTTTTCAGAATGGTGGCTTTCATTGCTAGGTTTACCAGGCTATCAAGCAAGACAGAATAGTTATAAAGCAGAAAGGTAACACCAGAGTAAACATTATTTATCTAGGTGGGTTTCCGTGGATTGGGTGACGTGTCTGAGGTGCAAGAAAGCAACTGAACCTGTTGTAGAGGATATGATGCAGTCACAAGTTTAAGCAATAAGGAATATTCACACCAGTAGTCTCTGACTTAAGATGAAGGCAACAACCCAGAGGGCCAACACAGCAGCATCTCTCCCCATTACACTGGGGAAAATCCTTTGGCTGAAGGAGACTGTTGGACCTGTGCAGTATGAGATGGCTATCCCTACTTTCTAGTATGGGATAGCATGTGGTAGGCTGTAGACATTTATATCTTTCTGTGTAATATTTCTGTGCAATATAGAGCACTGCAAAGCTCACCAACTTCTTTTGCCTGTACCAGGCATGCTTCATCTGCTTGCCTTTTAAAAAGCAAACACTGAGCAGGTTAGATTTGTGCTGTTTTATTAAAGCTTTCAAAATTCTTGGTGGCATGCAGAATTCTGGCCAGAGAAATCTTGGCGAAGGTTACATAGCAATTTTTAATTGCTGCTTAGTATACTTCTGTAATGTGCTCAGATACTGTTTGCAGGAGTGTGGCCTCTGTTGAATAAACAGAATGGAAATCAAAGAAAAAGTGCTTAAGCAGCCAGTAAATAATTTAACGAGCTCAGGTGACACCACCAGATTATATAAATTAAAATCAGCAAGAAAGGGATGACAGAGGGTTAAACAGAGACTGTACATGTATGCAGCACCTTGGAAATGGAAGCAAAGCCTTGGCATTGGGAATAAACATGCTTTTTTTCCCTAGAATTTCTGTGTCTGGTAAATATTGTTGCCTGTGTCTAAATGGATAATGGAAAGGAATTCTTCATGCAAAGCTCAGGATTGCTGCATGTGTTGTATTTGTGCCCATATTTGATCTAATTTTCTCTTCTGAGAATCTGTAGCAGTGTAAAGGCCTCAGGTGGCCTTTCTCATCACTTGGTATAGTGATTAGATCCTTGCATTGTAAGTCAAGAGATCATGGTTGTAGTCATTTCTCTATTATCCAGGGTATTGTGAGGTTGGTGTAGGCTTTGGATAATATGTGTCATCCAGAATATCCTTGGAGTGCAGTTTAAAGACCCTTGAATCACTGTTCTGAGCCCCCAGGATTTTGGTAAGGCTAATTAGCTCAGGTTGTGAACATGAAATACCTCTGCTCTGCTTCTAGACAAAACCTAGGCAAGAAGCCGCAAAAATGAGTTGTTGCTGCACCTGAGCTAATAAACCTTAGTGTGCTCTGTGTGGAGCTGCATCCATCACCCAGGCCAGTTAATTGGCAGCTTAAATAATCTGACCATGGCTGGGCACAAGTGACAGAGTTGCCCTCATTTTGCACCTTTGTCACGTTGACCCGACTTTACAGTGACCAGCAGCTGGTTGTCAGTGTATGAATTGTTCTGACCCCTCTGCAGCAGCCCTTGTGTGTAGGGTTGGGTTTTGCTTCAGGATGTCAAGTCCTGGTTATGGTGTTGTCTCTTTAGGACATGGTGGTACTTCATGGGGGAGTTCTTTTCTGCTTCCCTTAGCTTCTAAAGCAGAGGGCAGTGTTGTTAGGGCAGGCTGGGTTCAGAGGGAGCACTGCTGAGACATGGGTCAGTTATGGGGCTGTTACAAATGCACAAATGTTAGGTCCTCTACATTACCTTGTGTTAACATACCCTGAACACTTAATACATCTGTTTTTAATTTTATGTTGCTTTAGAAGCACCATGATTCCTTAGTGGTACGTGAAGAAAATCACTCCAATTTGCTTGTTTTGCAGCAAGTTGCATAGTGCTCTGAGAGTGAGAACACTTCTTTATCTAACAGTACGCCAAAGATATCTGATACATGTCTTTCTTAGTATAAGAAAAGCTTTCCAGTTTTCTTAATAGTTTATTATTTTCTGGTTTGTGTCTACATTATTCTAGAGCTTGTCTTACGATTTTTTTAATGTATTTTGTATATATTTGGTACATCTATTTGGGTCTCTTGATATTTACAGTTTATTACTTCTTAGTGTTAGGATCTCATCTACTTAATCACTTCATCTCATCTACATAATAGCATTTAGAGTTGTGCTTCTGTTTTGGTTTTTGGAAAAAAAAACAAATGTGGGCCATCAGAAGAATAATAACACACTAACCCTTGTAAAAACATTTCTTCCTCCCTCATTGAAAGAATTAAAAAGAAAAAAAAAACCATCAGACTGTGTATCAGAGGTCTCTGCAATAGTGTATATTGTATAAAGAATAGAGATGCTCCTTTAGTTCATGTATGTCTCTGAAACAGGGAGGATTTGAGTCTGGCACTCGTAAGAAAGAGCTTGAGGAATTTTTTCTAGTGATGATGCAAATATTTAATTTACAGTAAGTAGGGAAGATTTTGGTGAAGCTGATTTACTTGCTAGCAAAAAACTGTGTAGTCCTAATGTGAAAAACTTCATAGTAGGAGTAACACTGTCTTTATATTAACAAGCGACTTAGCTCATCACTGCATTAAGTGATGTGACTTGGTCATCCTCCTTCTTGCTGTACCATGGAAACCAGGTGGATGCAGAAACTTCTTGTTGGAAGACAAGTCATGGGCAGTCACCTTAGCAGTGAGATGTAGGGGAATTGTTGTGGAATTGATTTTACACAAAATACTCTGTAAAAAGGAATAACTTAAATTTCAGTTGTTATAAACTTTCTGCTTGTTGGTAATGTTAATAGATTTTGCAATGAAATTGGTCCTCAGGGAAAGCAAGAGTGACAACAATCATCATTACACCAAACTTTTGCTTCTTATACCCCCCATGGAGGTTCTGCTCTCTCCCATTACACACATTCATGGTTCATGTAAGTTTGTTATTGACTCAGAGTTGCTATTTCTGCCTAGGAGGCTTTTAGAAAAAAGAAAATTAAATATTGGGGATCTTTGTTATCATCGTATAATACCATTAAATTGGATTCAGGAATGAGGTCCCAGACTGACAGTGTGTTGAAGTTTTCCACTGAATGGCAAATAACCTGGATGGCTTCTGAAATATGCCTGCGTTTTGCAGCACTGTGTGATCCAGACTGGTCTGGTCAGAATTACACCTCTACACCTCTGCTCAGCCGAGGATGACTGGGGAGCAGTTCACCCACCTCTGGGCTGTGCAGTGTGGATCAGTTGCTGTGAGGCCGTTTCTCTGTCCCCGTGTCCAGTTTAGGTAAGAGAAATCTGACTGCTGGAGCTGCAAAGCAGTGAATGAGCTCTGACAGCCTTTGGATCCTCGTGACCGAGGTTGTCTTGGTGCATAGTTGTGGGGGAAGGTTTTCCTGCGGGCTCTGGGCACGGCTGTGTGTGCTCTCTTCCCTTTGGTCCTGGGCTGTGCAATCCCACAGGCAGGAAGGTGCCGGCTCTCATGCTGTTTCTCTGTCCTCCCCAGGAGACTGTTGCTTCTCCCAAGCTGGTGTGAATCAGAAATAAGAGTCCAGCTCCATGATTGTTAATCCCAGACCAGGCGCTCTTTTATCATCCAGCAGACCAAGTGTGATCTGGAGCACTGCTGTCAAATTAGCCAGGCAGCGCAGCGTGAAATCCGTGCTGGCTCTGTGCCTGCTGCTGGAAGACAGATGTTACCTGATCCATAGGGGTGATTGGAGTGGTGCAGGCGGATCGTACCTGAGCCAACATAAAGCTTGACAATAGCAAATTAACTTTTCAGCATTTGCTTGTCAGATTTGAACTGTCAGGCTGAGTTAATACTGAAGCAGTGCTTTGGTGTTTTTTTAGGAGCCCGAGGGGTAGCTCTGCAGCAGTGTCAAACAACAGCCTAACTCTGATTCGAGAGCTATTTCCGTTAAGCCGCTGGTGAAATGTTGAAAGAAAATGAGTGGTTGTATGTCCTCAACTGCTTTGGAAACCTTACTGTGAGAGAGGTTTGAACGCAGTGAGTGCCGCAGCTCTTCCTAACCAGCAATCAGATTCTGCTCATTTTAGTTTTAGATGTAAAATCAGTCTGAGTCTGGCTACCCATGTGCTGCCTCTATGCAATGGCACTAAATGAAACCAACTGCAGATGAAGCACAACTTCAGGCATAGTGCTGAATACTTTTTATTTCTTAGCTCTAAGTTTTTGAGGAAATTTTACTATTATTTTGGTTTCTTCCTATTTCTTTTTTTTCCCACAGCTGGAGAAGGGGATTACAGTAAAATGAGTTTTTCCTTCACATTATTAGCAACATGATTTGCTGTCTTAAAGGCGACACTTGTAGTCTAACAGCATGTTAGTTATATACTATAGGCTTCTGTATGTTTCTGTGAAAGAAAGGAATGCTTTGAAACAAGTCATTCCACTAAAAGAAAAAAAATCAGAAATACATAATATACTGATTTATGAGGAAAATCTGGTTGTAAATTCATGCAACTTATTTGTGCAATTTTAAGAGCTGTTTAATAGTTTACAGCTAGTTAATACTCTTGACTTTGAAATCCTGATATCAGCTGCAATGAAGCATGGTTTCAACAGACGATAATTTTGCAGTCTGAAGAAGAAGTTGCTGAAAAGTCTTCTCTGTGAGATAGATGTTCTTAGCAGGATCTTACTGGTGCAGATAATTTGTGTAAATTTGAAGACTTATTCTTTGCAAAATTAGTTCATTTTCCAGGATGAAACTACACCAACTGTCAGAGCATTGTCTTAAGGAAATAAATTGGTTTTAAAGGATGAGTAGAGGATGGCTTCCTTTCCATGGTGCTGTGTACTATTGCAGTTATGTCAAGGGGAGAATTCTTGCTTTAACGTATCTGGCGTTAGCCTGTTGAAAACGGGCTATTGTTCACTTTTTTCTAGCGTGACTTACAGTACTTTGTCGTTACCAGATGTTACAACAGTAGAATAAATCATATTATTTGAGATTTTTAAAAAATATAATCTGTAGGTATTCTGAATGACTTTTTAAAAGTTTTATTTTCAAGCCATCAGCACTTCCTGTTTACAGTGATTTGGTTCAGAAAAGGAAATGCATCTTTAGCAAGGTATAGGGTTTTTTATACATTCATGTAGGATCTGTGGGGACTTATTCTGATGCATCACAGTGCACTGTATAAGTGATCACATTCATGTAACAGGAGATATTTATGTAACTGACTGAATCTGTGGAGAAGGAAAAAAATAAGAATCAAAGAATTTTGATTTTGTGGGAAGAATTTTATCCTAACTGCAAGTCTTACCTTTCACACTGACACATTCTTAAAAGCAGAAATTAACTGGTCATGAACAGACAGTCATCCTTGTGGCATGAGAATTAGATGCTGAAATGAAGTGTTTGGTTTTGTCGTCTTTTTTTATTTAATTTTTTTAAAATACAAGCCCATGACACCACTGATATTTACAGAAACAATATCACAGTTTATCCAATTACATGTCAGTACTATAAATAGATTTGAAATACTAGGGACTTCCAAGATGCTACAGGTGTGTAGGAGATCATCATAAAAATTCTTGTGTTGTACAAAACAAATCTTAGTCCAGCATCAATAGAATGGCACTATTCTTTATTACAGTAAAATTCAGTCACATTCAAAGAATTGACTCTTACAGGAGAAATATGAGAATTAAAAAATAAACGAATAAAACCCCCACTTCTTGCAATGCATTTTTTCTTTAATTATAAATTGCAGCTGATCAATGACATTCTCTATCCCATTGTATGAATGGAATAAAAGTTGGTTTGGAACAAATTGCTGCTTTCTAGGTCAGCAACACAGTTGTCCTTTAGAAAATGAGCGTTAGGAGTTGAGGCCTAATTTGATGAATACTTGGTATGTGCCTGGGTGCATTGCTGAATCATGATTTCTGTGCTGGAAGTACAGGCTTGGCTCCTCCTAATTGAGTCTCCTTTGGGCTGTCTCAGAGTGGTGGCTGGCAGGGATTCAGATTCTGAGAATCCTGCACACTTAGAGCTTTTTTAGTTGAGGGAACATCTTGTGCAGTAGGGAGCTATGTGAACTTGTCCTTTCTGTGGGACAACTAATGTATTAAACTCCTCTTGTTAAATAGAAGTCTGTGTTTCCATGCTTCCTAAGGTCATGATTTCTGTCCCTTTTGAGCACCCTGCACAGGGTGGTGATGAAGGGTCATTTTCAGTTTATGATAAGTATTTGAGAAAGTCACCATTCAGGCTTGGAAAATGTTGCTCACACAACTGAACAAGTCTGTGCTTGTTGCAGTGAGCTATGGCCACTTGCTGCAGCTGCACTGCTCTTAAGTTTTTTCCTTAAGCTATGGGTTTTTTTGCTCTGAAAGGTTCTGAGTTCTTTTCTATGTCTTTGTGTGCGGTTTGACAATAAAAAGTACTTTTGCAGTGGCTTTTTTATTTCTTTTTTATTAGCAATGTTGATTAAGACAGCAATTCATGACAATTTGGCCATTAGCCTCCATTGTGGTTTTCACAATACACCATTATTTTCTTTCTTCTTCATAGTGGGATACTAGCCCAGAATCCTTCCACTTCTGCTGCAGTAACAGGATGGGCTTAACAGAAATCTCTGGGCTCAAAAAAAAAAAGGTGACTCATCTCCCCTTGCTCATCTGCTCGTGTACATCTTATTAAAAAGAAGTTTGTGTAATCATTTTGTTATGAATATCAGGTAGGGATTCAGTCTCGTCTTTGCAGTCTGTTAAATTTTTCACTGAAACAAATGCGTTCAAAAGAGTTAATGTTATCTTAGAGGCAAGTGAGCACTCAGGCAGAGCTGCTCACTCACAGCAGCCCCGCTGCTCGTTCCGGCTGCTGCACCTCATTGCAGGAGGAGATGTGAAAGACATGCTTTGCAGCTACAGCCCTGGTCGCTCGGGGAAACCAGGCACCCTAGCTAAAAATAGGCTTCTCTAAGTTAGCAGCTTTGCTTGTGAATGCACAGCCATGAGAAGCTGATTTGGGTAATAAGTGATTTCTATGGACTGGGAACCAGGGCTAGCTGGGAAGAGACAGGCAGGAGAAAGAGTTGACAAAATGTAGTAGTTTTAATCCTAGCTTTGGCGATTTACAGAGTGCTTGGTGTTTTGTCCTTTAATTTTGCTAACCACTGTGCATTTCCCTAAGATCTCAGTCAACTTCAGTTTTATCCCACTGAATGCTTTACTTACGTGAGAAAAAGTGTTTGTCTTGGAGACTGTAAAGTTTTAGCAAATCAAGGACTGTGTGAGGAAAACAAAGAATTATTGTAGCTATTCTCTGGTCATGGGGAGTTAAGTGAAGGAGACTTCCTTGAGGCTGAAAATTCACTGTCAGAGGAACTTGATCTGAATTGTCTGTGTCCAGGATGTGCGCCTCCCGACTAGTTTCCCTCTTCTCCTTATTCCTGTTTGGCTTGGCTTCACCCTTCCCTCTGTAAAGCTCTCTGTAACCCCACTTCTTTTCAGTTGTGCAGCTGAACTGAACTTGCCCCGCTGCTGGAGATGATTCCTCTGCTGCGAGGTGAAGCTGTACACATCAGTGTTTCAGTTGCTGGTGTAAATGGCTTATTTTATCAGCTAGGGAACACTTTCAGCTAGCTAGTTGGTGGTACTAGGAGGAAAATAAAAATAGGGGTTGGGAAATGCAATAGATAAAGTCTTAAGTGGTCACAATTTAAATCTTAAATTGCCAGTTGCATGACTGGCTAGAAAAAGGAACTGTGAGCAGAAAAAGAAGGCAGTAAACATGATGATTAAGTGGATCTTACTCAGAGTAAATTATAGCATTCCCAAATGAAAGTCTTCTCCTTTACAGAGAAATCATTAAATGTTAAACTCACACTATTATTTGTGTTTCATTGGGTAGACTTGCATGTGCAGTGTTGAAAAGAAGTCTCGTGTACAGAGCACTGCCTGGTAGGTATTTTTATACTCTCTCTCAGTGAACTCATTTTATATGATGATGATTACTTCTAATTTTTAATTAACATGTCTAAGTTAGAGTTGGGGAGAATGATCAGCATTTCATTAACTGTCTCTCGCTTGGAGATCTATGCAAACCTAATTGATGTGGTTGCTACAGGGTGCTTTGTCAAAATGAGCCATCCTGTCACTGCCCTTTTCCCCTTGCTTTTCAGTTCTGTGAGTTTGAGTGAAAAGCATGCTGCAACAGCATATAGTTTTACCTCCAAAATGACAGCATATGATGTGGTGTTATATTTCAGTGCAATGTTTCACCAAGAATATTTTGAAACATTTTATAGATTATGTATTGGAAGATCTTTTACGTATTGCTGGTATATAGTGCCCCCCTTTTGCAAAGAGTGGCTATTAAGAGTGTTTTGGAAAAGCTGTGAGAGTTTTTTTTGTTCCTTCTCTGGGGAAAATTACTGGCTCAACTCTGAGCATCGCAATTTAAAATATACTTGCTAGTGTATAACACATACTCCTGAATTAATAATGTTTAATATCACAAAATATTAAAGCTTATTGTTGCTATTTATTGATTTATTTAGCCATATATACAAATGAGTTATAGTATCTCACCTGAAAAAAAAGTTGAGATGTGTGAAGGCTGCATGGTCTAGTGGTAAAAGAGGTGTCCTTGGCTCTGGTCCCAGCTCTGCCACCAACCTGTGCAATGACTGGCACCAAACCACAGAACCTCGGAAGGGGTAAGGTTGGAAGGGACCCCAGTGGGATCATCTGATCCAGCCTGAACTGAATACAACTATTGTCATACGAGAGAAAATAATTTTTGTGGAGGAAGAGACTGTTATTAATCATACTCATTGGTAAGTGAGTATATTCGTACTTGGTATTATTCAATGGGTTTAGGTTATTGTAGCTGTAGTGTTACTGTTGCCATAATGTGATAATGAAAAAGGATAGGAAAACAGCAAAGGCAAAGAAGAGCTGAGATCCAGTGATGTGCTCTGTACTCTGACCACGAATTGTGCCTTGAAACTGAGTTAGAGATTGTAAAGTCTGAGTAGCAATCCTGTGTCTGAACTTGCTTTATCTGAGAAAACCAATACTTTTTACTGTGTGCTTATCATAGTGATAACAGCTAACTACAACAACGGGGAGAAAGTTGGTAAGTTATAAATTATTCAAATATTTTTTTATGAAGCCATTATTAAAAGGATAGAAAAAATTGTTTTCCTTACAAAGTGGTGAAAATGGTTATGATATTAAAATATACTTGGCTTCCTGTAAAGCTTTGGACTTAGAAATTTAATCAACAGATCTTTTAAAATATGATGTTTACATAAAATATTAAGGCACATGAGATTAATTTAAGCCATCCATGTGACATGGAATTGCAGAGTAATTGAGGTTGGAAGGAACATCTGGAGGTCATCTGGCCCACCTCCCTGCTCAAAGTATGGCTCATATCAAAAGTGAGATGAAGCTGTTAAGGGTCTGTCTGGTTCAGGCATAATTTGAGAACACCAAGGTTAGAGATTCCTCAGCCTCACTGGGTGACCTAGTACCTAACTACTCTCAGGCTGAAATGATTTTCCTTTTTATATGCCCCTGGAATTTACCCTCCAGCTTGTGGTTTTACTTCTCTTGGTCTCAGACCCTGTGAAGAGTCTGTCTTCTCTTTAGGTAGCCGAAGGTGCTGCCTCAGTCTTCTCTTCACTGGACAAATGGAGCCACCTTACTTTTCCTTTTCCAACACGTGCTTCAGCTCTCTAATCATGATCCTCTACTGGAGTCGCTCCAGCCTGTCAGTCTTTGTTGTAGCAGGATTCCAAAGATGGATACAGTATTCTAGATTGTGTATGTCGCTGTTGTAGGGAATTGCTGAATTATAAATACCAATGAGAGGATCCCCACACCTACCTGGATGTAAGGGGACATAGTTTATATGCCAGGCTTGTCATGAGAAGCTGAGTGCAACCAGGAAATATGAGTTACATAGATCTTTGTCTTTGTACATTGTAGTCCATTTCTGAGGGGAAAAAAGCAACCAAAACAGGTAGGGAAGAAACCCAGTTTGAAAGAAGAGAGTGCTCGGTTATAGTGATGATATAAGTACAAATTCTAAAGCTTCATTTTCCTGGAGAGGTGACAAAGAAGCAAGTTGCAGAGAGATGAGTGAGAGCGTCTTTTGGCACATTGCTCCCTGAAACACTGGAGCCACTTTAGTGCTAAGCATGATGTAATGCAGTGAACAGTTTCCGTTTTTGACTGTTTCCAGTTCTGCAATTAGGAATGTAACCCATTGCGTTATGAGAATAAAATTTATTTTTCCTGGTAGGCTTTTTAGTGTTGGGTAAATACGACAGTTGAAACACATGGTGTTTCCTTAAAAGCTGTGAATTCAAATGATTGCTTAGTGTTGAAAAAAGGATATTGGGTGTTTACGATCCAAGGCAGGTCTGTCAGCTACAGAAGTCAGAGCATGTTTTCCACAGGCTGGAATAGTCCATTTGGGGCAAGTGCCAGGAAAAAGGAAAAATCTCCCTTGGGGAAGCAGTGGGGACGTAATTCACGATTTTGTGAAAACTCATTAACTTAGTTTCTAAGCATTAGTTCTGAATCCAGTGCCAGTCAGTATTTCCATATTTTCAATCACTAGTGTGGATACTGACATGACTTTGCTGAGAAGTTTGTAGATAGCACAAAAATTGCTGAAATAATGAAGGTTGTTGCAAGCATAATCTGAAATGGTTGATTAGATGAAAATTCAAAAATTCACTTTTATGCAGACAGATGGAGATCTGTACATGCAGAGATATAAGGCTTTCAGGATGGAAAGTTGCTTTGGGAATTAGCAATCCTGAAGTCAATGTAAGGTTTTTGAGGGTAGCTTCCTCAGCTAGTATGTCAACTGAATTGGTATGGGAAAGAGAGCTCAAGAGGTTTGCTCTTGATGCTGATATTCTTCTATATATGTATTTGTGAACTGAACCTGGAAGATGTTCTTGCTTTCGTTTTTTTTCTCCTTGTCTCTAGCTGCAGATGTTTTCTTGACGAACTTGCTTGCTCTTCTGCAGAAAATCAGTTGAATTCTGCTGGCAATTAGCCCAGGGAAGTGGAGACTAGTTAGAGTAATGATTGCTGGAGGTGTAGGTGTAGCCCTACAAAGCCTAAGGCTAAACAAGAGGAGACAGATTAAAAACAGCTCTTTGGAGTCTGACAGATGAATAATGTCTGGGCTAAGAAAGTTCTTGAATTCTTGGGGAGAACCTGGTGGAGTGGTTGAAAAAATGCAGATTCTTTTTGTATGTATATGCATTCATTTAGTCCCTCCTCTGTATGGCCTGATTTTATTAGGCATACTTGCCAAGTGACCTTTCACTTTGGGGAAAGAAGAACAAAATGTTTTAACTTAGTTTTCCGATAGCAGCACTCTGCTGGCTTATCCCAGAATCGCTATTCCTGGAAACCTGTGGTGAGGTTCCTGTAAGCTGTTTGTGGGCTGCCCATAAAGGGTATATCAAGAATAAGTTAGAAAATTAACTTGGCTTTGTGTTTGGTAGCTGCTAGTGCTCAGATCTGGTGTCCTCACCTCAGAAATGTCCTCAGTTCTGGAGAATATATTCTGAAGATAAGGGGTGAGAGGTAGGGAGAGGATCCAAAAAAATGATCCAGATGCTGAAAAATCAGCTTTATGAGGTGAATTGTAGGGAGGCCAGTCATTAATCTTATCAAAGAGAAAAGGTCAAAAAGCAATGTGATTACTGTGTATAAGTACTTATTTACGGAGAATATATTTGTCAGCAGAGGTCTTTTAATCTTCTATAAAAGCATATGGCACTATCCCATAGCTAAACATCGAAGGTAGATAAATTTACTCGAGAAGTAAGCGATTATTACTTGCTTGGCTGCGTAAATAAACGTGGAACTCTTTGCTAGAGAAAGAGGTAGGAGCAATATATTTTTTGAAGTGTAGATAGCTGCATTTTGAGTGATGTGCTTTAAGTATGTTTCTGAGTTATATGGGTTTGAGTCTGGAAGTGTAGGAGGAGAGGAAAGTGGGCAGAGAGGACTAGGTGATCCTTTCTAGCTTTGGATTTAGCATCTGAGATGCCTTCAGTTTACTTCTTTCACTGGAGGGTTATTTGTGTTTATAATGGCTGCAAATCTAAAGCAACATGATAATTGTCTGACAACACAGAATACCAGTCTACAGGAGGTCACGAAAGATCCCTTTTTCTCCTGAACATGTTCTTGGCTCCCATTGCAGTTGCACCTGCCCACGTGCACCCCTCAAAAAACTCATGTTCCTTCAGGGAGCTGAAGACAGCCACAGCCTGGGATGAGGCAGTGCCTGAGGTAATGCACATGAAGATCTAGATCTCTGGCTCTACCACCTCTTTATAAAGGGAGCCTTTTTACAAAATGTGATTGTGTTTTCTGCCTTTTGAGGGCCATTTCCACTGTTCAGAATTGTTCCTGCCTCATTGCTTTATTGAGAGACCATCTTCTCCTTACACCTGTGTCATGGCAATCTTGACTATGGGAGTTTTGTCCCTGTCTTCCCATCCCAATATAAGAGCAAAATATCAAATTAATGAGTTAGAATAAATCAGAATGTTTCTGACACATAAACCTTCAGGAATAATCACAGGATCTTACACAAAATACAAACAGTATTAGGGTAAGTTAGACTACAGGTACGTCTTAGGAGCTAGAACCTATAGTTTAGAGAATCTGAAAGCTAGGCTACAAAATGCCTTACAAACTATCTGAGATGCCTAAGTACAGAAATCATTCACTTTACCATAAAAGGAAACCACTGCCAGGAAACAAAAATACTTTTTTAGTTCAGAAAAGCATTACTTTGTCTGCCACCCTAGTAAACACTTACTTTGTAGCCTTTATCCTCTGGGATTCATTATGAATTTAGCCAGAAAACATTTGGCGTTGTGATCATTATCTGCCATTACCTGCTGTGAGGACTGTTACATTTCACTGTATTGACCACTATTGGAGTTAAGGTTGTAGCTGCATTTTCTTTAAGAAATGTCTATTTCCACAGATTTGCAGCTCAATTCTAAGCATTCTGAGTAGGAAACATTTAGCTCCAGGCAGTTATTTAATTTTTTATTTCTGTCTTTTTCTTTCGGTGTTGAAAATAAAATTTTCATAATCTTCAAAACGAAAATAAACTGTTGTGGAAGCTTGCTGATTCCCACCTTCCCCCTCTTTTTACTTTTGTCCATCCTCTTACCTCTTCTAGCTGCAGTGGGGTGGACCCTTTTCTCTGGCCTATCAGTGTGAAATAACCATGAGAGTCACTGCAGAGCTGAACGGTAATTAATAATTAAAGACAGATCCAGAGAAATTTATCTATAATGCATTGATTTGTGGGGGGAGGAGTATGTAAGTTGTTTTTTCTTTAAGGAAAAGAAAGAATTAGCAACTAGTCTTGGTTTTGGACACAAATCCATTTTACAAAATTCAGATTACACTTCTTATTGTCCATAATGCTGTTTCTGGGCCTGGTGAGTTGGGACCTCAGTTTGCAGATCTCTGTCTGTCCTTGTATTAGCCAGTCATGCACAGCCACAGACTGATAGTATTCTCTGCTCTGAGAAAACAAACAAAAAAAAAAAAATAAAAAAAAAAGAAGGGCAAGAGAGACAACTGTAGGTACCAGAATACTAAAACCAAAACAAAGACTTCCCTGGGCTATGATCAGAGACCCTGCATATTTCTCTAAGCTATTTTTCTTAAGGCACTGAGCAGTAAAAATTTCTTAGGGACTGACAGATCTCCAAATAGCTTAACCCACTGAGAAGATAGACACTGCTCTAGTTAAGATAGAAACCAAGACACTGAACTGATATGTTTGAGTATCTGTTTCCCTCTTCCTGGCTGATGCATTTCTCTGGTAGCACATTTACTGCCTCTTTATTTTATTCATGGAGAGCTTGCATTATTTCCTGATATCAGATAATTTCTACTTCTTCACTGTACTCTCCTGACCTTTATGTCCATACACTGGATCTCTTCTTTCTTTTGCTCAAAAATTTTTGGGTCATCATCTATTGGTACCTTAGTTAATAAGCACAACTGATTAAGAGCTGTATGTGTTATGTCTCCTTCCTGAGAAATGCACTTCAGGCTGCTTGTGTTGTGATCTGGGGAAGGGATAGAGAAGCTGCAAAAAATACCATTTCAGGTATTTGCTGTCAGTTTGTTGTCACAGAGGTTGAAGAATTCTTTCACCTTCTCTGGACCAGGGAATATGGAGGAGACTTGATTTCTTTACCTGCTGATAAGGAATCAATGCCCCTGAAATTGCTTAGGTGTCTGTGGGTAGTGCTCTGAGCTGGGTAGTTTGTGAACATAGGTAGAAAATCCCTGGACTGAGTTAAAATCTCCAACACTGAACTTTAACATTTATAATTTCTTTCTTCATGTAGCAGTAATAAGCATGCTGTATTAATTAACTAATATGGTGATGTGTTATCCTTGCTCATTTTAAGTCTCAGAAAGAAAGCCTGAGCCATTTTGCTCTGTATTTTTCCTATGTAATGCACAAACATTTTCATTGGGTTACCATTCACACAACTGACTATTAAAAGTCCAATTTTAGCTGAAATAAACTTTGGTTTCCTTATTTTTAACACTGTGTTTCCTGAAGAAATGTCACTGGTCTTCTATTGGGAAAAAGACAGTTCACTGAAGAATTGGCAGGGAAGATCTTTTGGATTTTTTTTTTCCTAAAACTTGGTCAGTTTTGACATGCTTCTGTCTTCAGGAGGTGGCTGAGTAGTCTTGAATGAATGTTTTATTCATTTTACTGTGTCTACAAAATAATCTTCAACAGCTGTTTCTTGGGCTGCATTGAAAGCTTCTTTTTCCTTCTACTTGATTTTGAAAAATACAGGCCTACTGCCCTATCTAAGAAGATGATGGGCTTGGGAGAGGTTGGAATATTATGTCTGTGCTGATGAAAAAATATTTCTTGTTCCAAAGTGGGGAAATTAAAGGAATTGAATGTTGTTTTAGACATATAGGGGATGCATTGTTACTGTGGCCTCTAATCTTGTAAAATTCTTGCAAAATACAGTATTTAAAAAAACAATAACAAATGTATCTAGTTGATCAGGGATTGACTTAACAGGTCTGAGGTAATTTCCAGTAGTTACTTCTGCTTACTTTCTCTTGTACATTGTGAGTGAACTTTACTTCAAGAAATGTCTATTTAGAGATACCTTCAGCAGTGAAAGTTCACACTGTATGGTGAAGAAGCTTGCATTGTTAAGTTTAGCTCTGGCTATTCTCTTTCAGTAGTCTCATGTCCATTATAACTTGACATCTAAAGTCAGACGTTTGTACAATTACATGCATTTCATGAAAAATACAACGTAGTTGTTTTTCCTATGCACAGAATGTATGAGACTTGCAAATACTGGTTTCATCAAAATTGGATCCTTCTCTTCATGTAAGAAATGTCAAGATCTGATTTATTTTTCCTGTGTTTAGAATGGGCTTAATCCAGATTCTTATTGGTTTAGACTTTGGATTAGACTCCAAGTAAATGCATGGGTATGGAAGGATGAGGAGGGAACAACAAAAACATCCATTTGCTAGACAACATTGAGCTGAAAAGCTGCCACTGGGTTTGGGCTGTAGCTTCTGAGCTCTGGTTATTACTGTCTTTCTGTCATGGCATCAGTTAAACCCCTAACTTGAGAAAAACAATTTGCAAGAATTAAAAGGTTCCAATTTTTTGCTTTTTTTTGGGATAAGTTACTTTCTATAAGAAAAAGACTGTTGACTGGTAAACAGAGAAGACTATTCTCTAAGTTTCAGAGATAAAATATAAACAGAGACAGGAATTTACAATTCAAATATAGAACAAACTCATTAAGAAAAAAGATTGGAAAATAAGTAGTTCCAGAGAGATGCTTAGTATGATGAAGGACAACAGTAAATGTCATGTACACTGTACAGAAGTTTTAACTGTCTTGATAGTATGAAGTTCTGTTGTAAAGTACTTTGGTATGAAGCATATCATAGTCATATCTACCATTTTGAAGAAATGAAACACAGAGTTTTTTAGTAGTTACAAAATTTAGTCCGCTGCGCCTTCTGAGATGATATATATATCGTACAATTTGCTTCAACTCTTTCCTTAGTTTTTCATTTATTCCTTGGTGGAAAGGGAGGTAAGGGAAAAAATGAATTTTTCCGATATTGAAGCTGTTGCCTCTTTGGCACAGTTTCTGTTACACGTGAGGACATCGGTGGTACAGAAGCACATAACTACTGCAGACCTCCTGGTTCTGCAGCGTGGGCGTGCTGCTGTGTCGTGGGCAGCAGTGATAGGGAAAGGGTCTTGGGACCCTGACAGCTCTTGGGAGGATGTGACAATTGGGTCTGGGAGCATCATGGATGGGGAAAGAAGATCCTTGGGGTTGGGCATATGGAATTTAGATGTGTCTGCTGATCCTGCTTCTCAGTTTGTTCTCACTTTGTATGAGGTTTTCTGCTCTGCCTGGGCTTCTCCTGCAGCTTATTTAGATAAAGATTCATCCAGTCTTTCTGAGAGGGTTAAGCTGGAAATGTAGGTCCTCAGTATGATAGATCACTAGGAGACAAAGTTCTTCCAAAGGACTGTTTATATCTAGATGGGCAAAACTGATCTCTAGAGGTGTCTTTCTCTTTTCCTATCCTAAAGCTGGGATAAACCAGGGTGATACATCTCTGCCTCCATTTCTCAACTGTAAAATAGACGTTATGTTAAGGGGGCACAAGAAGACTGAAATGACCACATTTCTATAGAAAAGAGCCGTGAGAAGATGTAATTGTTAGAGATAACTGTTCAGAAGAGTTCTAGGCATGAATTAAAAATATTTTCCTTTCACTTCTTATGCTGCTTAACTGTTGTACCTATCCTTAAATCCATGAAGACAGAAAAGAGTAGTGCTCATGACATGAAGAAAGAAATACTTAGAATATTTAAAAAAAAAATCTATGATCACAGGGGAGAGACTAACATGAAAAACATCAATCTTCAAGGGAAAATTTCACATTAAGAATTTGTTACTGAAACTGCTTTTCAGCTCTAGCTACAGCTGATTAAATACTGACATGCAAAAACTGTCTCCAAAGAATCTGTTGAATACCTAAGTCTTTACTGGAGTAAAATAAAGAAATATAGATCTCATTTATCAGGGCCTACAATCTTTTCCTGCTTGTATCGACTTGATCTGAGGGTCATTTAAAATGTATTAGAGGTTTAAGATTGGAATGCGAAGCTAATTGGAAACCTGGCTCTAAGATGACTGATTATGTTATTATACTTTATACTGGTTAAACGAAAGCGTAGTGTCTGTATGACGAGAGGGATCCAAAATGATGTGGCATTGCTTGGTGAAAGAGCTGTTCCTTTTCACAGGTAATGCTATATAATTCCACTTAACTTTTTTATGTCCCCATGGCTCTTAAAGTAATGGACACCTAGGGCAGAGGCTGGGTGAGGAAACACAAAAAGCTGGCAAAAACTCAGTGCTCACAGATTGGAAATCTCCTGGTTTGGCTTCAGACTGAATGTGGAGAACTTTCCAGCACTCCCTCAGTCGCTTCCAATGTTTTCTTTGACGTATTTGGCCCCTGACCAATTTTCCCAACTGCTCCCAAGCCCTTTCTAATAGTCTCCTAACCCACTTGGATGTTCCCTCAGCTCCTTTACGCCCTTTCCATTGGCACAGAGATGAAGTTCTGCTGCTTCAGGAATAATGCTAAAGATAAATGTGCTTTCATCCTTCTTCTCAAAGGGGTTCATTCCCATTATTTTACAATAGCTGAATTCTGTTAATGTCATTTGAGGTGTTCCAAATTTATTCTAAATGGGGCCACCGGGAGCAGGCGGGCTTGGCATTTGAGTGGGAATGGCTCCCTCTCCCCCTACGCCAGGGGCAGTGTGTTGGTACTTCTGAAATTAATTATTTTAGCAAGTAGAGATGAAACAGTTAAAATGAAAGGCAGTCATAGAGAGACCAACTTCCACCCAGGAAAAGTGGGTGGTGTTGGGCCTTGTCTGTCTCTGTGCGAAACTGCAGAGAGAATGGTCCTTGTTTGGAGAGGCACCCAGGCACCCCTCACTGGGAGGGTGATCGAGCTGGGGGACTAGAGGACTTTTGTTAGACAGCACCTGGAGTATCCACCCCAGATCTGTTTTGGGTTATTCCTGTTTTACTAGGGAACCTGACTTTTTTTTTTTTTTTCTTTCTTTTCCTATCCTCTTCCCTTTCTTTTTGTGTCATTTTTCAGGCCTGATTTTGACTTTGGAATAAGCAGAGTTAAGGTATCCCTGAGCATGTAAATGCTGATTAGCGCAACACACACGCTCCACATCACAAAAGGTGTGAAACTAGTTTTGCATCTGCCTGTGGTTTGTCTCTGGTCTTCTGACTGAAATATTAATCAGCATCACTCTGTCACTGTAATAGAACTGCCTTGGTCTTAAGCATGTTTGTCCTGGCAGAACTCCTTTCGGGTAGGAGTGTGCCCATGTTCCACTCTGTAGACCATGTTCCCGTGTTTGTCTTTCTCATTCATGCAGAGCAAACTACAACATTCAGTTAATATAAATTTCAGTCCTTATTCGTGATAAAGAAGGGTACTGAACAGTGTGGCTCTTTGATCTTGATAAAGCATCGAAGTCCTTGCTTCCATGTACAGTCTTTATAAAGCCTCTTTATGATAGGCAATTAGGTCTCATTTGAACACCATTAGCCATTTCAGAGATAATTAAATATTATTTTGAGGTCACTGTAGGTTGATGAAACCTCTGGTAAATATGATGTTATTTGGTACAGTGATATTTAATCTTGTGGTTCTGGTGAAGACAGAGCAGCTGTGAAGGAGAATAACCAATGTGAACATTTCTGCCAACAGCCCTGCGTCAAAGGGATGCTCTGCCCAGCTTGTGGTATCCTCCTCTAGAGCTATTTCCATATGTCTTGCATGATAATTTCATTTTTAAAATAAAAAACATAGGTATTTTTATATGTAAATGTTTTACTTTTTTAAGAAAAAAGCTCTGGCCTTGAGAAACGATTTAGTGATGCAGATTAGAAGCTCACTTTCAATTTTTATATTTTACTATTGGGCAGTAAAACTACATAAGAGACAAGGAATACTGATTTTTCTTTTTGAGTAGTGAATAGCTGCATAACAGTGATGACTGAAGTAAACAGCTTATCCATAATATTGGATTCCTGAAATATTTGGAAGAGACTAAAAATGTTTTACTTATGCCATCTTTAGATGTTAGCTCAGCTTCCTCTTGAATTTTCATGAGAATGAAAAAGAATATTCACATAATAAGTTTGGTTCTGCAGGAAGGATTACTAATTCAATTTAGAATACATTATTAGAGAAGATAAGTAAAGCTAGTCTGTATTTAAAAAAAAATTTACAATTAGAAGACTAGAGAGACTAAGGAAAAAATATTCTTGCTTCATGCTTTAGAAATTTATTCCCTTGGCATGTGTGCAAATGTGGTTTTAAGAACTTACCAAATGCTATGTTAAATATTTAAACCTAAAAATTGCTCTGGTTGTGTAGTAAAAGGCAGTGACAGAAAAATGGAGTTTTTTGTGTCAGAGGTGACATTGTTTTGGGCTGTTTGAAAAAGAACAGGAAGTTTAATTGAACAAGTAGTTAAAATGTTAGACAGTTTCCAAAGCTGCAGATTTGAGTCTAATAATTCTGTGGCCTTCAAACTGAGTTCCTGTTTGCTTGAGCAAGCTCTGCATCTGCAGAAATCTTGGACCTGCATCTGATGGTTCTAACAAAGAAGCGGCAATGTGAATATGTTCAAGTAGCAGCAGTCCAGATTGGCTGACCAGTTCTACAAATGCGTTGATTTTTGGGGACTGCCCATTAACCGTTACATAGCAATAGTCTCTGTTCTTGTGTGGATGGGTCAGGCAGTACCAAATAGAAGCCTGTGCTTATCCAAGCAGCCAACTGCTAAAAACTGCAGTAGCAGCCCCACTGCCTGAGTTGCAAATTACTAAAGATAGGAAAATATATTTGGGAAGCATCTTTATTTATATGCCTTCCCCATTCTTATATTTTTTGCACTTTTTTGTTTATTGCTGTTCTAGATGCATCTGTGCTATGGACTTGTGGTATAAACTGATATGGCTACTTCAGCCAGGTGGCTGTCTACCTCTCTGTTAAATGTGATTGAAATCAGTCAGCGGATTTAGAATTAAAAGGTAGGGATGAGGAGCCAAACCCATATATATACAATGTAACATGTATGGAGTGGCATCACGTAAACATAATTTTCTTAGGAGCTTGCATTGGACATCTGGCATGAGTTGGGGATGGTGATGGCTGATGGTGATGGTGTTGAAGATTTCTTGTGTTCGGAACTTGAACTGTAGGCTCCTGAAGGCAGTAGGTTGTCTTCTTATTCTGTGTTTGTACAGAGCTAACAGAATATAATCCTGTTCTGTGCTAGATAGTGGATTAAATATATTTGATATCTTAAAGTTACTCTTTGGTATGAATGTTTTCAGGATCAATGTGTGAAGTACTATGTTTAAAATGGTTTTGAATCTGGAAGCAATCACAACCACTGCTTTCAAGACTATGCACTTATTCAGCTCTTGTGGATGGAAATACCTTTTAGAGAACAGGAATTGAGCCATTATTGTGTCTTACTTTGAATTATGAATTAATTCACTGTATGGAATTATTACTAATGTTTAAGACAAGTGCACTGGTATAGTCAGTGACTTCATGCACAGTAAGTCCTCTCGTCTCCCAATACAATTTAGCTGGAAAAAATAGAAATCTAATTCTTTAAGTATTTCATATTAAATCATGTATTGCTTTTATGAACTTTATTACCAGAGAAGAGTAGAAGCTTATACAGTGAATTCTTAATAGCTTAAGTAATGGTTTAAATGTTTGCTTTTTTACCTTTCATCATAGTGCTGCAACAGAGTAAACCTAAATGCTCTTTTTCCGTTTAGTTTTCCCAGCATAATCAAATTATGATGTAGTTACTAATAGTGGTATGGTAGTTTGTTCATATAATAGCCTTGTAGTGATGTACCTTCATATGAATAATTTCCTGAATTTTATTTTTCTCTTAAGAGTCTTTTTTTTAAATAAGAAATGTGAAAATTAATATTGCTCTTAGCATGATGATTGAAGAGCCTGCCGCTGCAAAAGTGGAAATGGCTTGAGGGATTGGAGCAGTAGGTGGTTGCCAATAATTTGTTAGAGAGCTTTTTGATTTTTAGTTGTCAAGAAAGTTTTGGAATTACAGGGGGTGGTGGTGACAAATTAATAGGCTGTGCCTAGAACCTCTTGATCTGCCCAAAATAGTTGTGGTGTGCAGTGGAATAGTTAAATAGCTGAAAAGGTGAGTGAGGCTGTGTTCTTGAGCAAAACAGCAGCTTATGTTCCAGTCATACAGAGTGCTGGTTCAAGTCACTCTCATAAACACTTCTTTGGATTTCAGTGGGTTCATTCGCATGAATTAAATTAAGCAAATGCTAAAAAGTTTGCAGAAACTTGAATCTGTCTGAGGAGTTTACTTTCCTGGTAGCTCTGGCTACCCAGAAGTATTTAGAGCATGCTCTCGCTTTCTAAAAACTTGAGAAAAGACAAAAACTTGCAATCATACTTGTAATTGTGCATTTGAAAGTATGAGACTTTAGCTATTAAACTTCTGAATAGATGCAAAAAAAAAATTTACCTATAATCACAAATTGCAAGGGTCAAATAAAACTGTCTGTAAGAATCTGCATGTAGATAGAAAAAGAGAGATCTTTGTTAAGAATGGTCCATGAAAAAAAGCATCATGGAGAGGGCATGGGGAAAAAATAAAATAGTTTTCTAAAAGTCGATGTTTATCAAAAAGAGAAGAATCTTAGCAAATCCTCCACAGAAAGATAAAATATAAACACCAGGAAAAGTGATTGATCTAGAATTCATTCCTTTTTTCTTTCTCAGCCCTCTTTGCTGACATGGTGATGAAAAGAGAGGATTAAAATGGGCTTCTTAAAGCCAAAATTTTATTAGGAAATGATTAAAAGCACATTGTGTCTCGTAAAGTGAAGTTGTGCTCTTTTTGGCCCAGCCTTGTTGCAAAGCATTTTCAGAGGAGAGCAACAGAAAAGGAGAGGGGATAAACATAGATCATTCTAACTTTCATTATTCAAAGCTAGTAATATCTGTGGAATTTTCCATTTGTTTTCCTGGTCTGTCATTCACTGAAAAACCAGTGCACCCCTGAAGACAGGTCTATATCCAGAAAGGATTTTGGGTCGAAATTGCTTCAACTCCTTTGTTTGGAGAACAGTTTTGAGCTGTGACTACTGTAACAGTGAGAATTCACACGGGCAGGAATAAAGTTGTGGAAGCAGGGGAATGATGTGGGAGAATCAAAATTCCATCTGTGCACCCCACTGGCCCTCTACCCCCCAAAAAAGGAGGAGGAGGATGAGGTAGAGAAAATTCTGAAGGCCCAGCATAAAAGAAATCGACTGGAGCTAGTTATTTCTTCCATAGAAAACAAACTTCTAATGCACATTGCATTTGATTTTTAGAGTCCTAAGGGTTTTATATTCCATACCATGGCACAAAGAGAGAAATACTGGCTTTATGGAGAGGTCTTTACCAAAGGCTTTGGTAAGGAAGTAATAGAGTACCAATTCTGTGATAAAAGCTGAATGTTTTCACCTTCTTTTTTCACTTTCAGTATTTTTGTCCAGACGCACCATCAGGTGTTCATAGGTCCCTAGCACACAACAGTAATCACTGTTGTCACCCCCATTGTCATACTCTGGGAGGGAACTCGAAGAATTGTGAGTGAATTTAAGATTAAATGGTTTAAAATGGTTTCACAAGTCTCTGGAAGTCTGGGCGGAGTGGAGATTTCTAGATAATCCTACAAATCCCCCTTTAAGTAAAAAATCTGATAAATCTAATTCTCCTTCATTGCCTAAATTTATTTTAGCTGTAAAATAATAACAGAGAAAAGTTAAATTTATTTTAGCTGTCCATGACTGATGGTAGTATGGTAGCTGGTTAAGAATCGTATCCTTGATCATTGCTCAGTTGCTGCTGTGCCTCTCCCCAGCCACAGGCCACCCAAGAACTTTCACTAGGAGAACTATGTGTATGAACCACTGGCTTGAATCCAGCCTGTAAAATGCTCGTAATTATGGAGTCTCATTAAAATGAAATCAGTGAAACAGGCTTCTGGTCTTAAAAATGATGGGTAGAATCCAGAGATCCTGAAGACCTTTATGGTTTCATTGTGAAATAATTCCTTCTGTTCTTTGGATCCATCTATTAATTTAGAAAAACTATCATTATGGTTAGCAAGATCGCCTGAAAAGATGCCCATGATCTAGAGGACAGTGCTGTAAAATCTGTTAAATAGCTGACCTCCATTTTTCACATACTGGAATGAAATCCACTGCCATAGTTGAAATGATGGTCAGCTTCTCAGCAGCTTCATACTTCTTAAGTTGGGACAGGAATCTGCTGATGGTGTTCGAGAATTCAAAGATGGCTCATTATGGCTTTGTTTTTCCTACTAAATAATTCTCTCTTTCCAAAGTGCAAAATAAGGTATTTTAATTTTTACATGAATTTACCAGCCAGATTGCAAAGTACTGACATCTGTTTTTCAGAGCTCTGACTCAGTTTAAAGCACCAATCCTGCAGCATCGAGAAGATTTTTTGCTGCTTATGGCTGCTCCCCACTGCATTTTTCAGTTATCTGAAAGCCATCCAGTTGCAGTGTGTGGAACAGCAGTGGCTTTCTGGTTTGGTGTGTGCATGCCCGGATGAACTACAGCTAGCCAGCAGAACTGTGAGCTTGAAACTCTTTAGCACTTCCGACAGGTGCTGAGTTACAGAAATGGCTCATCTGGAAGGTTCTTTGTTGGTGCATCCATACAGGTTATGCTCAAAGCAGGTGGACTGAGGGTGACCCAGTAGGATTTTCTGTGTGTGATTTTAATCAGTTTAATTCAGCAATGGAACACTGGGCTTAGCCTGTGGCGGGATGGTTCCAACACATGTTGCCGAAAATTATCTGCATTTGAAAAGTTCTAATTGTAGGATGTACAGGGATGAAGAAAGTTGGCTCACTAAGTTCAGGAGTCAGTCTCCATTTCTGCATAAATGGAAGGAAAGAAAGTATAATCTCTTGTATTTTTAGGTATTTTCTCTTTTATTTCCATGTACCAAATATGCATTCTCTTATCTCTTAAAAAAAAAAAATTCCAGATCAGTTTTTGTGACTTAAGAGGAATTATACTTGTATGGAAAAGCACAGTCTGAAACTTTTTCCTTAATAATTGGAGGCAATAGATTCACCCAGGAGTGAAGTTTCTTTCTTTTTCTCCTTAATTGCAAGCACCAGAAAAAGCTGTAGTTAAGACACTGACAAAACAATAAATAGCTGAGCTGGTGGAACGTGCTTGGGCTGTAGCCAGGAATCTCATCCATAGATACACTCTCCTTTGGGAAATGGTTGTTTCTCTTTGCTTTGTAAGTCTTGTAGTAACCTATTAAAATGAATATTTTTGCTTTATTTTAAGCCAAACCTTTACTTTTATAAATAATCAAATTCCAAGAAGGTGGTCTGGTAGATTGTGACTCTTTAGAGAATAGGAGGGAATAATACTACTTGTGAATTATGGATTGTTTCCACTTTTGCTTATATCAATATACATCCAGGAATATGTGTTGTGAATTTATTAGGTTTGTCTAACCCTGAGTGAGACTGGTATTATACCTCAGTTCTGTAAAACACTGCGTTATTTCCAAAGTACCATGTAATAACATCTTCAGTCTGGAATTCTGTTCTCTCACAAGCTCCAGCATACAAGGAGTGCAGCACGAATGTATCATCGGCATATTAATTATCTAAATAATCAAAGTGAATGCCTACAGTTGCTGTTTGCTGGAGATTTCATCCTGTGGTCAGGAGCAGAGCAGTGCCAGTTAAATAACAGCTTGCTCCAAACTGTTGGAGACTGGTGTTGACCCCACATTAAAGAAAGCCTGCAGCTGTGCAGGGAAGCAGCCTGTTCTACCTCTGTGGGGTTGCTATGGGCATGTGGCTCTAAGAGCCACTGATATAGACTGGCAGCAAGTGAAAGAAATCCGTGGATCTAAACATAAACCATAGCATTCAGCCTGATGCACTGGTTGTGGACTAGCGCTTTACATTATTTGACCAGTGAATTTGTCACATGTTGAGCAGGTGGAAAGTGTTTCTTGCTGACTCTTTTCATAGGGTGAAGATGTTTTGTGGATGAAATTTGCTTGTGTATTTTGTTGGCTGTTGGTGATGTAGCTGAGTAATTTACTGATCACATAGCTGGTTCATGAAGGGGAAAAAGTGATACTTCAAGAAATGAAAAGTGATAGCCATGAAAGTTGCATTGCTGATCTTGTAAGGAAGACCAGAGCTCATTTTTTTTTTTCCTGATTTTTTAATCTGCATAATCAAAGTTAATCACCATTGTTTAACACTTCAGATTAAAAAATAATTGTGTCTTTAGAGTTGCCTCCTAAATTTAAACTAGCAACCAGATTGATTTTTTTTCCTAATCAGAAAGTCATAAAGATTGCTTAGGGGATGTCATGTGGTGGTGGTATTTATGTGACAATTCCAACTCCACTACTTATGTGAAACGGGCAATCTTTCACAGTCACCAGGTTTGCAGAAAACTTCAAGTGCTGAAATCACTCTTCCCAGAAAGAGAAAGGAAAAAGCTGGGCTAAAAGGCAAAACTGTTAAGAGTTAAAAATGAGGTGAAATGCTGTTCAGATTTTCAGAAGCCTCACTTGCGTTTCCCAAAATAATGCTGCCCATGATCTGTTTCTGTTTCTTACATCAGTTTGCATATTTAAATCTATTTATTCTCATTTTCTTTTAGGTGATCCTGATCCTTACCAAGTATTATCATACTGACATGGGGAAAGTTCTGGAGAGCTCTTTGTGGAGGTAAGTTCTCTGCTTTTTCTATAACCTTCCCTCCTGCTGTTCTTGGAATAGATCCATTGCTTCCCTTTCCAGACTGCTGCCGAGTTGAGTTGGTAGCTGACTGATGTTATTGTAGTAAGATTATCCAGATTGTCATCAGCTCTTACTCCTTCTCTTCCTTGAATGGAGTTCCTGTAGTTGAATTGGAGTTTGTAATGAGCTTTAACAGTAGAGACAAAGAATGATAGAGAATATAAAGTACCTTCTTGATGCCACTTTGCAAGTTGCCATGCTTTTCCTTTTCCTAGAAATTTTGCATCAAATTTACTTAAAAAGTTTGAAGTGCTTACTGTGTTGGGATGTGTCTTTTGGGAGTTCTTGCTGCTTGAGTAGTGCACTGAGGTTACTAAATAGTCCTGCTTTGGAAGTAGTTATCATTGTCTGGATGAAATATAGCAGCAGCATAGGTTATGTTGTGTTTTATTACAGCTAGGAATAAATAGTAATCCAAATCAATTTCTAAACTGATTCTCATTCCCGTAATACTTGTGAATTAAGATATCAATGTGCTTGTTGCCTGTGTGTGCACAGATTGCACGCTCAGGTGTACATCAGCACAACAGCAGGACTAAAGTAAGTCTATGTTATACTAGTCACACTGGTTATCTTCTCAGGTCTTAGTTGTCTTTGCTAAGGGGGCTTGTTGTGCTGTAATATTTTTGTGTGTGTGTGTCTGTATAAATTTTCTGCAACAAATTTTTACTAGACCCATCATGTACATTTGAAAAGCGCAAGTATTTCACTGTTATCAATAAATACGACACTGCACCAGTATTTGCTCTGCTAGTTTTGCTGGTTATCTCTAGCAGTAGAAATAAATGACAGGAGGCTTAAGCAGTCATATGTGAAATTCAAATGTAGCTCATAAGCTTCGGGTCCAGAAACAAGTAGTTTACCTAAAACCTTGTGGCTTAGGTACTTGCAAACTTCATGCTGTCCCAAGAGCTTGTATGGGGACTCCACCTTCAGCTGTGTGTCTAAGGACCTTTACAGAGACAATCCAAGAAAAGGACTGGGTAAGGGAATAGGGAGTGGGAAAAGTCTGTGTCCAGGACATGCTGCAAAACAGCCTTGTTACTTATTTAGAAAGAGGTGGCATTGTTTTAAGCTTGTGGCGTTTCTCAGTGACAGTGCTTCTGCAATGCCTTGTTGTCATACCAGGGAGTAGCGCTCAGTCTGGCCAGGGCCAGTGGTCCATGCAGAATAAGGGTATTTCTAGAAATTTCTAGTCATAAGAAGGAGGTATTATTCAGGAAAGAGAGTAAGATCAAATGGAGACTGCTTAGCATTGGCTCAAGATTGGCCTTTTTAGGGCTATGACAGTTCATTTGTAACTATCCTTTAAACTGACAAGATGCAAAATTTATTGCATATTTGTTTCTGTTTTTTGTCCAACATCTTGTCCAAATAAGACAGCTAAATGGCAATTTGGATACTCCCAACTGCGTAAGCACACACTGCTTTCCTATTATTTGCCAGTGGCCCATACAACATGTGCAATATATTTCAAGTTTTGCAGTCCATACTTCAGGGTATCTATCATAGTCTTTTAAACATTTTCAGTTGGATTCTTCAAAATAAATTCTTTAGTCTTTTAAAATAAACATAAACCAGGCTTCAGATAATGTTTCTTTCTTTTGAGAACATAAACACTTAAATCAAGGTCATTTAGACCTTGCTGACAGCTGGTGTAAGGAACTGGTGTGAACTGCATTCAAATAAAATCGATACTAGCGTGCATCATCTGGAAATCGTGCCTTTTTACTTACAAGTAACAGATGTACCAGATGCTTTGGTGCTGGCTCAGGTCATGGTTCCACCCCAAGGGCTGGGCACAGATGTCCTCAGGGCTCTCAGTGGTGTCAGGCTTTGGGGCTGTGCTGGGTGCCTATGGCTCCACTTTAGTGCAGCAGGGATGGGGCCTCGCGGGACTCTCCTTGGGTATGTCTTGCAATTTCACAGGGCACAGCTCAGCCCGGGTCTGGACATCAGGGTGCCTTGGGCTGTCCACTTTGTCAAGAGAGCCCCTGGGAGCTCACTCCTTGATATGATGATGCCCAGGACCTGCTGAGCCAGGAGTGGGGATGAAGGCTGGGGCTTGTTGACCAGACAGGCTGGATATGGGTTCTGAGTCACCTGGTCTAGTGGAAGGTTCCCTGCCCATGGCAGTGGGGTTGAGACTAGATGGTCTTTAAGGTCCCTTCCAAACCAAACCATTCTATGATTCTGTGATTTCTAAAACCAGGATGGAAAAGCTGAAAGGAAGTGAGTGCTTGGGCCAGGAGTTACTAGCTAGGTGATCCGTGCCTGGATATGTTCTGGGCTAACCTCCTTCCTCCACCTCTGCCTGCTGTGACATAGAAGAGACACACACAGTTGTCAGACTGGAAGAGTTACAAAGTGCTTGGATCTGGAAAAGTGCAAATCAGACCAGCTACTGCAAAAGTGTCAAATAGTGCTCCTCTCTGTTGAGATGTAGCTCACTATTTGTACTGGATAACTGAACGAAGCTGCCTTTGCAGTCAGGGGACTTCTGTGTTTTTCCCTGGGAAAAATGGTTGGAGCTTCACCAGTTTTCACCCACGTTTGCTGATGGAACTGAGGTGTTGTATTCACATTGGCAGCCTGCCCAGAATGCACAGTATATATATATTTTTCAACTTTTTTGATTTCAACTTGTTTGATTCTCTTTTGCATTCTTCTCATTTGTATCAAGCAAATATGCAGTAAAACAGGTGTGAAAAACAATATAGGGTTTTTTTTTGTCAGCAGAGAAATGCCATTAATCTGTTTCTGTGCCATAGTGGGAATAGATCCTCTCGAGTTATTTCCTGAATTGGTCCAATATTTTTGTTCCTATCTTGCCTGGCTAGATAATACCAGACATGATATTCTCTAAGTAACTTAGTCACTTAGTGAAAAATAAATTAGTTTTATAAGCTGATCAATTCTGACTGGGGTAATTTTTTAATGTTAATATCCCGATTTCTCTTTCTGGTCAGTAAATATTAACCTACCTTGGTGTTTACTAGTTATTTTATTCTTGAAACTGCATCTTTCATCTTCTAAAACATATTTCCACATCATCTCTTTCCTTTACTCCCATTGCTCAAAAGAATTTTTTTCTCTTGTTTAGCAGAACAAAGAATGAGAAAGGATGGTCTAGTGATACTCGTTTGTTCTTAGTGACCTTGGAGCTGCAGCCAGACTTTTAAGGGTAATGCAAATGGTGGTGAAAAACACCAGTCAGAGGTACATGCCTGCGTGGGGGGGCTCTACGTGAAGAAGAGTTGCGGGTGGATCTTGGTGACGCATTTTTGTACCTCTGCAGAGCGCTGTCAGTTTGTGTGGGCAATTTATACCTGCCCACACAAGTCAGGTTACAGGCTTGGGAGGCCTAAATTTGAATAACCTTGGAATTTTTCATTGTTGAGTAAATAGGGGAAATAGTGTAATGAAAATCTTAATAAGTTTTTTACTAGTATCAGCTATGTCTGGTTACACTGAAGAGGTGAAGACAAAATCTTGATGGAAGTATACAGTTAAAAAATACCTGACTGTGCTTCTTTAGTCAGCTATTTCTGATGCTTTCCTAATTTGCTTATTAAGTAATTGTCAAGGTATAAATTGTATAATTATTTGTCTGAAAATAAGGTAGGGAAATAGAGATGACATTGGTTTCTTCTTGAAGATAAATTAAAATAACTTTTTGAGAAGGAACAGCTGATTGTTTTCAAGTCTACTTTTAGAGTTTCTAGCCTGTGGTACATACTGAGAATACAGGTTGGTTGTCATGTTAGAGCTCATTGGCATAATGAAGAAACTGAAAATTCAAATACTAAAATTATGATCACAAGTTGTGCATACATAGAAGATAATTTACGTACTAGAGCTGTTCCTGTCAGAGTCCACACACGGATTTATCCAGCATATTTACAGTAGGAAGGAGCTGAATCCAACTGACCATTTAGATTGAATATGTGTTTTCATATGCTTTATGGAGCCATTTGTGCACAAATATATAGGTGCACATATTTTACAGCCTCAGGTACCTGCTTCCATCTGTTGAATGTCTGCAACTTTAGATGTAAGTATTTGAATTTTACAATCAAGTAGTTTAACTTTGAATTAGTAACCACTAAGAAATTAATGCTAATATTTATCTGAGTTGATTATTCCTAATAACATTGGAAATATAGATGATTATTATTATTCCATTTTGTACATGAGACAACTGAGATGGTTATATTACTGAAGGTTATGCAGTGGTGACCCAGCACTGTATGGCCATGGAATTACCTTCCAACCCTGTGCTTAGACTGGCTCAGAGTTCTGTTACTGGTAGGCATGCAGCCTTCCCTTTCTTAGCTTGATCTAAGCAATGAATAATAGATGCTGCTGATGATTGCTAATAAAGTTTTGATTGCATATTATCAAGCTGTAATGATACAGTAGTGCTAAAGTGGCTTGGTGTGTAATTGCCATTGTTCCCAATGGCATCACCATGTTGTTACTGCTTCACCACAGCAAAACAAACGGCATTACTTGATGTTAACTGCACAGTTGGATCCTCTTAGCATTGCCAGTTGAGTGCTAGGTAGGCCTGTTTTCAGAGATGTTGGGTTGTTTTGCCCCATGCTGTCGGTAAAGAAATGCTAAAGGAAGAAACAGACTTCCCCACCTCCGTAAATATTTTTGGATGTCCCAGCTGAACTTTCTGGGACTCCTTACTCCAAATGCAGCCTGAGGGGACAACAAAGTCGAAGCACTGTGGGAGGCGGTTGTAAGTACAGATCAGTGGCTGGGCAGGTGGAGGTGAGAGCAGTTGGGAGAGCCTCACAGACAGCATCATGCTTGCCAAATCTCAAGGAGACAGGGATAGCCTGTCTTTGGTGGCACAGCTCTTTCTATCTGCACCCATTACCAACCACCTATTCAAGGACAAGACTCACTTGTGCAAGCCTGCTGGCCGTCAGGAGCGATGGGGGCACAGTGACTGCAGGGGGCTTTGGGCACAGAGTGCCGACCTACACTGAGGCTAAAATCCAGACTACAAAGAGCCGGAGATTCTTTTAAGGTGGATACAGTGAACAACATACGACTCAGGAAAGTAAAATTTCCAGGTGGCTCACAGAATGTGTGAAAATGAATATGGACATTTGTTTCCAAAATCCTTGGACTTGTAGGTGAAACTCATTTTAGCTGTTTCCTGAAATTAATTTTAAAAGGAAAACAAAAACCCCCAATATACAGTTCAGTGCTCCAGAGAAATTTTTGGTATGAAATACTGCTTAATAAATGAGCAACTATATTCTGCAACAACTTGCACTTCCAGATGGCCTTATACTGTGGCTCTGCTTTGAAAAGTGACTTTGTAGAAATGGCCCCAAGGGATGGAGTTACTGAGTCTGTGATTCTCATATCAAATTTTCTCTTTCCAAGTTAAAAAAGAAAAAGAGATGTCTTTCTAATTATTAGCCCAGTGAACTCAGCTTGGGATCTAATGTCTAGCTGTGCTTTCTCTAGCTAATGCATCATCATGAGTAATACAAGTTCTGCAATCAAAATAGACTGTCCTCAATTATACCTGTGCAGCTCTTTTGTGCTCCTATTATATTCTTATTTACACCTGTTCCACTGAGCAAAGGTTTTGGGCAGTAGTGTTGAAAAGGCAGTCTTACAATTAGAATTTTATTTCTCTTGCTGAACAACAGATTTTTTATGCTCTCTTTGATCCTATTTCCATATTCATCTAATAGTACTACAAAGACTTTCACTGTCTCTGCTGCAACTTGCCTTGTCTTGCTAAAACTCAACAGTGCACCATTATGAGTTGAATTGTGCAGGAAAGTCTTCATTTTAAATTCATTTTGGACATTTAAAATGTGCTGTAAAACTGTAGTTAAAAAGTGGATGTAATGGGTTTCAGCATTTCAGCAATGTTTTATTATGGGTGTCAGGAGGAAAACGATGTAGAAGGTAAAGGAAATTAAATAAACATGTCTTGACAAACCTTAGAATGTGCAAGGCATTGAAGAGGTGATTATTGATGTTTTTAAGGGGTAGTGGAATTGGGTCAGGAGCACAGAGGGTGCCGATGTTGCAGTGTGTGCTCTAATGGACACACGACCTACCATCGACTTTCTGAGACCAAGGCCCAGCACAATGGGTTGGCAGTAACCTTGCTGTTACCTTGGTGTTGCACTCATCCTGCCACATATTTTGGCTGTAGCTTTTGGCCATTCAAGAGAGGAATGAAATTTGGCTGTGGGTATTTGGGACTGTTCTCTGGGTTGTGACCTGTAGACTCCTCTGAAGGAGATGTCTTTTAAAAGGCTCTCCAGTGCATGGGATTTAGCTTAAGCAGGTACTTTTATGTCTGTGTTGCCATAATCGCATTTAAAGATTATTTTGACGTCTTAGTATGTATGGAAGTCTGAACTGAAAAAAATGTATTCTACAAGCAAGTAAAAGCTACCAAATAAGTCTATCCAAATTTCTTTACTGAGTACCTGTTGATCACAGATGAGAGTGCTGTGTCATAACTACTTTTCCATGTCTTCAGCAACTTGGAATAGTTATGATGATTTTGAATGTTAACATGTTTCTGCACTAGCTTGTGATCACATAAAGAATATATGACATGCGAATTAAGATCCAGTTAGAAAGCTGTGATTTATGTAGTTAGGAAAGGGCTCTTGTAGTACACTTGTGTTTATTGAAGCTGATTGCAGCATAGCTGCTGAACATGTTAGATACATCTTGGAGCATGGGAATTTTGCTGCTTTACAGGTTGATTTTTTTTTTTCCCCCCCTTAATCTTCCTTCTGGAAAATGAATTAAGTCATTGCAAGATATAACTCATAACGAGTGAGTCAATTTATTGAGAAAGAATAACCATTTATTTTAAATGGCTTAAGAATCCTTTTCTATTGTTTGAGTAACTTGAGCCTAAGTAATAGAATTTCTGATTGCTTTAACTAGTGCTGCAGACTTTGTGGGAATTATACCACAGGTTCCTGTTTTAAATCGACTCTGTTTGGCCAGGACTGATGGTAACAGAATTGATCTTTCCTTCCTAAGACCCATGCAGGTTGGTAGCAGTTTAGGAAAGTTGCTTCACTGGTGTTTCATCAGGTTTGTCATGGTATCTTATTGAATAAACCTCCCTACAAGAAATGATCCTTTTTCTTGCCAGCCTCAGCAGACAAATTTAAGATGAGAAACAGGAAATGCTATCTTTCTATGCATTAGTCATTCACGGGCCTTGTGATTTGCTTTTGCCCTCCCTCCCTGCATAAAAGAGGGAAGTTTTGCCCATGATCCACACTTCTATGTGAGCAAACTGAGAACCGCAATCTTGGAGCTTTTATTGTGGCATAATTCCTCTGTACTAAATTCATATGAAAACAGTTGAGCTGTCAGTTTTTTTGGTAATCAGAGGTACTTTGCTGCATTGTCATCCATTAACTCCCACTGTCAGCAGGCTGGCACAGCAGGGAGGTGCAGGGCCCATATCCTGGAGTGGATGGAATGACACCATCTCTCTGTCTCTCTCACTCTTTCTCTCTCTCTCTCACTCTTTCTCTCTCTCTCTCACTCTTTCTCTCTCTCACTCACTCTTTCTCTCACTCACTCTTTCTCTCACTCACTCTTTCTCTCTCTCACTCTTTCTCTCTCTCTCTCTCTCTCTCTCTCTCTCTCTCTCTCCCTATCTCTCTATATTTCGATATATATATGTTATCAATGTTTCCTTTGCCACTCTGCAAAATGAAATAAATAAGAAACCACAATCAAAGCAGCTAGTTTCATTGCTCATCACATTTTCATGATGATGAATGAGGTATAAAAACTGGGATAGGGCATTTTTTTAAAATATAAAAAGGGTGAAGTCTTGGCTTTGGGGAACTTGTGATAAGGTACATGTGACATTCCACTCAGCAAGTAGTGATGCTGCTGGTTCCACCTTTAGCCTGCTATATGACCTTTTTTGAGAACCTGCCATTACTGTTCTTTCCTCACTTGGTCTTTGACCTATTTATTTCTTTGCAATGCAGGTAATTTGGAGAACTGATTGGGGGATCCCCATCAGTGCCGGGGCTGTAATACCACATTAATACAAATAATAGGAAGGAGCTGTAATGTTTATGGATGTTTAATGTTTGTGTCCTTTAAGTCGTTGGCTTGAGCCTGAGAAGGACAGGAGTCCATCAGAGAGCGCTGACACACCATGAGACTCACCTGTAAACACCCACATTTCCCTACGAAGCAGCTGATCGTGCAGCACCTTTTCATAGCTGATCTCTGAAAAAGCTGTTTTGCAACCCCCTGTTGCATCTGTTAGAGTTGAGCACCTTGTGCACTGATGTGGTGTGTGGAATGTGAGCAGCTTCACTTGCCTCTGCAGTACAGAGCATCCACTGTGAACTGATTGCAAATTAATTTGGTTGTTGGGGCTGAATGAATGAACAGCTGCATGGTTAATTATGCAGAATGGTATAGAAAAACGTAGTGTTAATGTTTTATACCTTCATTATCCCTGCAGTACGGAATATATTTTTCAGTGTGAAAATAACAAAGGCAGTATTTCCCACATAACTTATTTATTAAGATCATTGTATTGTTGGGCAGCTTTCTCTGCTTTAATTTGGTAAGAATCAGGACAATTAAAAACTCTATACAGGCCAGTTTTTAAAATGTAAATATAATCTTATGTGCTGAAGAATTTGGGGTTGTGGGTGGTTGACAAAAATGAAATGCTTTTTACAGTAAGATTTAAATGTCTTGAATTTTTTTTTTTGGCCTTCTGAAATACAGAATGTTAATTGAGGGCTTTTCCTTCCTCTTCCTGCAGCCTCTTGTTGAAAAGATGACTGTTAATTTGTCAATTAGTGAATTGAATCTCTTCCAGCTAATTTTTTAAAAATGATTTTGAGGGGGTTTATGTGTAAGTTGAGTTTGTTCGTTCCTGCTTCTGCTCCATCTATTTTTCTTTTGGTGTATTTTCCTTCTATTGCATATAGAAAAGGGATAGCAAGTTATTTTGTTTCAACAAATACCTTTTCTTGAGCTAACCTTCAAAACGGGTATTTCGCTTTCTCACTGATTTTCTCTCCTAGTGGCCTTTTTTTGCTAGCTGTTACCTTCTCTGTTTCATAGGACCGGTTTGTCTCTTCTGGGCCTCACTGCTTCAGTCCAGATTGGAGAAGCTGGTTTTTAGACGAGGTGTTCAATGTCTTAAGCTTTTGTTTTTTGGCCTAACAGATCAGCTCCAAACCTGTTTTTTGAAGCTGTTCCAGAGCTGATATCCTTCTGATGGCAGGGCTTTCTCCTCATAGTTGCTTTGATGGACTGTAGATATTTCAATGACCTGTGAATAAATTTGATCTGAACTTTCTATCATAGGATCTGAAATTGTCATTTTGGGCAGGAGTGGGGCAATACTTGTTGAAACTTCTTTGTTGAAAAGCATCTGTGTGAGTTAAAAATTCTTTTTTTTTCAAATCTGGTATGTACTTTCTTTACCAAATGGATATAGTTTTTCTTGTAGAGTGTGCATGCAGTTCAAATTACACCCCTTGATAAAAAGACATCACAGTATCAGTGAAATACAACCATCCCTGGGCAAAAGCCAGGGAAACAAGTAAAGAGACACATGGTAAAATGTGCTTTCTTAATATCAAAAAAACTTAACAATTGAGTTCAAAAGCATCTATGTCATTCAACCTTTTGATAGCCTGGCTTCCAAGCTTTCTTTTCTGGCATGAAGAGGATGTATGTTTCTGCTTTCTGCATGATTTAGAATAATCTTCTGTAATGCTGATCCTTCCTTAGGATTGTTGGATGTTCTGAAGACTTCAACGTTAAATTATTTTAAATTTTACTCCCCTCCAAGAATTTGGAAACTTATCATTGTTTTATCTTAATTCTTACCATATGCTGTCCAGTCCTTAATTTTGCAACGTCTCTTTGGGATGGAATGTAAAATTCAAATTGTGCTGCTCTGAAGTACACTGACTACGGTTTGAGATTTCTCTCCCTTTACCCTACCCCTGTGCAGTTTCTATGCTAAATACTGGTCTCTCGGGTTTCAGTAATTTTTAATTTTCTTTTTCTTCAGACTGACATGTAAAATTAGAAAAATAATAGTATTTTACTTTTTATCCCCATTTAAAAATATTTGGAAGCAAAATATACTTGTGATGGAGTTTTGTATATATGATGATTTCAGGTGCATAATATTTAAGCTCTTGATGCTATTTTGGTGCAGTTTTCAGCACAGTTCAGACTGCTCAGTGCTAATGGGGAGGATGCACCAGTAAAAGATTAAACCTCGGCACTGTGAATGTGCCAGAATGTGCTGCGCTATGTGGAAGCTTGGAGTGTAAACTCCTGTGCCTCAGCTTTCCATGTGGCCTCAGGTGAATATATGAATCTGTCGGTATTCCAGAGTGGACAGCATCCAAGAATCATCTTTAAATAAAATTTAAAAAAGAAATAAAGTTAATTATTTAAAGACCAGAAAAGTATGTTACAAACATGTTTCATAAAACACCATGACCTATCATAGCATTGCCTTAACAGGTCACAGTTAGAGGAGATCTCTTAATGTGTCCTGGTGTGTGAAAAGCAGGGTTGGAGTTCCGAGATCTTCAGAGTGATAATAGGACTTAGCTTCTCAAAAGGCCTGTAAATATTTATAAAGTGCATCAATAAGTAAATATAAGTGAATATTTTAATATAAAATTATATTTGATTTCCATGTTAACTGGAAGTCTTGGTACATCCAAATGCTTGAGTTCTTACGTGGTTGGTTTTTTTTTGTTTTTTAATTTTGTGTTTGGAGTAGATACACAGTGCTATTATTATAATAAACGTTATTATTTATTTTTTCTTTAGCACGTTTGTTAGGGCTGGGAATAGGACGTAAGTTTTCTGATGCCCAGTTGGTCACTTAAATCACTGCTTTACTGGCAAGTTTCTACTCTATTGCATCCATGCAGAGAAAGATTTTGGTTGCATGGGAGCACAAGGGACATCAAGTACAACCTCTGCTCAAAGCAGGAATTGCTGCAGAAGTTTATCAGGTCACTCATGGCCTCATCCTGCCTAGTTCTGAAAAACTTCCAGATTGGAGATCTCACAGCTTTGCTGGGCAGTGCTTTGCTGCTCTCATTGCAAGGAGTGATGTCAGCTGGCATTTTCCATCTTGCAGCTTGTGCTTCCCATCTATTGCCTTTTCACTGTCTACCCTGACCCTGTCTTATTTAAAACTTCTCTTTAGATGCTGAAGGAGTGAAATGAGGTTCTCCATCAGCCTCATTTCCTAGAATGATCTAACCCAGCTCCCTCAGCCGTCCCTTGTACATCGTGTGCTCCAGTTCTCAGCATCTTAGTGACCCTCCACTGGACTGGCTTCACATTGCTGATCTCCTTCCTCTGTGAAGTGACACAGATTTTTTTTTTTAATAAATTCCATTTGCAGAACTGAGATTATCTGTTTTCTGTAAGTTCCTTTCTGCTGTTCTCCCAATATAAAATAGACTGTTCTATGGTGAATTGTTTAGAATAGTTAACTTATTTATCTGAATGAAAAAATAAGTGTGAAATGCTGAAATCATTAACAGGGGAAATTCAGTTCTTTAGAAATTGCTTAGGCACCCAAGTCACTTCATTACCTGTACAGAAAGATAACACTGGTCTTGTTTGCACTGAACTGCTCAGTGTAAGAACAGTGGGGATGCCAGCATTAACTTTTTGTCCTCACTTTTGTTATGCACTATGAATTCTTGATAGGTTTTGATTTAGTTGCTGGTACATTATTTATGACATCTCTTGGCTGCAGCTGCTGTAATCCACAAACCAAAGCCAAGCCTATTATTTCTAGTAATAGAATTGTATTTTGTTGTAGAGCAACTCCCAGGTAATTAGGCAGGATGTGCTGTAATTGGTTGTAACATAGGCTCTTCTAAATAAAGCATTAGACTGAATGGCAGATAAAAGTAATTTTTTTTCTTTTGAAGATTTGTCTACCACAGGTAAACATTAATGTGACCACAAACCCTAGGTTTTGCCAGGAAAGAAAGGAGAATTTTTGTTTTAATGATCCTTCACTTAGAAGAGTGCTCTTCTGAGTGAGAACATTGCAAAGTGCAAAGCAGAATTTTTTGAGGGCAAGAATGCACATACTAATCCTGGGATGTGGATAAATCTAAAGTCTTATTCAAAGAATGGACTTCATACAGCAGTTTTTATTGCTATTGGATTTGGGTTTTGGACAATTTTGAATCATCTTTAGCTTGACCTACACTTTTTTATATCTATATTGTTAATTGACAGGTTTTCAAGGGTCAGTGTAGACACCTGAAGTCTCTGGAGTAAAATCTGCTGATTGCTTTAAAAAGTGCTTATAAACTGAGAAGGAATTGGAAGAGGTTCAGTTGGTGGATTTCTTATCTCTTGGCATCTTCCTATCAAAGCTGGATTCTTTTGTGGAGTATGTGATGAATACAAGTTAACTGGAAATAATTCAAAGGAAATGGAATGAAATTCAGCATTAACTTTGAAAGCCCGAATATACAGTAGCCATCCCAGAACCTTTGAGAAGCTAATGGATTTGCTTCAATTCATGTAGCAAAATAGTGAAGCAGTCTTTGTCATGAGAACATTCAGAACAGGGGATGGGAAGCAAAAGGGAGTCAGGTTGCACTTGTTCTGATGAAAGTTGTTCCCTTGAACATGTTGTTTTGCCATAGTGGTTTGTTAGGAGAGAAATAAAAGAACAAAGGGTAAAACCTTAACACCTTTTATGTATTATGAGTCTGTCTTCTTTTGAATCTATACGTTCCATTTGGCTGGCTAATGAGGAATGGTGTTTATGAAAAGGCTCTAGTCTGTTCTCTTGCGGGTAGTGAAGCAAAGCGAATAACTGAGTTACAGAGAAAACGCTGGGATGACACTGAGGCAGAGCCTAGACCACACAGAGTCTGTTCCAGTTTTTGTTTCGTAAATCCACATAGTGCTACAAATTCACTGTTTAATTTTCCTTTGCACCCTGTCTGTAAAATTCCCATGAGAAGTAGCAGCTGTTGGTGCTGCTGTGCTCACAGCAAGCAGGATTTCTCCTTCAGCAAGTCCTAGGTTGATTACCACAAAACAGCCACTCTAGAAGAAGTGAACTGTGTGGTCTTACCCTTGGGGCCAAGCTAACCCACGTGCCCCTCCATCTTCTCTCCTGGAAAACAAGCTATGTTTTAGGGCACAAATGCATAGGGGACATCAGAATAAAGTGGCTGAATTGGCATAAACCACTCTAGCACCTTTGGAATCACTGGGGCTCTAATGGTTTGTATGGGTTACAAGTCAGGTCCTAAAATTAACAATAGACTTCAACTCAAGTTTGTACCAACTGCGGATTCTTAAGACTGAACATTTGTGCAGTGCACTTCTTATGATATTTCTTCTGGTAGTAGTAATCATCTGTTCCCATTCCTTTTTCCCTCTGCTTGGTGGCCTCTGAGGAGGCATTTGTTGGATTGCTGGAGTATGTGTTCCACAGATGAAGTCCTGCAGCAGAAAAGGGGTTAAACTTGAGCTCAACAGCAGGACTTTTCTCATCTTGACAGTTTGCTGAGCAATTTTGGTTTTTTGCATCATAAAGAATTTTCAACTAGGCAGAAATTGAGTGATTTTCCTCAGGGTGGGAGGAAGGCAATATTGAATATATATATATAGGTTAGATTAATCTGAGTAAAAACTGTAGACTTGAAAGGCCTTGGGCTTCCTCTATGCATCTGACAATGGTTGCGTTGGTTTGGACATCAAAATGGAGAGAAATGGTGTGTTAGAACTACGTCTGCTGATCCACTTACTCTCATCTCCGTGATCTATTCTTTGCTCTGTCACACGCAAAGATCTTTGTTGAGCCTCATCCGTTATCACTAATTTTGTCACTTAGTGTAACGGGCTGAAGATATCAAGGAGGCACACTGGAGGCCAAGTGGCTTGAGTAGATCCTTGGCTCCTGGTTTCCTTCTGCATTTGATAGCAAATGGCAAGAGTCCCAGAGTTGAACTGAGTCCCTCTCCCCTGTTAAGGTAACCAGGCTTAACTCAGTCCTGCCTGGACAGCTGAGTGACAGTGAGACAGCTGGCTGCAGAAAGGCAATCGTTTCTTTCACAGTTTGCTCACAACACCTGGCTTAGCTCCATTTTGCAAACAAGCAAATGCATCAGTCCCACCTCTGCTGAAAGATGTGAATATCAAAATGTGAGTGTAAAACACTGATTGCCTCCAGTTGTGTGGGGCCACTGCTCAGAATTTGGTCAGTGGTAGGGCGAACATGAGGTATGGCTTCTGGTGCTCTCATTTTATATTCAAATCAGCATGTGTCTCACCCAGAGTATTGTAAGACTCAACAAAGCTGCTAGCATGTGCATTAGGTTGGCCACTGTCTTTGTTCAAGTGCTAAATAAATTAGCTAAACATTTCTATAAATGGCAAGTACATTGGGGCCTCTCGTCCATACATTCAGATGCACGTAGAAAAAGGGGGATAGAGTCATGGGAGCATTCGGAAGCTGGAGAAAATGGCCTGCTGTGAGTGATGCACAGCCTTCAGACGTTCAGCTTATCAAAGGGAGGTAAAGGGCTGTTTAAATCTAAAGTTCAGTTTACAGGAGGGCTTGGTGTTTGCTCTGCTCAACCCTGGCTGACCCTTGCTGTAGGCAGTAGGCTTCAGGGAAGCGATGGATGTGTCTATTCATTTGTTTTCTCTTTCTGATATTCCCCATCTTACCTGGTTTGACCAAAAATACCTTCCTGACTTCTTGCTCCTTAGCCAGATTTCTCTGTAAATTATTTTTTGGTGAGTTTCTTTAAAAAAGAAAGGGAGGTAGTAACTGCTCAGTTGGATGGGCATGTTTGTTCTCCAGTTGTTTTTCTACAGGTCGGGTGGAGGGAAGGTTGGTCAAAGAGTAGTAAGGCAAGTAAGAAAATAAGTACATGGAAGACGTTATCACAGTTCTTTACAAAAAGCTTTATAACAATCTGGCTTGTCAAAAATGCTTTTTAAACAGCATTAACTTAGTTTATAAATTTCATCCCATTTATAAATTAATAATACATAGCACCAACTGTGCACTGGAAGAGTTAGTAATCTCCATCTGATTGCTCCCAGCCAAGTTTTTAAACTGGTCAGAAGCCCCAGCAGAGTCAGTGATGATTTATGTTCCAGTAGGCAGCTGCAGCAGAAGGACCAGGAAACTGATACAAATGCAGGTGTGAAATATGCTCTTCTCTTGGGATGTGGATGATTCAGACTGGGGCTTTGGCCATCAACGCAATGTGCGGTTTTATCTTCTTAAATGTTTAGTGTCATAAATATTAAGTTTTCAAAGTGTGAAATGTTGTTAGTCAATTCTTTTAAAGACTATGTGAAGTCAGAAGGTTACCTTTGTGCAATAGGGAGGGAGGAAGGCATCCAGACTCACACCTGGGTGTTTGCTGACAGCCTGATTAACTCAGGTGTCTTAGCAGAGTGTAGTGTGTACAGACCAGGGCTGTGTGCCTTTGGGTACCTATGCGCTCTCAGGCTTTGGCATTTCCTTCTGAGAGCAGAGGCAAGGATATTATTCCTGTTTGCTTCTCGTTCACGTATTCTGTCACTTTGAATGGGAATGTTTTCCCCAGTGCGCATTAATTAAAAGGAAACAAGGTAGTTCAGATTGAAAGGTTATCAGCAAATGTGGCATGAATGAAAACGTTAAATGAGTGAATCTTTTGCACGTCTTCTGTGTCAGTTCTGCTTAGAGGAACAATTCTGAAAAAGAGACAGAATAGCCAATGCCTTAGATTGGTAGCATTTAACAATTTGAAATACTCAAATCACCCATATACTCATTAGGAAAAGGGGTCGATACGGAGAATAGATGACTTTGCTAATTTATAGTGTTACTGAATCATGTAAATGAGGGTTTTGTTTAGGTTTAAATGAAGATGCTATGCAATGATGTTAGCTTGGATGTTGGGCATTTCTCTTATTGAAGATTGTATGTTTTTGGTAGATTTTAATGGTCAATTTACATGGCATCTGTGCTGGCTAGGCAATGTTGTATAATTTGAAAAATTCTGAATTGCTCTGTTAAATTTAGATGGATTGAATATTATTATAATTTAAAATAAATGGATAGGAAGGGGAAAAATAAGTCAAGATGAAATCTCAGTTGGAGAATATGGTTTTGCAAACCCCTACTATAAGTACCTTGTACATGCAGAGGAAGCTATTTAGGAGATTATTGTTTTAGGAACTTCTTACTTTACATATTCCCTTCCTTGCCATTAATTTTTTCCTCCTGTTTTTTTTTCTATCAGATGAGGAGTGAGGGAAAGTGACATTAAACTCGTTGAGTATGGTAAGAGTCAGAATGATGTAGTGCAAAGCAATATTAAAGTTGTTCTCAGCTACACATTCATCATTTTCTGCCCTGTTTGGTTTGGGATAAGAAGCCATTGGGTTCTTATGAGTCAGTTCCAAGCACCTTCTCCTTTAGAAGGAAGATTAGGAGTAAAAATAGATTCTTCAAATAACATGCCTTCCATTTATATCCTTGGCAAGTTAATATGAAAAAGAGAATCTCTCCCTGGAAAGCTTTTGCAATGTGAGAATTGAATTTAACAGGCTAAGCTTTCCGTGATAATAATTGCACAGCTAAGGATGATGCAAATTTAATGGCTCTAATCAGATGAGGTGAAAGAAAGCAAATATTAGGTTTATGCTTCAATTTGTGATTTGCTCTTCTGTTGATTCTTCCATGCAAGAAGAAAGCTGAGTTGTGTGTGCTGTTCTTTTTTCTTTCCTTTTTTTTTTTAACCTTTGGAAAATATTAGTCACATTGACTATTCTTCGTGAACATAAATTGATTCCATCTTAAAATGAATCATTTTACATATTTTAAATAAAAATAGTTTACTGAAAATTATCATCCAGAAAATAGGAATGACCACAGGTCACACCAGAGTACTGAGCTGGGCAGTCCTTTGTCTCTGCCAGTTGCTCATAGCAAACTGAACTGCCAGAAGAGGGCAGAAGTCTGTAGTGGAGTTTCACAGAATCACGTAATGATTGAGGGTGGAAGGAACCTTTCAAGATCATCTAGTCCAAGGCCCTTGCTTAAAGCACTGTCAACCCAGGACCATGCTCAGCTGGGTTTTGAACAGTTTCAAGGATGGAGACTCTAAACTTCTGTGGGCCAGCAACCTGTCTCAGTGTTGGACCCTCTTCACATTCAAAAGTCTTTTTTTAGATATTTACATAGAATTTCCTGTGTTTCACTACCCTTTGTCTATTGTCCCATCACTGGACCCCACAGAAAAAAATCTGTCTCAGTTTCCTTAAACCCCCCCCATCATGTATTTATGCATATGAATAAGGGGCCCCCGAGTATTTTATTCATCAGGATGAACACTCCCAGCTCTGTCTGTCAGTCAGGGATGAAGATGAGGTAGTGATGATCGTAGCTCCCCAGTTCCTGCTTTTAGCCTTTCTTGAAGATTGGGGTGGGGGGGGAAGGGCATTCATTCTTGCATGAACACTCTCCCTACCTCCTTGGGCACTTTGAAGAATGTTTGGGCACATTTTTCACATTTTTAACCCCACAACGGTGGATTATGAGGAAACATTTGCTCCACTTTATCTTGTAAGCTTTAGATTTTGTGGACACTACAGTTTCTGATCCTCAAAGAGGGGTCATTTCACTTCTTTGATGCCCTCGTTTGTTTTAGGTGTATTTCTTATGCCTCCCTTGTGTCCTTGTTTGAGCTAAATACAGCAGTGTTGAACATGTTAAGGTAAGGGCACAGTGAAGGGGCTAATACAGTGCTATAGTGGTGTTTTCTGTTTTGTTCTGTTACTTTTCTAAAAATTTCTGAGTTCGTGTTCTTTGAATCGCTGCTGAATGGCAGGTTGGTGTTTTCATGGTACCCTGGATCATATCACTCGAGTACCTTTATGGTTTGTTCAAAAGCCTTCATTTTGTATGTAATGTCAGACCTTCCCTTTTGATTTATGTACTGTGAATGTATTTTGCCATTTTTATGGCCAGTCGCTCAGCATCATGAGGTTCATCTACAAACTTTCATATTTTGCTCATATTTAAGTATCTTGCTTGGTGCTTACTTGTCTTTGTTTTACTCCTTTGAATGACATAGTGTTATCAGCATGCTTTTGTCACCATCTGCCCCATTTCTATAATTATGATATGTTAAACAGGACTGATGAAGAACCTTGTGGGACTCCTTTGAGGACTTTTCTCAATAGCAAAAATTAATCAAACCTAATGTTTCCTGATTTTAGAATAATTACTCCTCCAAACAAAGCCCTGTCCTCTTATCCTCCAGCAATACAGCTTCTTGAGCACATTTTGTGGGGTATCTTTCTGAAAGACTTTTAGAGAAGACAATTTGATTGAATTTTACTTTTTATATATTCATTGTTTCTGTCAAAAAATGAGGACATTAATGAGTTATGCATTCCCTTCCCAAAATCATGTGGACTCTCACTCAGTACCTTTTATTTCTCTGTGCGTCAAATTACAGAGTTTGAATAATTTTTACTAATTTGCCTACTGCTGAGATCAAACTTTAGTGCCCTGAAGTGCCTCTCTGAATTGCTCTTGGAGACCTTTAAAAAATTGGAACCCATATTTGCAATGTTCATTTCTCTAATACAAACATTTTAAATGAGAAGACACTGTCTGCAATTAATGGCTTAGTGATTTCATCCTTGAGCTCCTTTAGAACATTTGGATGAATACCATCTGGTCTGGGTAGATGAGTAGTGTTGAAATCTGTGTAAAATTTCTTTCACTGACACTTTAATATGAGACATTTCTTAACACAATGACAGCGAAGAAGAGCTCTGACGTGGGAACCTTTCAAAGGAGCCTTGGGATGAATAGAGATGCAAAGCATTAGATTGCTTTCTCTGCTGTGGCTTCGTCTCCGGATGCTCTTTCTCACCTCAGTTGTGTATTTGTTCCACAGATTGTTGTGGCAGACTTTGCATCTTTCGGGAGGTTGACAGAAGATGTATTATTACACTGTAAACTTTTTCAAGTTGTGTTCCAAAGGTTTTTATTTTGGCCTATTGCGTTATAGTGTTGGCCTTCCGAGGATGTTTTTCCCCCTGTCATCTTCAGCAGGTCAAAATTCAACTTGTTAAAATTGCGTGTCTTTCTTTGAGTCATGTTTCTTTTCAATTCTGCCTTTTTTTTTTTCTTTGGTCCACTTTAGGTAGCATGCACTTGTACTGAAATTCAATCTCATGCCTTTAAAAAGACATTTCAAATATTTTACCTATTGCATTCATTCTTTTAGTTTAGGGTTTTTTTCTTCTTTTTTTTTTTTTTTAACCAAGCTTCCTCCTTTTTGTGCAAGAATCCTGCTGAACCCACTCTCCTTGCGGATATTTTGGCTTCCTTACTTCTGCACAGATGTTGAATCTACGTCCGTGCTGCTCACGGTTGCAGAGTGACTCACTGACAGCCCCGCTGAGACCCAGTGAAGAGTTGCTTCCCCTCAGAGTTTCCTGGATAGCTGCTCACGAAGCAGGCTCTGAAAATTTGCTCTTGGCACTGTGCCCTGATATAACGTTTAAGCAATCTACATGGGGTCGTTGAAATCTCCCGTTACTTCTGTGTTTCCTGATCCTGCGTTCGTTGAGTTCGTGGCGCAAATCTCACTGCTCCCATCCAGGCCAGCCCAGTGGTGATATGCTAAATGCTGCTGCATGCTCTGCGGGATGAACTTCCAGCCCATGGGGATTCCGTGTTACTTCCTACACTTTACTTATTTATTAGATTTAGCTTTTAGATTTTTTTGATGGATAGTAGCATTGCTAGCTATTCTGGTTTTTTTTTTTTTTTTTTTTTTATATTGCCCCTTTATTTCTTTAATATCTAACGTTTAGATATAGAAAGACATTGACTTTATTAATCCTTTGGCATGCTTTTCTACTTTTTTCCAAGATTGTTTAAGTGGGAATTTTTTATCTGACAATGATCTGCAGTTTGAGATTTACCAATCTCTCTCCTATTCTTTGCTTCACAGTACAGTGTTTGCCTTCCTTCTGCAAAAGTTGCATTGTCCCAAAATGTGAGTTCTTCTGTGCCTTTGAACATTCTTTTTCTATATATCTTTTCTTAATTTGCTTTCTCATCACGTGGCTATCAATGTTATTGACTTTAAATGTAAGTAAGAAAGTAAATAGAATTACTTCTCAGCATTATTATTTCTGTTTAAAAAAAAATAGAAAGCAAGTGATGCTAAGTACTATCACATATATGCAATGTCTTTACTATCAATATATTTTTGGGAGTTGTTTTATTTTCTTCTTTTTCTGTGACTGTGAGTTTACACACTGGAGATGCCAAAAACGAGGCAGAACTGTTTCTTTTTAGGGAAGAGGGTCATTAACTCAAAATAATTTCTGCCTTTCTCCCTCACTCCAGTGGCTTCCCTGGGAAAATTCTCACTAAAGAGTGAGGAAGCCTTTATAAAATCCTTGGCCGTATGTTTTGTGTACATTTGTCATCTGGCCTTTTCCTTTTTTTTTTCTTTTTCCTTTTAGTTATACATATTTGTTATAAAACCAAGTTGAAACTAACCAGCATTCAGAGGCTTTGACTTTTCTGGTGACTCAAAACAGAGCTAGTACACATGAATAAAACAGACTTCACATGTCTGCAGCAGCTTCCCACACTACTTCCATCAGGCAGCCAACACTTTCTGCTGGCTTTACGGTTAAAGCTCTATGCTTTGGCCATCATTTGCGTCATTTAAAATAAAACTACTGTTTAATGCTTCCTAGACATTACCTCCAGAACATCATTATTTGTTAATTTTAGTGGCTAGAAACAGTTTAGTCATCTGGATTGTAGTTTCTCTCACTACTGCTTGTGTCTGTAGTAGATCCTGCCTGTCAGTGATTTGAGCAGTGATGTTTGGGAGTCCCTTCTTCGCTGTCTGTGCCTCTTCTTGCTTATGCCTTCCCCTTTACAGGGAGACATCTGTCACCTGAGAAGAGATCTTTCTTCATCCTCTGCCACCCATTTTTTCAGGGTGTTTTAAAATATAAGTGGAAATGTTAATAGCAGGAGATCAGCATTTCTAAGAAAAATGATCAAGAATTGTATTTATTAAGAAGGTAATTGTGGATCACATTTCCTAGGAATTTCATAAGGTTTCCAAGCCCTGCCAAATATGATTTCATATACTTTTAAGATAAGAGCTTTTGTTTGTTTTCGCAGTAGTAAAACTCTGACTATGACCTCCCTGTACAACACAAGGTCCTTTCCTTGCTAAGGAGCCTGTTACAAGAACAAGTCTTTATATCAGAGCTGTCAAGAAAAGAAAAGGAGGAAGCCCTGTCCTCTTGTCCCTGGATTTCTTTCATCTAGTCTATTCTGTGTCTCAGTAAGAGGAGAGGGTAGTAGGAGGGGAAAACTCGTAAAAAAGAAGAGATGTGGGAGAAACTCCTAGGAGACTATTTCATACTTTCTCTCTTTCTTTGCAGAAAATACTAATGTGCAAATAAATGCCGCATGCCATCTAAAACTATTAATGCTTCTGTCATCATTAGTTTGTCAGCCTGTGTATGTCAACTTGATTGTGTGTATTTAGGGGTTTGTCATTGCAGTGGAGCCTTAATCCTGACAAGCTCTAACCTGGAGCTATGTGCTAAGTGTAGTAGGGAGAAGGAAGTGGGCATCAAGGAGCTCATACTGCTTGAATGATGAAAATTTATGTCAGGGCTGTTTCTTTGATAAGGTACTAAATAAAATCATTATCTTTTGTTATTAACAAAGCAGTCGTTATAAAAAGAGAGGACTTAATTAACCCTGTTATCCTGGACGCATTTCAACTTCTACCTGCACATTTTTGGACTTTGTAGAGGTGTTGCTCTCAGGTAATGGGGGTGTGATACTCTGTATTTGTATGTTTCTGGATCCAGACATGTATCTCATTTAGGAGAAATCCACTATCCTCTCAAGCAGAGGAAACGGCAAGTACTGGAGAGCTCTAAACTCTAACAAGAAAAAGGCATAAATAAAAGCAATGGCTGGGAAATGAAGCAAGACAAATTCAAATTAGAAATCAGGCTCACATTTTTAATTAGAAGCATAACTGTATACCGAAACAAACCAGTTAGAGTAAGTGATAGATTCTTCTAAGACTGGGTGGCTTTTAGAAAGATGTGCGTTGGTCGGATGAGTTGCTGTCCTCTCACGTAGCTGTACTTGAGCAAGATGTTCTGGCCAGTTTTATGCAGCAGGTCAGGTTAGAGGCTCTAATGCTTGTTTCCAGATTAAAACCAAGTGGACCTAAATACTTAGAGGATTGCAGTGAGGCAAATGTATTTAAAACTGGAAAACAGCAAACTTAGTAAAATGTAGAGAGGAAAGTGTTTAGGGAAGGCACATGTTAAATGCTTAGTTTAAATTCCAAATTTCTAGCTCTGTATTATGATTTTTTTTCCCCTTCTCATGGGCATGTTCTTTACATGTATTGAAAGAAAATTGAATGTAGAAAAGCTTTACAAGTTAGGATTGAACTGGATTTCTTAATGCAGTTTTGTCATTGGTTTTATTGGGGGATACAAAGATGCTTTCATTTTCCAATGAAGAGGAAAGAGCAGCAATTTAAAATAGAATTTCTTTTCCTTCCTGTTTTTGGCACATTTGACCCTTTTAACATATAGACATAGGAATAATTTTCTCAGTGCTTTTTCTGTTGTGTTGTGGGGACTGTATTATTCTATTTATTATTAATTTGTGGTTTCTATGTCAATTAGAAGTGTGGACTGAAAAATTGGACTTTCTGTCAAACTCTGTATGTTTGGGGGGGTATGAAGGGAAGTAGGGTTTGAACAGGTATTTTAAACTGTTTTTCTGTTCCTTCTTGTACCACTCACTGTTGTGCTTGACAGTATATTGGCAGCCATGGACTGCTGGCATCTCCTGGAGAGGGAGGAGAAATCCTGCCTTGATGTTACGTGGATACAATCAACTTTCAGCAGTTGCAGGATCTCAGCCACCCAAAGCTGCTGCTGTCGTCCATCTTAGTTTCAAAGATTTGCTTTAGAGTGCATTTCCATAAAGCTATAGAAAGGCATTATATAGCTCTTACAATAGTATACAATAATATAGCTCTATAATAGTATGCAAGATTTTATATAGGTAGTACTCTAGGAGACTAAGAAATGTATAGGATCTCTTGGAGAGCAACTAATTGTCTTTTTCTGTCTCTTTTTTCATTTTCTTCTTCTTTTTTTTTTTTTTCCCCCCCTGTGGTGTGCAAATTAAACAGGAAGTAAAACTACACATTCAGCTGTTTTCCCAAATTTTAAATAGGTTTGGATCTTCTTATGAAGTCATCAGTCACCTAGTTACTACACATAAACGTGTTCCTAAGTGTAACAGGTTTCAGATTTCTGGCTGAATTCCTCTTTGCCTGTGTCAGAAAAGCCCCACAAACTACAGACAGCTGAAGCTAAACAGAAATAATCATTCCCTCGAAGTGCCTTTACTGTGTTTGGCAAGTGGACCACAGTTACTAAAATGCTTTTTAGGTTTGTCTGTATATTTTTGTCAAGACTGTACACAATATTAAGGAGGTTATAAATTTTAAATTGCCCTTTTTGCTACTTTTCTTACAGTCATGAGTAATTTGTAGTTGAGGAACTTATTAGTAAGGGCTTGAATCCATTTGTTCTGCCAAGCAGAAACTATCTAAAATATTTAGCAGTGCTACTAGAAACAAAGAGAAAAACAAGGAAAATATGCATACTTAAGGTTTAATGAGCAGAGTTGTAACTAACTCCATTTGCCTCTTTTCCTTGTAGATTTTATTTTTTAAAGGAAGAGCTCTTCTAAATTCATCAAGTGACTCTGAGCCCCAGATACTCGTATTAACTTAAATGCCTAAATTAAGTAGATAGTTGCCTGAGGACACATGTGTTGCTAATGGAGATGAATATAGGTCTCTAGAGGATGATTGGGAAGATAGGGGTGGTAACCTGACCGTGGCAGTTGCCTTTCTCTGTCCACTGATTTCCATAAGGTGAATGTTTAGTGGGATGAATCTGGATCATATAAGTCCCATCGGGAAAGGAGGAGGAGTCAGCTGGTACCAGCTCTCTCCAAGTCTCTTGTTTTGGATCTAAGATACATTTAGGGGAAAAGAGGGAACAAAAATACAACACAAACAGTTCTGGGTAGGTGAGGTTGGTGAAGCTCAGCTTGGTGCCTTGTTGAGCAAGAGACAGTAATGAAGGTGGGAGAAATACGGTAGGAGAGTGGCTGAGTCACAGAGTGAGGAAAACAGGAGCAGATGAAATTGATCTTTTCCAAGCACTGTTCAGATGATGCTTGTGTCTGGTTCACTTGGTCCATTCAGGACACTTCTGGAGTAGGGAAAGATTTGCTGCTTGTATATTGTATAATCAGAGGTTTTCCTAGGTAGGTGACGATAACCATAGTTCTAGTTTTTTTGACGGAATAGGGATGTTGCTGCCATCACTTCCTGCCTTGTTCAGTGAATTGCTAGACTTTTCCTTCTGAGAAGAAGTTTCCAAAGAAATGGACACTATAATCCTCTTCAACTAATTCTTGGCTGGCTTGATAAGGAGATGGGCAGGAAGATTTTCTTTTCTTATGTAAAGAAACAGCTTAGTGTGGCACCTTCATCTGCTTGTCGAACAGATTGGCAGCAGGGGTATCTGAACTGATTTCAGAAAAAAGAATTAACACATTGAAAAATATAAGTAGGAAGGTAGCCTAACATACACTTTAACCCTTACTGAAAAATGGAACTTAATCAGCAAGAGATGAAAAATTACTGCTGTCTCTTGGATGACTTAAATAATCTTTTATATTTTCATGGCAAGGATATAATTACATTGATTAATTGCATAAGATATTACTGTGGAATATAACTTGACTGATACAGGGATATCAGTATATTTATACCACTGAAAATATGATTAACTACAGATCTTTACTTGGAGAAGGCATCATGATTTGTTCTAAAATTCAACCTTGTGTAAATTAATTAATTATATAAACTGTGTATCTTACAAACTTTATGTTTAGTTTCTGACAACGTGTTTGATAATTTTCTTGTTATCCTTAGGGTGTAAAATGAATTAATTGCTAATTAAAATGTTAATTCCACCTGAAAAAAATCTATTACCTAAGTACTTCTAGTAAATCTGTTTTGTACAAATGAGAGGGAAGTTTTCATTTTTAAACTGTTGGTCATTTAAGTACTCTCTTACTGTTGCTACACTTCATCACTTGGATTGTGCTTGGAGGCCAAACTTAGGAAATGTATTTTCCTTTTGAGACTTTACTCTGTAAAATACTCTGAGTGGCATGCTGAGAACCTTCAGGGCAAAGGGATTTCTTCTGTGTCCCAATAATGGAGGTGCATATTCAAGGCTTTCCTGAAGCAAACTAGAAACCTTAGGAAGGATAGAGGTGAGCTCTGTCAGCTGGCAAGTTGTATTGGCAGGGCGACTAAAATAGTGTCTTAATGAAGTCCTGATCAGTAACTTCGAAGTTTGATCATTAAAAGGTGCATATTTACATATTTTGAATTTGTGTGTGTATATTGCAAGGATGTTGAAGTTTAACATTTGGACCTTCAGCATAATGAATAATGTTATATTCACGTTGTTTCCCTGCTGTTGTTTTCATCTATAGGGAAAGCAAAAAAACCAAACCAAACCAAAACCAACCAACCAACCAAAAAACAACACCAAACAAACCCAAACAAAAAAAAACCCCAACCAACCAAAAAACTCCTTCTATCTTTCCTTATTTCCTGGGAATATTATTACCTTTATATAACTTGATATTGATCTATCTGTTTATTTAAATCTGTTTTTTCGGATGTGTGAGTGTGCATGTGATACATAGAGAGGCTGAGAGAGGCATGAATTTCTGAGCTGTACATTTCAATGGAAAGAAAACCAAAGTGATACAAGAGCAATTACTGTCAGCATCTTCTCATGTCTCTGTTTAGAGTCCTAGTTTTGCATCTGGATATCATAGTGACTTTTTGATGGGAAAAACAGTGTGACTTAATCCTTTCTGAATTCATTGATTTGAAAGCACTGAGAGTCCTGTGGGTTTCAAATGCAAGCAACATATATTAACCACACAGCTGAGGACAGAATGTAATTAATTTTTTTTTTTTTTACTAGATAGCTAAATTAAAAAATAAGTCAAAACAAAACAGTGTAAGTGTTTTAGCATTTTGGAAAACATTTGAGGTAAAGGCCATGCTTGCCAACTAAGTAATAAGCAAATTAAAAAGTTATTCTGGTAGGTATAAATTCAAAATAAACCTTGTGCTGTGCTTTACGTTCTTCCTCTTCTAGAGTGGCAGACAATATACTTAGCGCTATGTAATTGCAGCATGTGACATTAATAGTTTGGTATTACTAGAAAACATTTCCTTATTACATGAAACTTCTGTAAAGTGTTTGGATTTGAAATCACTGATGCTCAGTTTTCAATGTATTGCCAGTGAGAAGATCTTCCAAAAGCAGCAGGATATGGGAAGGAATTGGTGTAAACCTGATCAGCTATTCATTTCTTATTAGCTGTTTATCATTCGAGTTTATTTTCTCCAATCTTTGGTAGTTTGTAAAGTGTGACTGACAAGAATATGAATCTAGTATCAGAAAGAATTGCCCTTTTCATGAAGTCTCCTACAGATGGTTGTCTGATATGCACCCTGTTGCTCCACTTGAGTTTCTTTCCTGTGAAAGGAGACAGTTTTGCCTTAATGATAATAATTTTCTGTCTGCAAACGCACCTTCAATTAAGAGAACATTTCTATCTTAAAAAAAAATCAGCCCAAATAGAGTTTGAATAACCATTAGCAGCTGTGCAACACTTCCATTTTGTCCTTTTAGAATATGCAGTACATACTCCAGCACTGCAGGAAGGAGAGTGTAATACGTAAATGCACTTTGAAGAGTAATAGCAGTCAACCTTTTCAGAGAGAAGTTGATTGTATATTCCCTGATAACGTACCATGACTAAGAACATCAAAACCTGTTATTTGTTGCTGCCTGGACTGGTGAAAAATATTTTAGGAATGGTAAAGTCTGGGAATGTTAGGTCAATGGGCCTGTTAGTGGGGTTTTGTGCTAGCTCCCACTTCAGAGACACTCACTGATATTCCTTCTTCAGCCTTGCCTACAGGAAACTTAATTAAAAAATAAGAGCTTGTTGTATTGCTTCAGGATTTCAAATCCAAAGAGTGGAAAATAAACTCAAAGGGATCTGAAAGGATATGCTGGTATGTCTGCCACAGAGATGTCCGGGTTTGATGTCTTCCCTGGAAAGTAAAATTCATTCTGGCAATACCCCTCGGGCTTTTCAACTCTTAAGCCATTCTTCAAGACTAGATTATTTGAACAAATGACCCATATCTCTCTAGGTCCTTTCTACAGGAGTGATAACACTGGAGATTTTTTTTTCCTTTGTCTTGGATTTGTTTCAGGTTAAGATACAGAACTCTGGTGGTCTAAAAGAGGTTCACTGTATTTCACGTACAATATACCAGATGCTTTTTGTAGACCCTTCTGAAGGAGCAGATCTAGCCCAAATCAGGAGTGTAGCTGGAATTGCCCACTTGCTTGGAATCTAATGTTACCTTGGCTGAGCAGGCCAGAGGTGGGATTCCCACCTTTGGAAACAGTGATTAGAATGAAGCCTGAGCTCTGAGAAAGCGAAGTCGCCAGAGGGATAACTGTGTTACTTGGCTAAGCTGCAGAGCTGACGTACATAGAGGAGTGAAATTTCTGAATTTCTTTCTCTGTTCAATACCCGAACTGCATGTACAATTCTCAAATGTCTCCTTATTGCTGCCTTTCCTTGGAAAGACGTGTCCTTGAAGAAGCATGTTTGAAGCTGTTTGTGTTACATTTTTAGCCTGGGAATCTGGACTTGGACCTCCTACCAGATGAGAGAGAGACTTCTCTGTCCACATGCCAAGGAGTACAGTGGAGGCAGCAGGGGCCAGGATGAAGCTGAGCTAAAGGCATTTCCCTGGCCCAGTGTAGGTGCTTTAAGGGGAGATGGCATGGCACAGAAGTTTGACATCAGATGAATCTGAATTCCCTTTGTAGGCAGTAGAAACAAATTTGTTTGTTTATGGTCTAGTCTCTGAAGCTTAATTACCCACAGTTTAAAGCTCACAGGAAGAGATAAGTGAGCTGTAGAAGCAGGATCACAGAATCACAGGTGTGTTGGCTGGAAGTGACTATTGGAGATTATAGTGCAGCCTCCGGTGATCTTTGTACTGGGCAATTTCACCATCAGCAGCTGTGCAAACCAAGGTGAAGGATTATTGCTGACACATCTGTAGGGCTGGGTATTTACCTTATACATATGCAGATGTTTTAACAATTACTTACTTTTGTACTGTTTCTTCTCCTTGTAATAAAGGTAACCCTTATAAAGTGCTTATGAGAGGGATCAGACCACTGAGGTGTAGTGATATAAGTAAGAACCATTGGATGTTTGCATCTTTCCACTTTAGTTGCTTACGATAGTGCCCTAAACAAGAATTTCAGAACTTGACTCCAACCATTTGACTTTGAATGAAACTGGATTTTGGGAGAGGTTTTTTTTTTTTTGACAATGGCAAAATTCCATCAACACGTTAGGTGAAGACAGGCTGGTTTTAGTTTGGCCATGTGAGTGCATATATGAAGTGATAAAGGAAATAATATGGAAGTGCAAATCAGACTTGCATATTCACAGTGCACTCCAGAATGTATTCATTTCATACACAAATATACCTTACTATTATTTTGAAGATAGGTTAGAGCTGGGAACTCCATCTTACAGTGTTTCAGGAATATCTTATGGTATCTGAAGGATAAATATTTAAGAAACACCTTGTGCTTTCGGAATATGAATCATAGTGTTGGGAAGGAAGGGCCGCCTTTTATCTTCAGAACAGGTTCAGTGAAAGTGATGGTAGGAGCTGTTTCTCAGCTCCATGCTGCGGGAAGGTCCATCTCTAGCAGAGGGAGGGTGCAGCCTTCTTGGCTGTTGCCTGTTGAACCACTACCACCTAGTGTGTGATTGACAATTAGTGCTAATTGTGTCCGTAGCTTTTGTGAGTCAGAGTCTAAGAGTCTACGGAGTCTAACTTTTGCAAGCCATTCATATTGCTTTCCTGGATCTTGCTGGATTATTTAATGTTACCCATAGTCTGTAAGAAGACACATGTTGCACTGGTGCCGAATTAGATGGTTTAATATCTCTACTGCGTTGAAAAATGATGTATGTGACTTAGGAATACCTGGGTGAAAATAAACACTGACAGCATCTAGGAATAATAATTTAGTTTTCTCATTTTTAGTTTTGGGCTTTTGCACACAGATGAGATAGACAGGTATTAATAAGCCCATCTGCTCTTCCAGCATTTGCCCACCAACTCAAATAAGCCAATCTTATAAGCCAGTTGAGTCCGTGCCTTTGAAGACGTGTCTGCCTCCATCAGCTCTGATGAGTTTTACTTTAATTTCTGTTTTCTAAGGGTTCATCTGTGCATGGTGTAATGGGGGCGTCTGTGTTTTTGTATTTACTGCACTTAGGGATTAGGGCTGAGAAGTTAGAGGACATAAAACTGAGATCCCAGGCTGGAGGGTGCGAGCTGTTAGTCTTCTGCTTGTTAATATAGTTCAGTATTTTTCCTGAGTATTGGAGGGATCCCCACATTGACAGGAGCACTCAGCTGAGTGCTCTGGCATGTTGCCATTTACTAACTTTCATGTGAGTCTAATCTGCAAAGTAATACTGATTTCTCAAGTAAATGTTTTAAAGCTGCAGGATGCTCTCACACTGAAAGAAACCCCAGGGAATCATCCGTTTCCTCTTTCCTGCTACAATAGAGGAGATTATTTCTGCCTCTTTCTTTCCATAGTATTTTTTCCAACAATACCTCTTCTCCCAAGCCATGCAGTAACCTAGGTATCTGGCACTGCCAGTCAGAAGTGACCCAGGAACTCAGTGTACAAGTTGTAAGCAGAATGAAATATTTCCTACCCTTTATTTGGCAATACAATACTGATGACTAATACCCAAATTTGAATGGAAAGAAAAATGCTTTGCTTTAGGAAGTTGAACTTTTATGGTCCATAGATTAACTTGCTGTGTATTCAGAACTTGATATATGCTGGCTTTATGTCCTTTATAGAATGAAGTGTAAAATTCTTGTTCCATAAAAAGTTGTTGCAGTAAGAAGTGAATGGCCTATTTAGTTGATCATTGAGAAAAGATATCATCGAAATATAAATACGCATTGGTGTTTTACATATGTACAATTTAAAAATTATTAAGGAACTAGAAAGCCTATGAAGTTTTTTGTTTGAACATGTTTTTAATAGAAGTTCCTGTAGTGCTTGTTTTTTCTGAGTAGTGATCTATCCAAGATGAAGAATTAACCCAACATCCAAATGCAATTTGTGAGCATCCTTATTCCTAGAAGTCAGCGACCTGATACCATGTCCTTAAAAACGTGGTGTTTAAGAACTGAGGCATGTTCAGAACATGGGCTTGAACCCAGAAGTACTCCACTATTGTCAGATTTGACAACCTCTAAAAATTCTGAGGTTTTGCCTTGGTTAAGTCTTCTGTTTGAATACTGCTTTTGTGTCAGGGCAAAAGAGAGTTAAAAGAAATTTATTGCTGAAATAAGGGAACAAAATGAAATTCTGCTGGCTGCCACTAAAGAATTATGGACAAAGAACACACAGACAATAATTACTTTTAAAGCCTCCCTGGAAAATATAAAATCTCTTGCTATTAGCTACACTGCCTTTAAAACTAAAGAAGTTGTGTGCAGGGCCTGCACAATTTCTTTGTGTGTCCGTGTGTGATTCTTTGAAGATTTTTCATTTCGAGTCCGCATTTGCAATATTTTCCACTTCCATTCCATTAAAGAACTTATAACGCCTGTTTTGACAGAATCCAGAATTCCACCGTCTGGTTTGTTTATTTTTCAGTTGACTATTATATTTTATTATAAAATTGCGCGGACATCTTGGTTAGCTAAACATATGTGTTGATTGATAAATTTATAGTGGGAGAATGTGTCTTAATACAGGCAGTTCTTCCTTTGCAGAGACTTTTCTGGTCGCTTGCAGTCTATTTGTACTTTCCTCGGTAATATTTCCCAGAGATGGGATTTGAGGAAGGAAATGGAGCAAATCTAGATTCAGACTTTGCTTATGGATCTCCTTTTCTCTAGAGGATCAGAACAAATCAGTGAATTTATTCATGCACTCAAATGGGATGAAAATTTGGATATTAATCATCAGTGGGAACCAGTGTTCCATGCTCATTAAATAGCAAATTTTGGTGAGTGCTTCCCATTCCCTTATGAGTTACCAGAACTGCGTGTATACACCAAGCAATGTCAGGTCATAATGCAAATTTGCTTGGAAGCAGAGCACTGCATATTGTATTAGTTATCAATGAAACCTCAGATTCCACTTTTACTCATGTAACTTTAACATCATAAATATGTAAAATTACTTTATCATATGCAGTACAGGATTCTCATAACTTTTGTTAATGGAAATTTGGACTATTTAGAAAGACCAGTTGTTAGAGTCAACATGAGAATTAGATTGAGAATCACGTTTCAAGAGCGGAGAATAATAATTCAAGTGGCATTAGAAATAAGTGAAATCTTATGACTTACTAGTGAAGTATATATTGTTTAAATTAATTATTTTTGCATACAAGAATAGAACATGACCTTAATATTTGGAGTCATAGAGGACTTTAGGCAATGTCAATCCTGTACATTCAGAATTCAGAAACAGGCTTGAGTTAATAAACTTTGAATTATTTTTGCTTGTCTTCTGGCGTGGTTTGTCTTCAGGGCTGATATTTTAAAATTTGTTTTCTACTTTTACAATGAACAGAAATTTTCTTTTGCATTGCTTTAAATACAGGAAAAAAAGAAAGCTGGGATTTTTTGGTGATTATCTGCCTGAAAAGAAAGGCCATTTAAAGGAAAAAGAATTATCTGAAGTCTCAGGATGATATTCAGATTTGTCATAAGATTTCACAGTATTAAAAAAAGGATCATTCCCATGGCTAGACCTGTATCTTTCCTGTTCCTAGAAGAGGGTTCCCTTCTCTCTGTAATGCCCCACAGCTGGGGCAGCCAAGGTATGTTGAGTTCTGGTGTAGGTATTTCCTATTCCGATGGGTTCTTTTGCAGCGGGGCTGTAGGACCCCTCCTTCCTGCCACCCTCCTTCCTGACCCCAAACAGGCCTTGCACCGTGTGCTGGTATGGGGCTGTCACACAGACAGAGGCAGCACTTGCAAGTTTTAAACCACGAGGGCTCCCATGGATCGTGTCACTGAGCGCTTCTGTGGGAATGCAGGGTCCATGAAAGGGCTCTTCCACCATGCAGGATGTCAGAGCTCTTCATACTCAGCGTGGGCATGTGGAGTTCCCCTTGAGTTACTGTTTGGTTCACGCTACAGGAAGGAAATGGCTGATTGAAAAATGATTCAAGATCCCTGTCTAGCATCAGAAGGAAATAAACCAAACAACAAAACAAAAACCTGGGTGGTTTTAGGCCAATCAATATAAAGCACTTAGGAGCAAAGCAAATCCTACAGTGAGTTTTAATTGTCTTTTCTCAAACCACTTTAAATATGGAAAAGCAGCATCTATACTAACCGATAAGAATGAAACTGAAGCTGTGTAAAATCTGAAATTATTTAGTGCTGAGGTAAAACTGCATTTTTAGAATACAAGTATGAATTCACAAATGCATGTGTTTTAAAACATGCAAAAACTCCCTAGACTGAGAAGAAGCAGTTGAATTCATGCTGTTGGATTTCCTGAAAACTCTAAGTATCACATGGGTAGGGTTGTGCTCAGGCAGATCTGGGGCAGAGTCTCATTTTCCTTCATTCATCTGGCAAGTCTGATGTTCTAGGTTCAGAACAGTGCACTTGCCTGTGACAGCTGGTGAGTTGCATGCAAATACCACCTGCAGTCCCAAATCCAGAACCCAGAAAAATGATAAAACCCAGTATTTTTAGATGTATTCCCATTTACAGTATAAGTTTAAATCCATGTTTATAAAGGTGAATTGTTCCAAATGTTAAAAAAGAGTCAAGTTAAAACAGCATATGCCAGTTTTAATACATATTCTTTACCAGCTAATATTACTTCAAAACAGATTTTATATGCATATATTATATGTAAGTTCTTTTTCTATTCATAGAACAAAAATTAAGTTTAAAAGTAATTATTTAAGACAAAATACCATGGTTTTACTTAATTGCATATTAGAACATCATGTATTAATACAATGTATGTTATTAATTAAAAATGGTGCCTCGGAAGAGATTTTAACTTCTCATTGTTTGTTACTGATCTTATGCAGTAGTGTTTGAATATTCTTACTTCCCAGTGCCGAATGGGAAGAGGTGGAATGGAATAGCATTAGTTCTTTAGCGGCACTTTCTAATTGTTTGCATCTTTTGGCTCATTTGATTTAAAAAAGCAATGCTTATGGTGGAAATATTAGCTATATTTTTATGTTTGTTGTGGGTGATGAGCAGGTCTGCTTCCAAGACTGGTTCAAGCTTGCAAAACAGTCTAAACATTCTTATAATAATAAATTTAATACTAGATTTTATACAGTCTGCTTAACAAAATCCAAATGGGAGTAGGCTGTTCAAGATACCCTTTTAAATCCTGTTCTCTTGCGCAGTTTGCTACTGATCTATGTAATTATTAAATGTAATTACTTGCTCAGTTTGCATTCTTTCCTAAATGCCATCTTTCTGTTTTCTTGGTTTGTAGGCAGGGGAAGGCTTGGGGACACTGTGGCCTTATTATAAAACATGTGACCTTATAATAACACATTTTAGTTTACTTGTGTACATCAGCAAATTAGTGTTCCACCCGTAAAAGGAAAACGTGAAACCTCTTTTTCTAGCGGAGTTGTTTTAGTTGAGTCTAGATTTAAAAACTGAGATCATCTGCCCTGTAAACCCATTTGTCTGTAATTTACTCACTACAAAAGGCTGTTATTTTCTTGTCCTTCCTGTCCTGACTGACTGGCTTGAATTTCAAGAGTAAATGAATTTGTGAGCAATGGTTTGTTCCATTCTGGCTTTAAGGCTTAATGAGACTGTAATGCATCCAGGCTGAGGTTTCTGTTTGATCTTGTATTAGTAGGAAATGGACAAGTAGATTGCACTAATCGTTAGAGATTGCCCATGCATTTATTTCTCCCTGTTCTGACAGAATGGCCATTGAAGGCGTGGGTTGGAGTTGGGCGCATGATAAAACCAGAAGGGTTCTATTGTCTATCTTATGTAATGCCACTGGCAACAAACACGCAGCTGATTATGGAGAAGGCTGGGCATCTTTCACGCCTCCTTCTGTAGGAGCTGAAGATGGAAGGAAGGGTCAGTGCTGTTTGAAAGAGCAGGATGATTTTATTGGGAACTTCTTCCTCCTGTGACCTGCTCTGCAGGTGTGACAGCTGATCCTAATGCCAGTCAGGAAGTTGGACACTTGAAGTCATGCTCCGTGGGAATTAGTAGTCCAGGGCATTGTGGTAGAACTGGTGGCAAAACTGGGTTACAAGAGAAGAGTTCACCTTTAGCGTAGTGACTCTGGTGCTCTCTGAATTAATTCCTGAGACTCAGTCCTTTTGTTCTCTCACAGGTGTTGGAGTGAATTATCTTTCCTGCAGGAAAAGTCTGAAATGAACTTCCATTAGGAAAATTGCAAAATTAAATTAAACTTTAAAGAAACCACAGAACGCCTTTTGAATATTTAACTTAAACCTTGACTTTTTTTTCTTCCACTCACTTGGCCTGCCTTGGGACAGAATCAGAAATGAGGGCTGGAAATGCAGAATGGGAGAGCAGCCCTGAGGTAGAAGTTGGGTTTTTGGATGGTGGCCCATCTTTGGAGAAAGCCAAACTGGAAAAATTGCAGAGGTGCTAAAGGCTCCGAGCTCAATAAGCTTGAAAAAACTGCTGACCTGAAATGGTAATACGAAATGTGTTGTAAAACTTCTGGATAATGGAATAACAAATGCAATGAAATGGGAAACAATGTTGGACTTTGCAGAAACATCTGGATATTCTGAGGGTTTTTTGTTGGTTGTTTTCTTTTTTCCCTTAGTGTTAAATAGGACTTAAGGAATCTGCAATGTATGGGAACTGCAAATTCTCACCATGTGTTGCTGCAAAGTACAAGGATATATGGTATGTGCAACAAATTCTATTTATTTATTTATTTATTTATTTATTTAGCAAAGTGTTTGTGTGAATTGGCTGCTTGCTTTGCTTTCCCTTCTACCTCAGTGAGTGAAGGCTGTCAGCTTGTGGCAGGAGAGAGATTAAAGCCATTGCAGACAATGGCACGATGATCTGGAGATGGACACAGAGCCTGCCTGAAACAGACCCCAGGAGCCTAAAGTTTCCAGCCCGACTTGCCTGTCCAGTTTGCTTTCCACAGCCCCTGTCAGCAGCACTTCACTGTGGTGCTGATAAGTACTGTAAAATGTCAGGGATGTTGTCTAGACCTAAATCCAGATGGTGTTGCATTAGATTTGATCTTGAGAATATACATTCTCTTAGAAACAGTTCTGATATTAAAAATAATCTTTCTTGCACCAGCAATTGGTTGGCAGCTCTATAGACACTTTCCAGTAACAACACAGATGACTATTTGCTTTTCGAAGGTTTTGCTGCTTGAGTTCATGTTCCTTCTCTGTCTTTCCCTGCCTGATTTTTTTCCCTAAAACAGGACTAGATTGAGGCCCAGTGAGTTTTGCAAGAAACCTTATGTTTTTTGGTGACAAAACAGATAAGGAAGTCAAGTATCTTTTCCTGCTATACAAACATTTATTGACTGAAAGAAACTATATATGAGGCGTATTCAAACACTTGGAAAGAGAAGAATGGCCGTGGCAACTGGGCTGTGTTTTCTAATTGTGATAAAGATAAAAACATTCTGGCGCTTTTTTGAACCTAAGAAAATTATTTACCTGAGGAAAAGAAAGACATATTCCGGTGTAAACGAAGGAAGCCACATGCATGCTACACTTGAATTCTAGTGCAATGATTTCAGCAAGCTGAGGAGCTGGGAGTGTTTTCCTTGCTACACCATGTTCCCCAGCGACACGTGGAGCAGGGCCTCGCAGCCCACGGAGGCTGTGGTAGGCTCATGGGGATCCTTATGCCTTGTGATGTCTTTTTTTTAAAGGGAGCTCAAGCTTAGGTGATCAGCTTTTCAGGAGTGAGTACTTAGCAATAGGCTACCTCCTTTCTTTGAAACTTCTTTGGTGTTTGAAACACTAGCATTACTTCATAGTTCAGACTGTGTTCTGCACACCTTGGTGGCATGGTGAAAATATTAGAAGATGCCAGATGGGTGATATGATACCGTGGATGGATGAGGGACTATGGCTAAGACTTGTGGACATCCAGTCATAATGGAGACCATCAATAACAGATGCTGTATAATTTTTTAGTGCAAATGCAGTGAAGAGTAATTCCTGTAATTCAGACCATTAGCATCCTGTTGAGTAAGCAGATGGTTCCAGAAGCCACCAAATAAAGGCATTAGCTACCTGTTGTATATGTGACTCTTGCTCATAATCATGGTTTATTGGTCTTAGAAACAAGGCACAAATTGTCTTTTGTTGTTTCTTTTGAAAGATTTTGTTGTTGTTGTTGTTGTTGTTTTGGTTTTGTTTGTTTGTTTGTTTTTGCTTTGTTTTCCTTTGGTTTGTTTTATTTTTTTTTCTCGTACAGCTTTTAAAGGCACTAAAGGTTGCTAAATAGCTTGCAAAAATAGTCTGCTAAGTTAAGAAGTATCTCATAGGATTGCGTCTAGCCCTGAATAGTGAAGACTAAACAGGTAAGAACAAAATGCAGTCTTTGTGCCATGTATTCTGGAACACAGAATAGATGGACAATCTAGTTGAGGCATAAATCCTGGGTTTAGCTGTGCTCTCAGGTTCATGCGTGGTGCTCTCAGAGATTTTTCTAGGAGCTTTTTCTAGGCATCTACAGAGAATCTCGGTGACAGGTTTTGTGCATTTAGGAAACATGAGGCTTCAGGGTCAATTGTGGCTCCGGGAATGTGATTCCCTGAGCTGGGTACTCAGCTTGTTTCCCTGACAGACACAGGTACTGTGTTTCTCAAATCTCATGCAAAGTGCTCACTGCAGTCCTATCTTTCTGGATGTTTATTCTCTGTTTATAATTGTTGTAATCTTGGTGCAGTTATGATCTCCACCAGGGCTACTTGTTACCTATTTTCACATTATATCTTGGTATGCTGACAATCAGTATGAAAACTGTGGAAGATACAAGCTTTATTTCACAGGATTTCAGGTCCAAAGGAACCACTAGAGAATTTAGCTCTTATTTTCTTTAAAGAAAATAATGTTTTTGTTTTTTTTTTTTTTTTCCTAAACTCAAATACCCCTTTATTCAGATTACAGCACTTTTGTCTTCTGGAGACTATTCCAGATGGCAGGAGAGATGACAAAACCTCCCAATATGTGATACTCTTGGAATGACAGGGAATTTATTAGGTATGATTACATGAGTTCATCAGAAAAGAAAGTTCAGAGCACCATTTTCTTAGTTCTAAGTTTTGATTGTGTTTAATCTCTAATAAAGTAGAATAAGCTAAATAGGGTTCTTTCTCTTCTGCCTTTGGAGTAAGTCCAGTTAGCTGCATGAAAGGGAGAAGGTGTTGTTTCTGACCTCAGTGGGTGATTTTGGAAGCCCTAGAATATGGGATTTCAGTAAAATCATCTTCTTAAGGGAGAACAGAATTCAGTCTGACTCTTTGCAGAGAAACAAAACTCTGTAAATGAAGGCAAGAACCTGTGAGTGAAGAGAAATGAGCAGGCAAAGGGTTTGGAGTCTTACTTTTATAGTCTTTCTGCCCCTGAAAGCCAAAGCATGATCTTTTCTTCATGTTCAGGCCGAAACATGCTTACTGCAGAGAATTTTTGCACGGAAAAAAAAAAAAAGGGAAGAGAAATATATTCTAGAGGGATGGCATAATTTTCTTTTAAAGACTTCAAGCAATGCAGAATCCCCTGGTAAAATATTTCAATTTGATTTTCCCAGCTGTGAAAGTAATCAAAAGCTTCTTTCAAGGTTTAACTTGCTAATGAGATCCAGTGACTGTACGTTAGTTATGCCATTGTCTGCACGATTAACTATTTCCATCCTGTTATCAGATAGCTTTTATGTGTAAAAATACCTGTGTGTGTTCATGAAGTCAGCTTATAACCTTCTCTTTGATGACTTGAGTATGTTGCACTTTTTAAGTCTCAGATCATAAATCGTATTTTCTAGACTGGAGTAATTTTTGTGGCCCTCCATTTAATATTTTCCAGTATTTCCACATGTTTCTTAAATTGTGGATGTTATCCTGGTATTCTGTCAGAGGGCTCACAAATAATATAAAATGGGGATGATTTCTGTTTGTCTAAGCTTTATATAGTTATTTTTTCCCCTCAAGGATGTAATAGATGCTTTTCACTTAGAAAGTATGTCAGGAGTTTTTCCCTGAAGTTCTCATTCTTCTTTTTCCTTTGGCTTCATTTTTTTGAATCTCACTTCCGCTGAAGCTGTTCTCCAAGTTCCCAAAGTGTGTGGCTCTCATGGCAGTGACCAACTGGTAACCTTCAGCCATACAACTCTGAAAGTGTCTGTTTATTTTCTCTAATTCTGTAGGAAGCATAGACTGGTATTTTAAAAACTTTGACAAACATCTGAAGTTAATTCCTTAAGTAGGCAAGTCAAGTACAATTCTGGCCTTCCCAATCGGCACATAAAAACTCCATTCTGAATTCCCCATTCATTGCCTTGCATTTGGTTCTATTAACGTGAATTTTGTTATGTTATCCTTGTAGGCAGGAACTCAGTTTACTTCTCAGGCACCCCATTTTCTTCCCTAACCCTGAGAAGCTGTCTCACCTACTGCTGTGACCACAGGAGATTTTATATTTTTTATAAAAAATAACATGAGATGAAGAATGAATTCCTTGTCGTTCCACTAAATGAGGAGTTGTTGGTATCAAGAACATTTGAGACCTCTGAGTATACGACAATTGAATCCAACTGAAGTACACTCTGTTAATTCTACATCATCATTTTTTAATTGAGTTGTCATGTTGTACTAAGTCAAATGCCATGGAGAAATCAAGTGCACTATAGCATACAATTGCCTTTGTCAAGCAGACCTGTTATCTCTTCATGAAAAGACAATAGGTTTGTTTTACAAGATCAGCCTTCCATTAAACTAACTGATTGACATTAATTAGATTTTTAGCCTCTAATTCTTTGTTGATGAAATTTCAAATTAATCACTCCTTTTACTGAATGCTTAATAACTATTCTAGAGGTCTGTGGCCCATCTCTTTTATCCTTGTTTAAATATTAGATCTCCTTTGGCAGTTCTTTTTCTTTGGAATTTCCCCATTTTTCAAAGGTTTGTTTAAAAATAATATTAGCAATTCAGGGAAGCTCCTCAGCATGCCCTTTTAGGACTCAGGGGTATGTGTTATCCTGGCTTCTGATTTGAACAGTGTTTAATTTTAGCAGATATTGCTTAATATCCTTCTTTATCGCATATGGCAGACTTCCTGTTTCATCCACAACTTTGCATGAGGTGAATGCATTCTCCTGCTTCATTCTGAATACAGAACAGGAAAAAAAAAAGAACATTTCTGTGTACTTTATGTACTTTACATCATCCTTTGCAGTTTTGCAGCTCACCTCTTGCAGATCTGCTGTATCTTTCTTGCCACTATTATCTTTTATGCTCTGTCTTTCACTTACCTTTCTTCAGCCTTACACATCCACACGCTCACTTTTATTCTCATATGTATTTTATATGTTCTAGTTTCTTTTTTGTTTTCATTGCTAATTCCATGTCTCATTTTAAGCATGATACTTTCATGGCCTGTTTTTTGTCCATCTGAGTAATGATGACTTCTTGGGAATTTAGAAGCTTTTACTTGTAAAGACACCCTCGTTTTTTGTTAAAACTTACAACTTAATATTTTTGTTTGTTTGTTTGTTTGTTTTCAGTTTTAATGCCAGCTGTTGTTTTAAATTTTGGAGAAATGACTCTTTGGCATTTTCAAATTTCCTATAAAATATGTGCTTGAGTTTTTAAATAGAATTTTGTTTTATGAAGATGTTTTGCTCAGGGTAAGCACAATGAAGTCATCATCATAAATATTGCAGTCTGATGTTGAGCATATTTTTTTAGACAGTGTTTCTCATTCAGATATGTGAAACAGATTGTGGGTGATGAACCTGAAGGTTTTGAGGTTCTTCTGTGTTGATTTTGTGAATGTATGAAGTCAAATATTTGTCTTTGCTAGGATTTCCTTTACTTTTCTCAGTGGAGCTGAACAAATCAGCCAGTGCAGAGCCCATGGAAAGCTGTGCCGCTGTGCCAGCGTGGAGACTCAGTGCCATCGGCAAATTCCAGCAGCCAGTATCTGCAAATATGACATACTTTAAGCAATACTCAGCGGTATTTGCACAGTAGTACAGTGAAAACCTTTCATTCAGGCCCTGTGTGTGGTGTGTGAGCTGTTATGCCATGTGCTACAGCTCCTGCTTGCTGTCCCTTCCTGTGGTACAACTGCAGTGGTATTATTATGACTCCCTACTCCCCCAGAGATTGAGGAGGTGTGGGTTTGGGTCTTATTAAGCTGTATTGGTTACCTATGGCATCTTCCATGTGCTGCTCTGGCACCCACTCCTGCCCTCGACAGTGTTTGGTGTTTTGGCAGCAAAGAGCTCTGTAGCCCCACAGATCTAGATTTACATTTAGGAAATTCTGCAGAGGGAAAGCACCCAGAAGTGGTTGGTGGCTGGTGTGAACCCAAGACAGATGGTGTGGCCATCCTGGAACAGGGTCTGTTAGTGATGGGGCTCTGACGGCTCTTCTTTCCATCTCATCTATTGTTCAGTGAGCTCAGGAAGGCTCAGGGTGCTGCTGTGGTGACAAAGGGTTGTGGGCAGCAGGTTTTGTGAGGCTGATAAGGAAATCCCCTCAGACAAAGGACATCTGTTGAGATTTTTTTAGGAAGCAGAGAGCAGCGTTAAGAACAGCGGCTGATAGTTGAAGGTAGAGGGCACAGGGTAGCTTACATATAGGACATCTCATCTTGCAAATACTCCTGTAACTCCAGCAGGGTTGTTTCCAGTGTCTGAGTACATATCTTTAATATCTATTTCAGTCAGAAGTGTCTCACATAGCTGTTTGTTGCTCCTAGCCCCAAGAGAGGGATTGGGGATAAAATCTGGAATTTGAAATGCAGAGACTTAAGACACTGCAGACTGGATGTCCTGAGCATAATTGAATCCTTCGGAATCTGACGTGTTTACCACAGTGTTTTCTATGCATCTCATGCACCTCTTCAGATTTTGACTCCCGAGTCTTGTGCTTTATTCCCTTGCTCATTAGTACTCTGCAGATCTCAAAGCATCCTCAGCTGCTCTGACTACTGTGGTAAAGAGAACTTTATTATGAATACAATTAAGAATATTCTTTATGGTTTATTTGACCCTTTTTAATCACTTTAATCACTTTACTGGCTGCTTTGTTTTGTAGCTGCCACTGAATATGCGAAGACTAAATAACTTTGTACTTCAATCACATCTTCAATGTTTGTGTGTCTAATAGAAAAGTGATTGATCAACTAATTGATAAAACCCAGCTAGGAATTCCCTAAAGTGCTTGTTGACACCAAAGAGGTGAGGAAGAAAATAGAAAACTATTTACTCTCATTAAACTCAGTAAAAAACAATTTAGGAAACAATGCCTGCCTCAGTGGTTTGGAAACCTACAGTTATAGGCAAAACAGCTCTATATAGTGTTTCTCATTTTATTGAGTCAGTTTCTGATTTGCCAGAGAGGATCAATTTGTAGCATTTTTGCTATACAAGTAAGGCAGAAGAAAAAAATTAAAACTAAATTCCTGGAAGCTTGAATGTAAAATGTACTCACCAGTGGTCTTTGTTCTTGCAGCCCCAAGCACAGAATATCTCCTGTGCCATTTCATTTCTTGCCTCAATGCATATATTTGAAGTAAGCCTGAGACTCAAAGTCAGAGGTAAAATTCAGCACCTGAGACATGGGAGTAAAACAGAAAGGAGCTGCAAGACATCAGCTGCATGATTCTAAATCTGATTGATTTTTATCTCCTTCCTTGTATGTTAGAGTTCAGGAGAAGCTTTTGCCCTTGCCTCCTGTGTTCTCCGTGAAAGTGACAAAAAGGTTGTGTTGGCCCGTAAGTGCTTTGGTGTTGGAGTACATGTGCATGGATGGATAATTGAGTCACTTTCTACAACTCTTGGTGCAACTTTTACTATGTTGCATTTTATTCCTTGGGTTAAATCTAGTCCTGTGGCTAAGCTTTTTTAAAGAAAAGCCCAAAACAAAATGCCACCACTATCACCAAGGAACACAAAACCCCCTAAATCTAACAACAGCAACAAAGAAACTCGAAACAAATCAAGTTCCTTTTTCTTCAGTAATTTCTTTTCGTTTTTAGAAGTGCAAACCAGCAGCTCTTTGCTTATCTGGTTTTTAAAGCCTGACTGCAAGAATAGTCATTAAGGGGTGTAAATATTTATTTCACTGAGATGCCAAAATTTGGGAAAAAAAAAAAATCAAATGATACTGGTGTGGATACCAGCTCTTTGAAGTTTAGTTAATTGTTTCATTACCTAGATTAGGCAGTGGAATAATTAACTAAATAATATGCTTGATTTTCAAACTCAGACGGCTTCCTCATGTACCTAAACCTTGCTACATTTCCTCTCCATCTGTCACATTTTCTGCTTTCCCTATAGCCTTTCCTGACAGGATTTATAATGTCCTTCTCCATTTTCAGTGCAAAACTTTATCCATGTTGCTATTTAAATCTTCAAAGCCATCCAAGTTAATCAAATATATTATACAATAAAATATGGAAGTAAATGCAGACCAAATCATTTTAGTTCACTGTAAAATTTTATTTTTCATTGTGCTACAAGACTTTCCCATAGATTGCAGTAAATGCCTGACTCTTACCTTTGAATTGAGGCCTTTTTCCCACAGCAGGTGGTGCTTGCATGCAGGAAGGTTATTCTCCATGTGCAGGGCTGGGGTGGGCAGCAGTGAACACTTGGAAACTTGAGTTGCCATTCACTTCTACCCTAAACAAGATTATTGTTATCTCACTTTGGCATCTTTAGCAGATGTACTTTATAGATCAGATATAAAAGATATAACTTTGAGGGGAGTGTGGGACATTTTCTTCCTAAAAGTCTCTGATTCCTCCTCTCCTTTATGAATAGCAGAGGGCTACTGCTGTTATGGCCAGTGCTGCATTGAGTGGCAAAGAAGGTCGTTCAATACAGCTACTGCCTATGTGAAAATGCTTTCATGGCTCTCTGGCCTGCCTTGGAAATGCCTGGCTATTGGAAAACCAGGAGTGAGGTACTGCTTTTACTAATCTTTTTTTAAGAAAAGAGGAAAATCTTTTTGGAAAAAATAAAATGTATATTTTTACCAAACTGCTTTGAATTTTCTACAAGAAGCATTACTATGTTTTATAGCTATATTACAAGTGTGAAACAGGTTTAAGTTTAGTACGAAGAGACTGTGATCTCTTCAAAGAGTGCGTCATTATGCTTCTGTGTACCATGAATTATATATTGTCAAGTGAGTCTATTATGTTATGGAAGTTACACGTTCAGTTCAGGATGCCTTAGCTCAAATTGCTGCAAACTGAATGGTTCTGGTTCAAGGGTCTAATAAGCTCCTCAAGTCTGAATGTTCTAGCTCAAGATATTTATATCCCCTGCCTGTATGAAGGCCAGGGTAGTTTGTTTGTTCTGCAAGAAGAACCGCTTGAGAATGCTTTTCTCCTTTTCTTTTTACTCCATAATGTGCTCGTGGTTTTTGGTTTTTCTTTTTAAATTTTAATTATTTTTCTAGGTTTTTCTTACTTTGCGCACTCACAATACTATTAAATAAGCAAGTCACGCACTCATGATTTCAGTTAGTAGAGGTGGAAAAAAACGTACACAAACATCAAGAAGCTCAAACTAATTGAATATCCAACTGTAATTTGACCCAAGTTGTCTCTGCAGTAAGATAATGTGTCTCTTTGTAGCATTGACTGCTTAGCATATAATTAAATCCACAGTAATTCTAAATTAATTCTAAATCGATAGCTGTAAAAAGTTAATATTGTCAGATACATCATACATTTGGCACAGGCTTTGAGAGCAATATAAATACTAGTCAGTTTGTGAAATGTTTATGTTCTTTAAAGTTACATGCTGCAGACTTAGGGCCTTTAAAATAGCATTTATTTCTTACAACTGAAAACCTAACCAATACAAATATTTAATGTAGGAAATGATATTTGGTGTTTGGGATACATTATGAATAACTGATTATTTTAAGAAGAAAATTTCGAATGATGTTCAGGTTAACCCTGGAGAGTTGATACGGTGTGTGGAGAGTCAGGTGAAAGCCAGTACTCTGGGGGATGTGAGATAGGAGCTCCTGCCCTGAGTTCAGAGTGTTTGCAGCTCAGAGAAGACCTTTAACTCCTGGTGCAGAAACCATTGTCCAAATACAGCACCTAAAGAAAACTTCCTATTTTTGGAAAGCCCTTTGTAAGGCAGCTGTAACGGTGAAAGAGAGAAATGCTCTTCTGCATGGACACTTTTGCCTCAAGGAAATCCTTGTCAAAAGTATGTGTTCTACAGCTCAGCATTTTCTGCCTTATTTGGGCATTTTCTGTTTTATTTACATGTGTTCATGTAATTAAGTTTACTGAATAAAGCTGACACATTTTCTTATTAGCTTTCTGATGCTGCTTTCCCTTCTTCCTCCCAATTCCATTAATAAAAAGAAATTCATGTTCTTGGGAGTCAGACCCTAAAGGATGAAGTCAGTGTCATATCCTTGCACATTATCATTATGTATGCCCATATATAGATATAGATTTTTATTATGACTCAGTCTTTCTGATGTTCCAGAATTGTCACTGAGAGCTTTTGCTTAAAAAGGAAATAAAAGTAAAGGTGAAAATAGAAAGACAAAAGTTGGGCTTTGTCCTTTGATGTCTTACAAATAGGAAGAATGTATCTGGAAAATGACTGCCTTCTGAGGCCTCCCTCTGATACAACTAATCTTTTAAAATTGATGCTGATACTCACTTTTGTTCAAATCTGAGAATAAAACCTGTTCTAACAATGACCTGTGATCTGCTTCGGTTTTTCTCTGCTCTTTTCTCTGCCTCCTCCCCTTCACATAAAGCCTGCTTGTAGTGAAAAAAAGGTCAACATGCTATACACAGCTAGTTTTGAAAAAAATGTAGCTATGTAAAAATGATTTCACTTGGAGCAAACTTGCTCGAAGTTGCTCTATTTCTCCCTTAATGCCATGCCAGCAACTTAGTTGCAAGTCCCTATGTTGCTGCGGGTCATACATTATTTTTTATCTTAGGTTTAAGGGTTGGAAACATATGAATGATCTAGTCAATGGACACATATTATCTGTGACAGAATATTAATTGGACACAGATTAAGTGGAAATTTGTGTATCTGAATTCTAGGCAGAATTCTGGAGCACACACAACTGTGTGCAAAAATGAGCTCCAAGTGGTGATTGCTATTTACTTTGATTTCTTTGAGGTTTGGCTACACGGTTTGACGACATTTCAGGTGACAGAGTTAGTTGGTGTTTAATATAGTTGATGAAGGGATCAGCATTATTCCTTCAGTATGTGTCCTCATCATGGCAAGCAGACCAAGGACTAAACAATACAAGGCAACATGGCAAAAACACAAGGACTAAAAATACCCTCCAGTATATTCCACAACCTGCATATGAATAATTGGTGAATAATTCCCTTTTACTGGATTAAATCTAAACAATCTTCTATAAGTAAGCCAAGCATTTAATGGAAAACTTTGCATTTTAATGTACAGACTAGGCAGAAACTATGTTTTGTATTTAACAGAATTTAACACCACCTATTCTCCAAACATTCTGCCCATTTAACTCTTAGTGTGTCGTCTCTGTTTCTATTAGAGCAGGGATTCCTGAAGGAGGCCCATGAGCATGGTGGCCTTGCAAAGCAAATGTGTTGAAACTTGTGGAGCTGTTTCCCTTTCCCCCCACTTACAGTTACGAATGCAGTGGCTAGTTGAGCAACACAGACAGACTGTGCAATTCCTTAACGGATCGGTCTAGGAGACAATACTGAGAGAACTCATGGGCTATGAAATTGCTTGCTATGAAGCCAGAGCATGAACGTTGAAGTGGTTGGGTCTTGGTGGCTGGATGCGTCCCTTGGAGGGGAAGATGAAATGCTGTAGTGCAGTATACACATTGAGGTAGGCTCCCACTCGTAGCCTTCCACAAAAAAATAATAAGTAAACGAAAAATATGTGTTTTGCATAGCTCAGAAGTAGCTGCCTTCGGTAGCAGCTGTTGAAGCAAGCAGAGCGTGAGGGAGATGGGAAGGTGGTGGCGATGAATTCCGGGAGATTATTGCCTACAAGTGGAGCTGGGCATGTGAGAGCACAGTATCATCTGGGTTGGGAATAGATGCTTTTATGTTTCATAGCTTTGCATAAATGGTTTTGTTTCAGGGGTACCCATGCATGCTGTCAGCTCTGCAGGGAGGCAGAGTTCAGTTGGAAAATTCAGCCAGATGTTAAGTTGAACAAAGTCAGATGATGACCTTGAATGCTTGTTTTTAGATGGATGTTTTGGTTTGTTATTTAGTGTCTCTGTACAAACACATGGCATTTAGCATCATGATGTCTTCATTTCCCAACAGTTAAGACTGCTTATATACCACAGTCCTGATGCAGATAATGGTAACCATGAAACAAATACTTTCTGTGCTCCAGAAATTGCTCTGATGTCTCAAGGTAACCTTTTCCCAGGAAAAAGAAATTTCAAAATCAGATGTGTCTTTCTCAAATTCATTTGCCATACAGCTAGTGCTACTCTAGCAGAAGGTAATATTGGATAACTGCAGATATGATCATAGCCCTGTCAATTTTGATCTGAAAAGGTGTCTTAAGTTATTCCCAGCATTTCTTCTGGAGCATACTCTTGTTCCTTATAACAGAATTTTTGTCCTTATGATACTGTCCCTAACTGGTCATAATACCTAAATGGGATTATATAGCAGAAATTGAGGTGGGTGCAGTTTTGTGCCAGCAGTGTGCAAGAGAATTGCAGTCTTTGTTTAAATCGTGCCCATTTTCATAGGAAGTTTATTTTTACCAAACTAAGGCACAACATTTGTAAGTGACTGAAGAAACCTAAATCCTTGTCAAAACTGGAAAATGTTCAGCACGTGGGTTTTTGAAGCCTGGTGTCTTCTCACTATCAAGGACTGACATAGGATGCTTAGGACAGAGTATGAAAAAACACACACATTAGAGATTCAGAGACATCTCTTGCATCTGCCAGCAATCAAAGTTTCAGACTCATGGAACCACGGGTTGCATCAGGATTTCTGCAGCCACTGCAGCCATTCACGAATTCTTCTTTGCTAATGAAATACTGAGGAAGATGACCTGCAAAGAACCAGTAAGGTTGAAGTCTGTTCTATGCACATCCAGGATTACTCACTAGCATAGGAATCTGCTGCCCCTGCTATGAGCATATCTTTTGGAAAACAGTCCACCTCTTTTTATAACCTACTTTGTTATCATCCTCTTCTCTGCATGCGAATTTTGCTGTACTACCTCGTTGAAACCTCATCTTCCAAATCACGTTTTTCAAGAGGATTTATCTTTTCTTTAAAGACAAAGGCTTTGCTCATACAGTTGTATCCCAAGTACTTCATTCCCAACTCTGGCAATTATTTGCTTTGATTTAAGACAAGACTCTTTATCCGTTTTGTGGAATCAGAGGTAATATTTTTCTCTAGAGAGGAGTTTAAAGTTTTTTAATATTTAAAGATACTGCACTACTAGGTCCACACTATATCATAATATTTTATTCATGAACTGGACAAGTGAATGCAGCTTATAGTACAGTGAGATCATGAGATATTGCTTGGGAGACAGCTTAAATTTACCTAGTGGTGAAAATCTGGTGTACAGCTGAATATCTCTGTCTGGCATTTGAGAAATATACGTCTGAAATACAATGAGCTTCTTCCTTAAACAACGCTTCATCATAGGTTTTTTGTTTTAGTAGAATTAAGGACAAGTTCTTTACGTCCAATCGGTACGTGCAAAGAACTTGACTCCTATGGAATGGTGGTTAAATATTCTCTGAATTTTCCTAGGAGATGTCAGCCCCCTTTTTTCAGGCTTTGCTCACATTCTTAAAGTGTAAAAAGCCCTTTGGTTCCACCAGTCTTCACTGTCCATATTTGGCTGCTTACCCAACCTGGCATGCCAAAGTCAGTTTGCTGATTCCAGCACTTCTAGAAACTGGTGAAAGAGCCAAGCTGTGTTTTTGCCTCAGAAGATGTCAGGGAAATAGTGATTTATTGCATTTATTTCCAAGTTGAAGTACAGTGCAACAGTCTTGTTTTCATCATGTTTTCTTCTGGTCTAAAGCACACACTAAAATGGGTGTGTGCTTGCAACGCAGGGAGAAAATTATTTCCATTAAGTGGCATGAGTGGCTACTTGAATGTGGATGATGCTGAGCAAACGCTTCTAAAATTAACTGCTGAAATGTAACAAGGAAAACCACTGTCGTGCCATAAGGTTCCTGTAGGAATCCATTCTCCCTGATCTGAAATGTGGAAAGAATGTTATCACTATAGCCGCTGCTCCTTCTACCTCACAGAGTGTTTCTCTTTTTTATGAAAGCATTTTTTTGAAGATTGTGAAAATATAGAGTCAGAAAGGAAGGTCACTTGCTTGTCTGGATGTTTTTAAAGGGATATTTATCCTCTGTTGTGGTGTAAATTAACTGGAAAACCACTGTGCTATAAATAAATGGACTGATGTGGTAAATTAATCAAGAAATATGTTGTTCTCTGTGCATTATTCTAAATGATGTGTTCTATCCAATCCCATCTTGTCCTATTCTATCCTGTTTTTCTTTTTTTTTTGCATGATACTACATTCCTTAAATGATAATAGTGGGTTTAAATGCAGCAAGCAATGTGATCAGGAATAGTGCAAAGCTGCTGCTAGGCCAGTTTCTCTGTGCCAGCTCAGGGCTGAACTACTCTGAACTGAACAGCCTCTGTTTTCAAGTTCTCCATGAACAAAAATGGAGAAATGTTTTAATTGTTGACCCTCAGAGTGAAAAAGCTGGTCCATTAACTCATAATGTCTCCTACTATACTGTTTATTGATTCATGGGGCCGGAAGTGCGGATAATAACGAACTAATGTGCTTTAACAGCAAATTACTATAATAATCATGATTGTTTGATGGCATCCCTTCCCCTTTTCATTCTCTTCTGCAGCACTGTCTCATCTTCCATACTATTGCTGCATCATCAATCATCTGTCCTCCTTTGTAGTGTCTAATGCCAAGTTTTAAGTCCTCATTACACAATCAAAGAATTTCGTGTGCACCAGGACAAACCAGGTTTTCATAGTGATGTATTTGCAGTTCTTCTCTGGGTCAAGTTCAATAGCAAAACAAAATACCTCCTGGATACCTCATTTTAGAAATTGTTTTGTATCTTCAAAGTAGAGCAAATACCGTTTGTCTAAGAAACAAAGAGCTGGTGTGGACTGACTTGTACGTATGTTAAACTGCCTCTCTTTTATTTGCATCTTTGCTCCTGATTTTGGTCTTGGCAGGTTCAGAGCTCTGCAGGGAAAACTTCATAAATGCTCTACAAATCTTTAGTAAATTAGGCTGTAAGGAATATCAAAGTAGCGTTCGATCTCATTATCTAGAAAAAGCATGGCTTGCTGCAGAATTTAATAGTGATTGTTGAGTTAGATAATGGGTTTTACGCCGGTTACTATAATCTCTGGTGATGTAGATGGATAAGCCATTATTCAACATACAGCTTATAGAGAGTAGATAGCTCAAACTTGGATGGGGAAGTGCTGAAGACATTTGAGGGGGAGAGGGGAAAGAAGCTATTGATCAGTGAATACTTACATTTGATGCATTTAATCTTTCTCATAATGTACATGGTTTTAAATGGATCTGTCAGGTTTTATTTTGCAGGTAAAATGTTTAAAGAGGAGAATGCCTAATTAATTTAAGTATGAGTGGTCTAAACTCCCACTAACAGGATGTACAAATGCATGTGAACTAAAACCTTGAAAACAAACACATTGCGACAGGGAGTGACTGCAGCTGCTGTAGGTGACTAAGCCAGAGTAGAAAACTGCTATAATTGTTTTGATAATTTCCATTAGCTTTTGACTCTTTACAACTGCAGATCAAACCAAGTTTTAAGGGTAGTTTTTTCCTGGTGTGGACAAATGCTTCTTTGTCTGGATTTTTGAAGCCAAGGCATTGGAGTGTCCTCCTTATCAATAATATGAAAAAAACCACAAATTATTCTCATAATTCCCTGACCTCTACAAGAAAAGATAAGGCAAAAAGCTTCTATAGATATGATAGGTTAGAGTAGACCTGTAAAGTAATTGGAAAGTTGATTTACTCTCACTTTCGAAAAAACCATGGCTTTCTGTATATATAGCTTTTAGGCAAAGTTTGATGTGTGATTTTGAAAACTGAACATCAGTGTCATGATAGGCTGAAGAAGAATTTAATTCAGACAGTAAAGAATGAATTTGAATTATCAAATTTATGGCTGATTATTCCAGCATTATACAATAGGTTTATCTGAAGCTCTGCAGTGAAGAGAATGAAACCAGCATGTCTTGTTCAGGTATGGCCATTCGTTACTTCTGGTGCACGTGGTTGAGGTCAGGCTCTGGAACCTGTAGATGGCCACTGTGTGCCCGTGGAGATGGATAGTAAAGCTATGCAGAGGTGAAATGTATTCCGTCACCTTCCGGGCTTTAGTGAAATCTCACCAGCACAATGTGGATTATACTTCTAGTGCTGTGTGTAGCATGATTATGAATCGATTTATCATGCGCCTGTGTTACTTCTCAGTTTCAAAATATCACTTCAGATACAAAGATGGTCTGATATGGCTTCTGGATCAATTTTTTTGCAGTTATTTTATTGGCTTTTGAGTTATGCAGTGTACTGGAGATGATCCTCATTTTCCATGCATTACTGCAAAAGAAGATAATATTTTAGGACAACTGAACTACCTGTTAAATTCCTTGATTGAAGATGTAAAGTAGTTTCGCAGACATCAGAGAAGAACGTTCTACTAATGGAAGTATTTACATTCTGATTCCTTCTTTTAAAGATTTATTTGACTGTAATTGAGTCATAACATTAACTTATAAGGCTGGAATTGTCTGTGCTTGGTCTCTGCCCAAAAGAGTGAGGGTTTTGTTGGTGTGAGGGGGATTTTTTATCTGCTTTTCTTTTTAAACGCAAGCTAAAATGGTTTAGTCATTATACAGAAATATGAGAAAACTTAACCATTCAATTGTACCTGCTGTCATTATGCACAATTTGAAAAAAATTGAAAAGGCTAAATAAAAGATAAGTGAAATCTAGAATTTGGGGTTGAAAAATCCTTCCCTTGGAAGAATAGTGGTATAGTTAATTATGTTCAGCAGTGGGAAAATGTTCATTTGTATGTTGACTTGTACAGCTGGTTTTAACCTCACATGTCAATGTTCCTCATGAAATCTGGTATGTACACATGCTGGAATATCACTCTCTGTGAGATGTTGTGGATGTTTTGTGATTTACTTACTCCTGGTCATATTTTTTTTTATGCATATATAGAGTGTTTTTCTTAGACCAGGGGGAAGAAAAATTAAAATGAAAACCTTTGCTTGGCTGTTCACCTGAGTACAGGGCAATCACCTACTGTGTGTCTTGTTTTCCATATCTTCTGTTCAGGGTTGTGCTCAGGTGCACTTACAAATGTTCTTCTGTGTGGTCCTGTAGCAGCAGGGTTTCATCGGTATAAGGGTGGTCCTTGAAGATCAGGGTAGAAGGTGGGCTCTGAAACATCTCTGCTCCTGTAGAGTCTAAAGAATGGACTGTCCAGGGAGATTTGAAGATCCTCTTTAGGACTGGAGGACATTAAGTCTGAAGACTGCCTCTAGGATGACAGGCTTCTGGAGCTTTTCAAAATGTCCAAAACATAGCAGGTTTTTACAGTTAGTTCGCTAAGGGCAACCACCTTCTGATTGCCTCAGTAATTTGCCTAACGGACAAAATTGAGACTGAAAAAAATCCAAAAGAAGATCAAAACCAAAACATGCTTTGCATTAGCCCAGTATGTGTTTTCCTAATACAAAGCTTTGATTTTGGTGAAGGTCTGGGATGTTGTTTGCTTCGATTCCACAATTTCAGCTCAGTTTGAGAACAGTCAATTATCGACTAAATGTTAGAGAGAATTTAGACTTAAAGCAACTTAGGAAGCCAAGTGATCATAAATTATAGTTGCCTCGTTTCTTCAAGCTATTCGCAAAACTCTTTTAAAGATGTAATTGAAATCTTCATGATATTATCCTTGTTCTCAAAATGATAATAATTTCCATTTATAGTACTAGCATGCAATTGTTACACTGTAACAGTGCATTTTGGGTAGTATTTATTACATGTTTTTAATTGGAAGAACTCAGAGCATTTCACAAAGCATTAAAAATCCCTGTAATTGCCCTCCTAAAAGAAGTATTCATAGCCCCGGTTTTAATATAAAAGAAGAGAAAGACATTGAATCGTTTGCCCTAGGTGACAGAGAAGTCAGTGGCAGAGTGAAAGTGTAACCTGTGGGTCCTGATCTCCGAGAGCTGAAATCAATCGAACACAGGCAAATGTTTTTCACTGCATGGGAATTCTTTTGTACGAGCAAGGGGAATAGGATAGATGGGTAGTTTTTATGAGTGAGTGCTTATGGAATTATGTACTAATTTTCTTTGACTCTTTCTCATAACTTTTTTTTGCGTTTCTTTTTGGAAGAGTGGAAGTCATATTTGCAACAGTGCTAAATAAGAATGCTTGTCTTCAGTATGATATTTTCACTGTGGTATTACAAAAACCAGAAGTACATGCGGTGCTTTTGTGAGCATTTGAATTGTAGATTAGTTTTTAACTGTTCAGTTGCAATGGTATCAAGCACTACTAAACAGGGCTGACACAAGTGATATGGAAATATAGAACAATGAAATTTTTGCATCTCTGAGGAGATTCAAATCATTAGACTGTGTAGAATAAAGCATATTTGAACAGATATCAGCCATATGAGAATAGACACTTTTAATTGAGTCAAGCTTATTCCTTGAATATAAAAAATCTTTATACATAACCAAAATTATGCTACTATAGCATTTTTCTATGAGAAATTATCTATATTTAGAGCTATAAAAATATGAAAGTTCAAATTACTGTCATGATTTTAGTAATTAACTTTCTGTTGTAAATCAAGTGTATAGCTTTGTTTGATGTCTTTATATCAGTTTCTTAAGAAATAACAGCTTATAAATTAAGCTTCATATCAGAAGAAAAGAAATTATATATTAAAAAGGAAATAGCTATAATGAAGAGATTATGTGTCTGAAGTTTCCTTTTTCATTTAGTACAGCCCATCTTATTCTCAGTTTTTACTCAAATAAAGAGATGATTACAATCCTTCCCATGGTCTGTGCTATATTAAAATAATATTGATGGCTTTTTGCATTTCGGAAGATAACCCCACTGATTGTAGGATCTTCTGCCTTTGCTGTTGAAGGAAGGGAGTCTGGTGCTGCATTGGTTTCTAACATAAATCGTTCACAAGTTCATTGCATTAAATTTTATAGTGATATAGCAGGAAACAAAGACCATTTTATAGCCCCTGTGGAGAAAATAGCCTCCTCTGCTCTTCAGGTCCTCAAATCTGTGCTAGCACTAATCTTTTTTCTGCTGTTAGTGATTCTATAACTTTGCACTACTGTGATGCTTTGTAAAAGAAAAAATACTGAATTTTAAAAATAAATGTAATAATAAAAATATACTTAGTGATGACTTTGGTCTTTTTATGTGGGGTTGGGCACCTTACTGAAAAGAATCTATTAAACATACCATAAGTGGTTCTGAGCTGACTTGAGCTGATGAGAAATAAGTTATTGGTATTAGGATTTTCAAAATCAGTATTCAGTCTGCAGTGCTACACGAAATTTTATAGATTGAATGTATTCTGAGTAAAGCTGTCATATCTACTTCAGGAGAAGTAATTAATGCTAGTTGCAAGGCATGCTGTTGTCATGACAAAATCCAAACATCCAGCTGAACATACCTGTCGTCCTGACCACTGATCTTTGTATCTCATTTGGAGACTGTTGTACGTTTGTGGCCCATGTCTGAATGGCAGCTGTTCTTTAATGGGCAAAAGAACAAAACATTATAAAAAATTTTTTAAAAATTCACTTTTAGAGGTATATCTGGGGAAAAAAGTCAACTGTTTAAGAGCAACAGATAAAGACTGTGAGTAAGCAGAAGAAGAGAATGTAAAAGAGCGAATTTTTAAACAATTGTGCAATTATACTGTCAGGTAACCAAATTACTTTGTCTTGCTGATATAAGAGAATCTGTGTGTTGATCTTCAAGCAGCACATGGTTACTAGGGGACCAGTTAGTCCAGTGTATGACATCTGAGTACCAAATGATAAAGGAAAGTGCAGAATGGGTTTCTTTGGTATCTGAACTGGTTGAGACACTGAAGAATTGAGTTCAATAAGGTTTTCAAAATGTGATGGAAAACTTGCCAGTAACTTTAGAAATTCCCATTTCTCTAAATATCATTCTATGAGCTAAATAGCATTCTTCTCTACTTGATTTCTTTGCAATGTGACAGGGAAATCTATGCATCAGTTGCTCAAGAACGATTGTTTTGCTAGATCAGGTTTGATTTGATACATACTTTGTTTCATTCAGAATACCTTTGCCATGGTACTTCATTAAATAAGAAAGTGTTACATCGGCCCTCTGTAGCATGTGCTTTTGTTATACAGCATGCTTATCATGTTTCCTCAAATTTTATCTTTGTGAAATAATCTTTCAGCCTTTTAAGTCACTCTTTTTGAGGGAATACTGGTATCACTCTATATATTTCCCTCCTCAAACCCCTTTTAGCTCTTTAATAAATGGATTTAGCCCTTTGGATTAGGAATAAGCCAGACTAATTCAGCTAGAAATGGATTTAAACTTGTACTTTTATGTTTTGCTGAACCTTGGCCTAAAAGAATACATTGGTTAATTCAGAAGTCTTTCTTAATTAGGATGCAGACATTGGTGAATGAATATTAATTCCTTATTAGCTATTTTTGGCTTAGGTTAATAAAATTACTGAGCATTTAATGAAGGACTGTTTTTAGTATTTTTACTCTTGTGCACTGCTATATGAGTGTGAAGATTTTTTCAGATCCTAAGTTTTCCTTTGCTCCATAATGGATCTACACCACATTTCAGAAACACAATTCCTTTTCCTGTAGAACTCAAATAATACAGTGCTAAATTTTGGCATATAAAGGGTTCACCAGAATAAATCCTCCACTTATCAAAGGCTAGAAAATAAACCTTGACTGACCTTTAACTTTAATGTCATAATCATGACTATATACCATAGAACACCATATAGGATTTCGGGTGAAATCACTGAATTTATTTTAAAACAGTTACAGGACATTGGAACAAATCTGTTCCCATTGATTCCAACAAGCCACATGCTGTAGCAGCTTTGTTAATCTTCCAATATATGTAAGGCACACCACAGTTTAAATCTTTGTGAGGGATAGGTACACATACACAAACAATAAAATGATTGTATGAATTAGGTGAAAAAAATTTATAACATGGATTTGTTAGGATTAACTTCTTTCAAGGCCTGAGCTGTGGGAGTGCAGTGGGAAATGTAATATGGTTTGGCTGATGAGTCTCCTTCTCTCCCCACCCCCTGCCCTTTTTCTTCAGTTTCCAGCCCGAAACCTGAAGCTTTCCCAAATCCACGTCCAATCCACAGGGGTAAGTTGCTGGAAGTCACTTAGCCTTCCAGTGAAATGTGGCTGGTCTGGGGCACTGACATCTGTGGCCGTGACCTTCCTGTGAACCCTCCAGCAAGCCTATTGCTGTTTTTCTGCATTTCATTCAATAGACAGGGCAAAGATTCACTAATTGCATTTACTGGGCTATGCTACCTTTAAAACATTGCTTTTACAATGTCCTTTCCCCTCAATCACTGTTTTTTTTCTGACTTTTCTGCAGTATCTGGAGAGTATCAAACTGATAGTTGCAAACAGAATATGAGCTTTTGAAGTCCAGATATTTGGAATATTGCTCAGCTTTAATGGTGAGAATAAGTATATTATTGAGAAATATTAAAGACAACTGGAGTGCTAATGATGTCACGCCTGAAAAAATGATTATTCTATCAGTAGAACATTTAATTTCCAAAAATTAAATTAGGCATAATTTCCAGATTTGTAATAAAATAATTAGTGTCGGCACTTTCTCATTATTGACTGATTTGCTCCAATTTCTTTGTATGAAAGGGGCTTTGTCATTGAGTGAGGAGTCATAATATAGTCAAGTTTTACACATTTTATTGTCTCGACTTCAGCTCCAAGAATTACATGTGTACTTGGGAAATGAATTCACAGTACCACAGAGGCTGGCAAGCTGCCAGATTTTAATTGCTTACCAGTGAGGCTCAGGGCAGGCTCTTCTTCCTAGGGTGGGAAAATGAAAAAGAGACAAACCTCAGTTGTGCTAAAGAAAATGAAAATTACCTTCTTGAGAAGAGTACTCACTGATATGTGAAAAAAAGAACTTCATTGTAGTCATCATTGCATATTGGGCTCTGTGGCTGAATTAACAACATTGGAAAACTAAGCAAAGCTGGATCTGTCATGGTATTTAGCCAAGTCCTACTTTCTTGTAACTAACATCTTTTAGGCAGACTGAAGTAGCTGACAGGAAAAAGGGACTTTAGATCAAAATGCATGGGAAACGTTTACAGGAAGGGTGGGCTGAAAAGCTCAGTTGTAGCAAACCAAAGAAGTACCCTGAGCACGTCAGCTGCTATGTAAAGGTACTGCACGGGAGGTCAAGGGATGAGATCCTGTTGCTGAAAGCCAACAAATCTGGATTCTGATCTCTGGCTCCACAAGAGGCTCCACTCAAGACATTTCTGGTGTGCTCTGTCTGCAGCAGGGAATAGTTTTTCGCCTTTTGCCTAAAGATCTCTTCTCTCTTTTTCAAAGAAGCATTTTCCATTGTATTACTTCATGTCATTGCTTTCATATCTCCATCTTGTAAGTGTGCAGCCATCATGATGCCAAAAAACTAGTGAGAGTAACAGAGTGAAGGAGTGATGAAGGGTAAATATCTGAAGTGAAATAGTAACTGTAAGTGTAATAAGATCTTTGCAATTTATTGCCATCAAGCTGTCTAGATATTATCTATAGATGTTATCTACTTAATACAGCTTCAAAAGGTGCTTTGAGAAGGAGAATGATGCATTTCACTTGCTGACATTAGTGCAGCAGCTATATAAGACTGCAAAAGGGAAAAAAGAAGGAAAGAGGACACTGTTGGATAGGCTCAAGCCTGGGCTGTGGTAGGCAAATTGATTCCGATGTGAAGTGAGTTTTGTATTTGCTACAAAATAGGTAGAGAACTAGTGGAACTTTACCAGGAAGAATCTTTATTGCACTGTGCGTGAATAGATGAAAAATAATATGCTTGAATTTGTATATGAGCAGCTTGGGATACTGTGGAGGAGGTGAGATGTGGTAATCAACAGCTGTGGGCAAGCTTGGTGGCTGGATTGGTGTGGCTGTGCGGGTGTGTGTCTTTGTTCCAGTATTGTTTGCTTGGGGCATGGGCAGCCTGACATCTGATTGTCTTCTAATGGAACTTTGAGTCTCAACTTCATTGCTTCTTCTGAGCTTTCGTTTCATAACTATTAATTGGCTTATACTGAAATTTGAGCAACTCCTGTATTTTTCATTGTTCTTTCCATTGCCAGCCTGGTAAATGACAGGAACAAGATCAGTTCAGTTTAGCTGCAGGAAAAACATTTCCACCCAGTACAATATGGACTCTAAAATATATTCACCAAGCAAGAGGAAACTGCTTACATGACTTAAGATCTCTCTATCTGTCAACAATTACATGTTCCAATAGATCTTGTTTAATCTCAAGATACTAATAATACACATGCTAGAAAGAGTTCTAGTTGTATTTGTCAGATCCAAAACTTTATAAGCCTTGCTATTCATTCACTAATGTTCACACTCACCAATGTTCATGCTCGTTAAATGTAACACTCATTAAAAATATATAATCCATATTCATCATTTTAGTTATCGAAATCTAAATCAGATTAGCAGATCACCATGCAATTTTACATTCTTTTTACAACTTAATGGAAATGATCCATTATTCAAATATTGAGCATTGCCCATCTGCGCTCTTCATATTTTTTTCCTCCAGTTGAGTCACCCATTAATGAGTGATAAAAAGAGAAGGGTTGACAAATGGGTTTGGATATCTTCAAGCTGCTGTTGCCAAGACCCCTTGCAGGGTTTGGTCAGCCTTCTGAGTCATTACTTTCTGCTTCTGTCTTCTTGTGCATTCTCAGATGGGGTACTCCTGTTTTGGCAATGCATCTGAAAGATGGCATCTCTGATTGGATTAATGGATTCCCTTATGATGTTTGATGACTTTTCGTATTTCTCATTTTAATCCATTTTTTTAAAAACAGACTCATGTCTTGGTAGCTTCTTTCCCATGACAGGAGGTCTGTTTTAATCAGAACACTTATATAAAAGGGATTTTTTTTGCGTTAATATTGCATTTGTTTTGTTGATACTGCCATCTAAATACGTGTATCATTGTCATGCATTTTAAAATTCAGTGTATCTGGGATAGGCAGGACATTTTGTGTCTTTCTATTCCAGTCTGTGGTTTCTAAGTACACTAAGGAGGCAAAAGATAATGACATCATACTTAACTTCAGTATTAATCATGACAATAACTAGCTACAAGCACATCCCTCACTGATTTGTTTCATCTGGATTCAGCTCAAGCAAAGCCTTCACTTTAAGGGATGTCTCCCTCAGGATTTCCCTACCTGTCTCTGTTATTAATTCTAATTGGTTTTGTCTTGAGCAACACTTCCAGACGAGGTGTTTGCTGAAAACCAGGGTGTAGCAATTAGTCCTGAGACAACAGCCTCCGTCCCTCAGACCTGTCACCATGAGGCTTGTGAATAGGGCAGGAAAGCTTCTGAAAGTGTTAGCAGCTTCTCAGCCACTGTCAGTGCTAAATGATGCAGTTGTAGGAGAAACCCTTGGCAATACATTCTTCTATTCAAAGCAGCAGTCAACTAGCAGATATACAGTGTGCCTCAGTTTCTGGACAGTTCATGTCACTCAGTACACAGAGATGAGTGATACTAACCAGGCTTAAGAGTTGCATGAGAATTGCTAAGGGAGAGGGGTGATAAAGGGGTGGAGGAGAGGTAAAGCTGGTTCTGTTCATTGCAGAAAAAAAAAAATACTTTCCAGCAACTGTGAAAGCTTGTACAGCTCATGATGAGTTTTCTCTCTGTAATGTTTTTTATATATGCATGTAATTCCTTTGGACAGGGACTGACAGGTAGAACACACGATATATTCTTTAAAAAATTACAGTTTAGTAAAGCCAGCATATTACCTTTTGTCTTCCTTTATCCCTAGTTTTGCCTCTGTAATTCATTGTGTTTGAACTCACCAAAGAGCTGCTTGTTGAGGCTGCAGTTGGCAGGAATGCTGGGCAGATGATGCGCTGGGGGAACAGTGGGAAACACCTTTTGTTTCTGGCCTTCCCTGACTCAGCCAGTGCCCAGGAGTGCTCCCAGAAGCAGGGTAGTGCCCTCTTGAGCCTGTTTCCCACTAGGCTGGTGGCCTTGAAAGGCTGTGTACCGAGCCAGGTCTTTTCTGAACCTGCTCTTTTCCTCGCAGTTCTCCTTTTTCTTTCTTACCTTGTTTTCCATGTCTGTTCTCTGCCTTTTCTCCTAAGCTGCCTCCTGAGGTCTGCTGTTAAGGGGAGTGGGTGTAAGCTGGGCTTGCTCTCTGTGAAGTGTTCTCAGAGAGGAACCTTGTAAGAGGCTGAAATGTGAGAGTTGTTTTCTTTTTCCTCAGTAAACACTTGAAAAAACCAGCTTTGGCAATGAAATAAACCTTCAGAAGTGATACTAGAAATAAAAGTGAAATTTTTTCACAGTGTAGAAAATGTATCGTGCAATGTATGTTTTAATTACAGGAAAACAATCAAAGAAACCTGTGAAGTCTGCAGTTTTTGTGATTTGATAATAGCAGCGGTGTGAATTGCTGAGAGAGAAGTGTTGCCATGCTGTGAAATCATTAGATTCCACCATGCCTGCCCTATATCTGTAAGGCAAAACAAACTCCACTTTATGTGTTTATCTAAAGCTTACTTGCTGCTGCTGTAGGCTTCTTCACAAACCAAGACTGTATCTGAGTTACTGATCACTCAAAAGATAGGTACTTTATTAAAATAAAAATAAAGAAAACAATGGTAGATCATATATCAATACTTCAAACATTAGGCAAATGTGTTCCATATACCTCCTTTCCTAATCATGTATTTTGCAGCAGATTTTTGCATGTTGGTCCACTGATGCAGTTTGTTCACATGTTGTACAACAACATGCATTTTCACCTGGATGTTTCCATCTCAGGAAAAGTGACCAGATAACCTGTACAGATATGGTGTAAGCTTTGTCCCACAGCTAAAACATGATAACCAATTTGTACTGACCTTTCTAGGTATTTGGACAGGCTTTTAGCTTATGAACATTTTCTTCTAATGTTCAGTGATTTGCTAAGGTTAGTGTTTGCATTTCTTGTTCTCATCTCTCTGCCTGCTCTGCCTTCATATTTCCTTCCCAAATATACTTTTGCTGTATGTCCTTGTGTGTTTTTCTGTCTTTTTTCCCTGTCCTTTCTAACTTGAATTCCTTTGATATTGTTCAGCATCAAATAGCTTCACCTGCATCCTTATCATGATTCTGTAAAGCATTTCAGGGGCGGGCCTGAGATCCCCTAGTGTCCAAAATTAAATTAAAAAAACAGAAAAAAGAGCCCGACTTAATGCATCTTTCTACATTTCAGTATTTAGCCCGTGTGTTTTGTTAGGGCTGTGTGCTTTGTTCATACAGTAGAGAAACTTTCTTGGAGAACATAAAGGCTGAAAAGAACCACTGGAGAAAGCAGTTGGTTAAAAAGAGTTGCTATCACATACAAGCACAGCATGTTGGACAAAAAAAATCTACTAGAAAGTTGTTTTCGTGTTTTTTTTTTATTTTTTTTTATTTTTTTTAAATATAGAGTAAATGGCAGTAGGGGGTCTTCAGGAGGGATGTGGGCAATGAGAAATTTGTAGATGAATGATTTGCTTAACAGAGCTTCTCATGTGTAAAAGGGGCATTGGAAGGAGGGGTGGGAAGTCATGCTGTCAGTGGAGGAAAGAGGCAGGGGAGCAACTTCATGAGAGATCAGGACAGTTTCATGGACTTTGTGCTTCAAGTTCAATGGAGCTTCAAACTGGAACAGAGAATTTTGGATGACAATCTGGCCTTTTCAAAAGATGAAGGGGTTGTATCCTCCTTAAATATTTAAAGAACACAAGGAGCACTTTGAAAAGACTAAAGCATCAAACTAGGCAATTAAAAGAGAGAAGATTCTGCTGAGACCTTGTTTCTGAAGATGTAGTGAAAAGGTAAAAAAGCAGTCCAAATGCTTAGTACACGGAAGACAGCAGACAGTAATTGCTTAAGCAAATGAGTGCTGTAAAAAAAAAAAAAAAAAAAAAGTATGCTATGCAAAAAAGGCCGGTGTTCCCAATTTGCTGTTGAGAACCTGAGCACAACTGTGCATATTTGCAGTAGAAATCCATGCACTTGCATGGCAGTGTGTAATACCCCTCTGTACCGCTGAAATTAGGAGCCTTCCAGCATCACCCATCCCCGGAAGATTTCAAGGCTAGGTTGAATGAGGCTTTGAGCAAACAGGTGGAGTGGAAGGTGTCGCTTCCCAGGAGAGGGGGTTTGGAACTAGATGTTCTTTAAGGACCCTTCTAACCAATACCATTCTATGATTCTATGATCCTTCTACTTGGATAAGTTCTTTCATTCAGCCTCAGTACCCCAAGATACAGATAGTTTTGTAGGCACTTGAAAAATCATGGATTTTTCATGGCTGAAAATCTCTCCAAAGGAGTTAATTGTAAGATTTATCAATTAGCAAGAACCCCACCATCCCCAATCCCTGCTGCCACAAGGAATTTAATCCTGAATTAGGGGAATCTTTGATATTGCTAGTAGTACCTGTAATGTGCTTTAGAGAAGCATAAATGGGAAAGGCATAGGTCATTCCATAGTGGATATTCACAACTGAAAGAATCCGAGGAAAATAATTTGCTTCAGAAGACTTTTGATTTGTGATTAATTATTCACAGCACAATTTCTCTAGCCTGTCTTGATCTTACACTTTTATCTCTTCAGTTTGTCTGGCTTTCATTGGTTTTATTTGTAAGTTCATTAAAATTAATCTTTCTGAAAAAGAAGTCTGAATATAATGTTGCTTGTGCAATGAATGTGGGCATTTTGCTTTGTTATATGCATATGTATTTTGTGGAGCTGCATATGAAAGGGTGGTCATGTGGGTTAGATGAATGTGCAATCAGTTGTCTCTGAGCATAATACGTTACACAGCTTCTGTTCTAGAGGACAGCATCTGCATGGACATGTGCCACACAGCAGCACTGCCTTCACACTGCTGTATGTTTTTTGAAAAAGATAAAAAACACCACTATGAATGGCTTGACATTATTTGTACGTGGACAGCAAGTGCAAAGCTTGGGGTATTGTGGTTGTGTGCTGGGTTGGGTTTCTTAGTCCTCATTATGTCCAACAACTATCTTAAGGCTGGAGTTGCACAGGCAATTTAATGATCACAAACTCCTCTGGTACAGAAAGGGGCAGCTCCTTTCCCTCTCCTCCTCCAGGCAGAGGCCACCCATCCCCGTGTCATCCCCTGCGCAGGGGCCGATGTTGGTGCGGCTGCAGGGGGAGCGGGCAGGGCGCAGGCTGGCCAACAGCCCTGGGCACAGGAGGTGACAGCCAGGTGTTTCTGCAGCACCTTCTCGCTGTGACTCACTCCTCTGGTCCGGGGTTTTGGTATGAATGTGGGAGCCATGGCCTGCGGCAGGGGAGCCCGGCTAGGGGCAGCCTGTGCATCCACCGAAGGCATCAGCAAGCTGTGTTACAGAGAAGCAGGACAGCAGTGCAGTTTGTCAAGGGCAGCTGGACGGGTGGAGAACAATAGTGTGTTTGGGACAGCATTAGTGCTAACCAAGTTAGGTACTCGTTAAGATTGGTGTGTGATTTGCTAGAGCGGTATTTTAATATATTGGTTGACAGAAGAAAAAGGTGAAATAATGCTTTATCAAATTTGATAATCTCATTCCTGCATCGCCTCTGGTGTATTTGGCTGTAAAGTGGTGCAGGATCCCCTCTGATTTGGGTCTCTGTTTTATAGCTATTTGTTTGAATTTCATGTGCTTCCTTTTGATCTCTTTAGAAGTATTTCTGTACGCCTCAGCAGATACCTTCTTGATCAGGTAGTAGCGTTTCATCTGAGCTTTTTTCAAAATTATAATGATGCTCTGCTAGTTCCTATTCCAGAAGGAGTAAGTATCACTTTGCTTTAGTCGTTACGAAATTATTACTTGGATTCTGTCCTCTGTATAGATTTTAAACATTCTTTACAGCTCAGCTGAATATAGTTGAATTTACTTAGCCCTCTTTTGTGAAAAAATAATAAGCTTGAATTAATATTTCTTAATTAGCAGTGCCTAGTCTTTGCTGATAAAAGTCACTTTGAAAATGAATCCAACCAAGGTTGCTACAGTGCTAGAGATACTCATTAGGTTTTTCTGCCCATAAGACTGTTCCAGATGTTCCCCTGGGTTTTACTGCTGCTATTTGGAATGATTGGTAGCAGATGGGAGGAGTTTGGGGAGTAAGTCCTCGAAACAGATCTCCAGTTTTGCAGTCGGCCAGTTTGGACCATAAGCCAGCAAAAATAGAGTTTGGGTGCCATTTAAATCTGAGCTGAGATTTGAGACCTTTTCCCAGAAGGGTTTTTCATTAATTTTTGCTGATAAATAGCACTTTGAGCTTTACATGTAGAATGTGGCACACACTTTCCTCCTCTTCCTGAAGTTACTGTCAAAGTTTGTAGCCCTGACAGGCTGAGGAGGAAACCCAAACCTTAAACCCTCTATAATTAGCCCAGTATCTAACTCAATATTAATTCTTGGTAATTGCAAATACCACCACAATCATATGGGACCACAGATTAATCCTAACATCTTTTTAATTTTAGATTTTGATTTGATTGCTTAAATACTGACTGTATCTGGATCACCGGTAGATTATTCCTAGTATTTTGCTCTAGCAAGAAAAGAATTATTAACTTTTTCAGAGATTTGGCTTAACTATTTTTAGCTTCCAAAAGCTTAGCCGAGCTTAAGATTTAGAAAAGAGACATGCTACTATCAGGCAGTGAATTGGTTTGTTACAAAATATAGTTATCAGTTCAGCCATTAACATATTACAAATGTAGTGTTAAGTAAATATTTAACTTCAGTCATATTTGCTTTGCCAACAGCCTTCATGGACAAAATTTTAAGCTGGTATATCCAGAATTTCACAAATTTAAGGGGTTTTAATTTTTGTGGGTTTTGTGTGGATGTATGTCAGACTAGAGATTGCTTTAGAAGACTGTAGTAGCCTCTGTCTAGACAGCTAAACCTGCTTTGTGTATGAATATGTTCGCAGCATTTTCTTATAATGGAATATTTGAAAAAAGATAGATACTGGAAATTCTTGACTATCCATACATTAATTTTGCTGACACTTCGGCCTGTAGGTAGTGGGTGGTAGAAGAATGGTGGCTGTTTTCTGGTTGATGGCTTTGTCTCCATAAATGCATTGCATGTGAATCGCCTCTCACCATGTGTCCCAACTGATCCAGCCAATATCATCTCCTTCCAAATGGGCTGAAATTGGGCAGTCAAATGGAAACTCCTATTCACAGTTTGTGATGAAGAAACTAATGAAATGCTCCATTAATCATTTATTTTGCCCTTCATTCCCACTGCAGTGAAGACTGAGAGGCAACATTAGCCCATCTGAAAGGCTTAAGCATTTAAGATTGATCTTGAATGGGATAAGACCATCAGTGATATGATACAGGATTACTATAGGCTTAAATAAATAACTCATGTCTTACAGTTGTGTTAACATAACACTCAGTCATGCATTGTACTTCTAGGTATTGTATTTAAATTTCGTTATTGAACTGCCTCACTGCTGGGAGTTCTGTGTGCTTGCTGAGAAACTTGGTAAGGCTGCTTATTTTGGCTATTCAGGATTTTATTTCACTACTTATAATGCTGTGAATGTTAATAGTGCTAAGTGAGGCAGGAATTATTTTTTAATACCTGTGCAATAAAAATACTGCTGCTTTTTGCAGAGTTTCCTCAGTCAGTGTTAGGAGCAGTCTTCTCTTTATGCCAGATGATCCCAGACTGAAATCCCACTTAGACTCATGGAGATCAATTGTCTCAACATCTTTACGTGGGGTCTGGTTTTTTGTGTGAGATGTTGAGCCATATCCATGCTTGAAGTGCAAATTCTGAATTTACAGGCATGATATATGGAAACTAGAGGGATTTAGAGTACAGTGTAAATTTTTTTTTTCTTCTGTAATACTTCTTTTACAACCCTTAAAATCAAGAGACAGCACCTATGGAAACAAGCATTGGTATTCAAAGGACTTTCCGTTATAAGTGTCTCCATTAAGTAAATAAATGTAGGAGTCATAGCAAAGCAATTTGTTGTTTAGCTGCATAAAACACCAGTGATTTGTGCTTATTGAATTTTAAAACAGCGCAAAAAAGTTAGAGCGAAATTTAGGAAATAGCTATGCAGTTCTTGTTCACTGTTACAAAAAGTTGAGTGATGCATACAAATAGCACTAATTAATTTTTCAGTAGGGAACCAACACTTCATGCATACTGATTTTTCCAACGCTGGCATGAAATTGGTTACACTATTGGTATACTGGGAACAAGTGGCAGTGCTGCAGGGGATTATGTGTGTAGAAAGGTCTTATGCAATCAGCACTGCTTGGATCCACGGTTCCATTGACTGAAAGCATTACGAGTGGGAAAATGTGTCATTCTGGTTTTACCAGTTACTTACTTTGAAAATGTATGAAATTGACATGCCATTTTCTGACTTTTTACTTTAGGTAAATTAGGCTATGATCAGTCTGTAACAAATGAAAAGATTAGTGTGGTGCTTGAGTCAGGGTTGATGGTAAGCTCTAGGCAACACTAGTCTTTAAATGAGCTGAACTTGTTCCTTGTCAAGCAATATTTGTCAGTAGAGCAGGTTTAATGTGAGACTTTTAATAACAGTAAGACTTTGTGGATTTGTAGAACGTTGTTTAAAGATCTGTGGAGTGTCTTTTGTTTTATTAATGAACAAGGCCAATTTTTTTTTTCTTTTATCAAGTTGCAATATTCGAGATAATAAGCCTTTGAAAAATCTGAAAGGCTGCAGATGTTAATGCTACTTCTTTGCATTCAACTTTTTGACGTGCAGTGAAGAGAAACATTGGTGAAATTTCTGTACAGTAGGAAGCTGAACGGAGAGAGTAGGAATAGGGAGAGTAAATTTTCTGGAATGTTTTTACAACAGAAAAATGTGTTAGAATAATAAATGAGTCATGATAGCTAAAACTTCAGACCATTGAGGCAATGCCTCTGCATATCCATATGGTCTTAGGCCATTTTCACCTCTGGATGAAGAAGCACAAGAAGGTGGAAAAGCACTGTGAGTGTCAGAGCATAAACTATTGGTGCAGGGCTTCTCATGGTCACAGTCACTTTGCACTTCCCTTTGATATGGCTCTGCATACCTTTCCTAGGGCAAGAGTGCAGCCTGCAGAGTTAGCAGATGAGGTTCCTGCCTTGCACCAAAGGAAATATTTCAGTAGCTCTTGTATTGAAAAAACTGAACTAATTTAGAGTGGGCATGTTTGTGGCTTTATGAATTGACTGTATCATGCTTAAGTCTTTGCAAAATATCTAAATTATAGTCCATGGCTTGGCTGCAGTCTCTAGGATGACTAGTTCAGACCTCAAACAACTAGAAAGTAGGACTTTTTCCCCTGCCTCTGTCAGAGTCCTTTACTCTTCAAATTGTGAGAGTTCATGTTTCATAGAACAGAGTGACTTGCTGTTGTTTTAATATCACAGCAGACATTTGGCTCAAAGACTTGAGGATATTGAACAACTCAACCACAGAATGCAATACAGCACTGTAAAATTTTGGGTACAAGACAATTTTTATAAATTTCACTGAACAAAAGCAATGTTAGAAATTCAGAGCATGATACAAATGTCAATGTTAACAACTTTACCAGTCTCTAGAAAAACAGTGATTTCTAGCTCCCAGCCTTTCTCTATGTCTTAAGAAAGTTCCCTTAACCAGCTGATACAGAATGGTTTGGAGTATTCTGAAAATTTCTTTTGTAATTGTCTCTAGCAATAGCAATTCATCCTGCTAGGCAAAGGGCTTGAACATTGTCACCAAGCTGATATATTTGGAACATTTGTAAGTACAATGCTTCTGTGGAGCTCTGGAAGCCTCAGAGTATTTCATTTCACAGCTCCAATGCTCTAATGCATATCTGGGACCATTTTAATAGGGAAAGACCTTTCTCCAACTGGAAAATTTGAGCCAATCTGAGGATAATCTAAGTGTTTCTAATGATTTTTCAGCCCTACTTACTTTGTAACAAAACACCCAACTAACAGGCCTACTGTATAATACTACATTTCTTGTTCTGCTCTAGCAAATTTTGGGTGTGTTACATGATTAAATGACTCATTCACTCTTTACACTTTACAGAGTGCAAACTGCAAACTGCAAACTGCTCTGTGCTGGTGGGGTACTTTCTCCTGACGTAAATAAAGGTTGGGGGAAGAGCAAGATTCAAGTCCTACCTTGAAGAGACAACAAAACATTATTGTTGCTGTTTGATTGGACTGTTTTAATATTGGAATGATACAAACTCAGTGTAGCACAATTTTTACCTGAAAGAGGAAAGGGAAAGCACTCCAGACAACCCAAACACAAATTCATTGTCAGATGATAAAGATGAAAGTGATATTTTATTGTTAATGTTAGAGCCTTAACAGAGGTATGGAACTTAAAGTAATCTCAAGAATTCATATCTATTTTATAAATACAATTTTATTTTCTCCCAAAGCTTTTGATGAAAATAATTATTATAGTCAAGTAAAGGGGGGTACCATTTGTGAGAGAGAGGCAGGTTTTGTCATTTCTCATTAGACCAGCCATAAAAGTGTGCAGAACTAAAGATTTATTACAAACGAAGTGAATCTGTGGCCTGACGGTTGCCCAGCTTCCTTCCCCTCCCTGATTGAGCTGTATTGATATTTTTATGCCCCAGTACATTTTCCGATACTATGTTTTACACCTCCCCCACCCGTGAAATCCTACTGCTACCTGGCAGTGTGTTCTATATGCTGCACAGACAAGTCTTTGTGTAGAATGAATCCCTCTAATGCCTTTTGTGGCCAGCTTTTCCCCTCCTCTCACAACATGTCTCCTTTTATTGAGGATGGCACTGATTCAGACTGTCTGATCTGTTCCTTTCAGACTTTTGTCACTTAGATTCTTCTCCCCAGTGTCTTGTGGCAGATGATTACTAAGGTTATTCTTCCTTCTTTTTTTTGCCTTTTTTTTTCTTTTTTTTTTTTTTTTAATTGTAACCTAGGCTTTGTAGCTTGAATTTCTCTGCGGAGTGTAGCAGAATATCTGAAATACTTGTCTCGCCATGTCTCTGTATTTCTAAGTCATTAGCAATTTTATTACTGCTTCCGTTTCTCTTAACTTCAGATTTGTACTATCAGTAAATTTTTAGAAACTTTTTAGCTTTCTTCTGAGGCTTTAATATCTACCATTTTTAGATTCAATCTATTACTCCTTTTAGATGTCTCTTCCCCATTGTAAATAATCCCTTGCCAGAAGGAATTATTCTTGAAAAGTGTACTCTCACCTTTCCTGCCAGGTATAAACAAAGCATTTTCACTCCCTCTCCTCTGGGCTTTATCTTTACAACTCGTTCATTGTTTTGCTTGCCTACTTCAGATTTTCTCTAATTTATTAATGCCGTTTTTGTAATAAGTGCCCAAACTGGCATGCAGTACTTTAAAGCACAGGTGCTAAATAATTTATTTCCTATGAATAATTCAGTCCATACTCTGTTAATGAACGATCCTGCCTCCACAGAAGCATCCATTGTTCATAAGCATGTGCCAAACTGTGCAAACAAATGTCAGGTGATGTGATCTTGAATAGTTCAGCTGTTTGGTTTTGGTGGTATAAGACTATTAACATAAGGTCTTGTCTTAGCACAGTCTTCCTTAATTAAACGGGGGCAAAGGGCTTACGTCTTAAGAGGACTTTAACCTGCTCTGAATGTTGGTATTGTTACAGGTTCAGCTCATCAGCTCATTTTCACCAATGGAATCTATGCTCTTAGTCCATCACAAATGTGAGACGAGATTTTTGTCTCCCTTTTAGAAGAGTTTATTCCAAGGCCCTGAGTACAGCTGTTACTGCTCACAAGTTTTCAGCACATATATCTGTATTCTTGCTTGCGTGTCTAAACTTAATTTACCTTCAGCGTGTTCCTACGCAGCTTCAGCTAAATTGAAATAAATACATGGCTTAAGCTGAAATGAGAGCAGATACAAATACCTTGCAGAAGTGCAATGCAGTTCTGCAATCCAGTCCTGTCCATGTGCCTGGATTCCAACAGTGAAATTTGTCAGTGTAAGAAAATATAATCATAGAGTGCCATTCAGTTCAAAGAAACCATGCTGGACCTGCTAAAACAGGCAAACACAGGTTAATACCAGAATCCTTCATCTCTTCCAATACTCATAATTGTAATCATGTTCAAAGAACTAAAGCAGAAGCAACACATAACAACATAAGCACAGTCTTTCGCAGCTTGTAAAGAGTAAAATTTGGAGTGGTTTCATTCAGGATTAAATCATTTTTTAAATACAAGATTTAAAAAAATTATGTATCTGGGACCTCATCATTTGTCACTGAAGGATAACAATGAAGGATAACAGTGCGTTATGCTTTCGGTTATTAATCTACTTGCCACAGTCTGTAGGACTGGAGACATGGAATTTTGACAGGGGCATTGAATCTTGTTACAAGAATATTCTAGGAAAGTATCCCTTAAAATTATTTAACAAGCAATTTATTATTTTGACTTCAATAGCATAATTGCCTACACTGTAAGACGTTGTGTCAAGACCATCATCCTCTTCTCTGCTCTGCTGTCTGCCTCGGGCTGGGGCATACAGCTAATGCAGTGATAGAGATGCACAGTCATACTGACATTCCATATTAGTTTGGCTCTATGTTTGTTCGTATTTTTTTAATTCAGCCACTCTTTATAGATTTAAATATTAAACTATGCATTTAAAACAGTCTCACAGCATGTAATATATCTGACTTTAGAGATAAAGTATCTCTAATACTATATTCTGAGGGGAAAAGGCAGCAGACTTTGGTCCTGAATGTTAGATTTCAAGTAGGCAAACTACTTGTAATTCCTCTATCTGCAAATTGAAGCGTCATTCTGGTCTTGGTTGCTATCTCTGATTTTAAGATTTCTCAACTAAGGAGCCTATCTCATAATGGATTTCAAAAGTAGTAGAAAATTTCTGTCCCGTCCCTCATGAACTGTTACAGGAAATGGTATTTCTTTGACTGATGGGCCGATTTTGACTTCTAATAAAAAAATGGATTGCAGCCATAACTATGAACTCTCTATTTCCAGTTCCCATAGGTGCTCTTCATTGTATGTTAAGGACACGAGATCTGAAAGAAGATTTAGGAAGGAGGACTATAATTCAGAATTAATAGAGTATCTGGAGTTATATCAAGGTATTTGATTGGCTAGTGTACAATATTACTTCTTTAGAGTTCATTTAAAACACATTGCTTCAAAATAACCATATGTCCATCACATTTAATTTTTTTTATGACAGCAATAAAGTGAGTACAAATAATTTTTGTGGAATTGATTGTCAGCAAAGGTTAAGCATCCCAAGAAGTACCTTGTGTGTCAATTATTGTGCCTGAAAGAGGTGTGGATAGCTTAAAACTTTTAAAAAGTGTTGACAAGTACACACAAGTCTGCTCTCAGCCATAATGATGAAAAACCATATCAACAAGAAGAGGTGGAATGGAGTATAAAGAGCTATTCACGTTTGGAACAAGAAATAACTGAGAGCTGTTTCACAAATAGTTCCTGGGAAACTTTAGATTGGTATAATGAAGAGCAAGCACATCAACACTGAATTTTAGCACGAAAGTGCTGGCTTTATCATGATTTGGCAACTAGAGAAAAGCACGGAAAGTTGCACGAGAAAAAAGGTGAAGCTTTAAAGGATTCAGAGATGTCAGAAGTAAAACAGAGAGCAACATAAAAAACCCCAAAAGAACACTTCAAAGATTCGCTCTAGCATATATGTGGTGGCATGCAGCTCCCAGCACGCTAGAATTCAGCGTTTCATTGGGTTTTTTTTGATTCTTTGTGTTTGGTGATGATAAAAATCCTTACTGTTAATGCATAGATTTGTGAGGAGGATTATTTGGCAAACTGGTATAAGTAGGTGACAGCAAACTGGGTAATGTACTTGTGGCAAAGTTATTTTCTACTTTTTGCCATTGGGCCCAATTCTTTAGTCCCTGTGGAGTGTAACTGATTCAGTGTCATTTGAAGAATCTTTCAAGGGCAGTTGAACATGGACTTTCAAATGCAAAATGGCATTAATGCAAAATTTTTCCTCTGGTAAGAGAGAGTATTTACCTAATACCCCATGATTATCTTTTAAAGGCGTATGGACATGAGGGTTATTTTCAGAACAAAGTCTTTGAAATTTTGTGCCAATTATGTTAAGTAATAATGAATTGACAATAACAAATAGGAGCATATTCTGTAGGAAAAGACCTATATACTTTTTTTTTCCGTGAAAATAATGTATTCTAAAAGCTAAGCAAATTGAATCCTCCAGATTAGAGGGATGTTAAGAACCCAGCTCAGGAAAGCATTCAGAAGAGCTTAGGCATGATCTCCTTAGTTTTCAGTGTTTTTAAAGTCAAAATCAAACCAACAACAAAACTTGTTCAATCCTCCTAGAATTGTGTGCCCTGAAGGTATCGATGGGCTTTGGTGGCCATGACCGAGTTCTTTGGGGATCACCATGGCCTGAGCCACACCATGGCTGCAGCTGTCTCCAGCTCTGCTGCCACACCGGGTGCGGGTGTCTGGCCACGTGCTCGATGGTCTGGACTCTGACACGAGCCTGACGTGGCTGGAGCTCAGACCTGGCTCATCACCAGGACATTACCGTAACCTCTGGACTCCTGGTTGGACCAGGCCACCATCTCCAGCCTGCCCAGCTCACTTCACTTGATGTGCTGCAATGGAACACTGGTCAGTGAGGTTCTTGTCCTGGTGACCCTGGCCTTTATGGACCAGTCAGCCCTTGTTGCACCTTAGCAGATTAAGGATAATTCCGTCTATTTTACAACAGGAAAAATTACTTCTGCATGAATTCAAACACCACAACCTAGTGTTTCAGTAGTTGCTTTAGGTTCATTCTATTATAAATCCTGGTGAGGGAGGAAAGGAGACAAAACACACAAACCGAATGCTCCATTGTCTGCTGCTGAAAAACAATTTAAAGGGAATGTCCTGTCTGAAAAGCCACTTTTTCTTATACTGGTAATTAACTTCCTGCTGGGAAAAGTGATGTGTGTCCTGTTCATTTTTGGAACACAAATGTGAGACCACGGAGAGATCAACCCGTCCAGGGAGAGGGATGACACTGGGCTGAAGACTTTCAGAAGATCATAGTCACAGACTTATTTTCCATTATTGAAACTGCAGTAAGTACAAAATTGTATCTGTTATGTATTCACACTGCCAGGGATAGTTGAACTTTTCTCTTTACAGGGTATTTTGCCTCTGAAAACTACCTGGATGGATGAAAGGAGAGCAGTGGATAATGTGTACCTTGACTTCAGCAAGGCTTTTGACACTGTCTCATGAAGTCCTTATAGGCAAACTCAGGAAGTGTGGGTTGGGTGGCTGAAGAGTGGGATGGATTGAAAACTGGCTGAGTGGCAGATCCCAAAGGGTTGTGATCAGTTGCACAGGGTTTAGATGTCCCCCAGGGTTCTATACTGGGTCCAGTATTTTTAACTTGTTCATCAATGACTTGGATGAAGGGGCAGATGCTTCCTCAGCGAGTTTGCTGATGACACAAGGCTGTGAGGAGTGGCCAGTACTCCAGAGGGTCNGCAAACTCAGGAAGTGTGGGTTGGGTGGCTGAAGAGTGGGATGGATTGAAAACTGGCTGAGTGGCAGATCCCAAAGGGTTGTGATCAGTTGCACAGGGTTTAGATGTCCCCCAGGGTTCTATACTGGGTCCAGTATTTTTAACTTGTTCATCAATGACTTGGATGAAGGGGCAGATGCTTCCTCAGCGAGTTTGCTGATGACACAAGGCTGTGAGGAGTGGCCAGTACTCCAGAGGGTCGTGCAGCCCTTCAGAGGGACCTTGACAGGCTGGAGAAATGGGCAGAAAGGAACCTTCTGAAATTCAACAAGAGCAAATGCAGGGTCCTGCACCTAGGGAGGAATAACCCCAGGCACCAGCCCAGTCTGGGGGCCGACCTGCTGGAAGGTAGCTCTGCCAAGAAGAACCTGGGGTTCATGGTGGACAGCAAGTTATTCCTGAGCCAGAAGTGCCCTTGTGGCTAAGAAGTCCAATGGGATCCTTGGTTTTGCTCTTTATTCTTATATTCCTGTAAAGAAAAACAGGAAATTTGGCTCCCAGGATGCTGGCACAAGATGTGTAGAGCTTCTCAGGGAGATGTGGCAACTCTACCTGGATGAATGTAGCTGCTGAACAACCCTATGGTAGCAGCATAACTTAATCAGTGTCTTCTCTCAGCTGTCTCCTTGGTTCTCGATGTGTGCTGCCCACAGCCCTAGTAATAACAATCACTGTTATTTTTCTAATAGAACTGTTTTACACTTTGACCAGTTTTCCTTTTTAGTCATGAGATGGGCACACAAACACCTTCTCAAGCACAGTACTGCCTGCCATGCAAGGGCAGGAATAAGTGGCTGGGTCTGAGGAAGATTAGTTGAGCTGCTGTAGTCAGTACTGCTGGTGAGTGTGTAATTGCAGCCTAGCTTCCATTGACTTTCAGCCCCTGTCACTTGTGCTTATAGAAATCTGAATCATAGTTTACAGCTCAGGAATCATTCCTGTTGTAGACTTCCAGAGTATTTGATCTGACTACTTGGCATTTTTAAACTAAAATTCCTGACCTCTTTTTGGTTTATCTCTTTTTAAGTGACCCCCTGAGTTGACAACGACTTATTTCCTCTACCATGTGAAGACTGAGATGCATCTGTAATTACTGGCTCACACAAACATTTTGGAGGATCTGAGCTGTTGTAAACAATTGCATTAGATGAGCACTTTCCCTGCACGTGAAACCATGTGCAGTCACTTATCACAGCCTGCTCTCGTTTCCCCACCTTGGAAGAACTGAATTCTCGCAGGTTACTGCTGCCTAACAATTCTCAATCTTCTTTTAGCTCCTTTGTCCCTGCTCCAGAGGGGCCTTGATCCATAGTGTAAGATTACATTCGCATTCATGAACTGAATGTATGAAGTGTGTAACTCAAAGTGAAATTGAAAAGAGGAATATGAATTTTGGAAAAGGGGAAAAAAGCCTTTCACAGTAATTTAATCTCTTTTTGAACTTCATCATTATAAGAGAATACCTAGAAGAATATGTTTCTTTTATTAACCTGAAAACCATATTACTTGAACCTTATATTAAAAGTCATCCTCTTGCTTTCACTGGGGCTATTTAAGAGAGTAACAGAGTCAGTATAATGTTGTTCAAATATTGCTGTATGTAATACTTTAAATCGTATTTCCAAGGTGTTTCTCTTTGCATCTGACTTGGGCTGTTTTCTTTTGCATCTGACTTGGGCTGCCTTATGAACATATTTTTATTTTTTAAAATTATAAGTAAGCATTTAATATAGTTTTCTGAAGCAGCTATGGAAGCTTGTCATGTGTCTGTGACTGACCCATAAGCAGGCTTGAGAGCACAGTCTGAAAGCCTCTGAGAGTATGTAAATAACTTTCCATGTTTTGTTCAGAAACTCGAGGTGGGATTGCTTATAGTAAATATCTGAGTATTATTGTTCTATGGTTTGCTTTGTGGTCTGAGAAATTTAAGAAGCAATATCTCAGATATCTGCACCAAAGAAAAACGCATTTATACTCTTAAATGACTTCAGAGTTTGTTTGTTAATATAGAGAGAGCTTTTCCATCACTTGTTCTCTGCCCAGTGTGGGCAGAGGCCCTATCAGCCAGTAACAATTAGCTCTTGATTTTGCTAATTCAGTGTATTTGTATTTTGAGTTGGATAATGCTTTGGTTCTCCTTTCTGCAATTTCTTTTAATTGTAAAAATCAGATAGAATAAACTTGTTCTAGAGATGTCTGGGCTTTAAGGGATCCAGCCAGTTCTTCATTATCACGTGCTCTTACATTACACATTATGCCAATGAAATACATCTGTCAAGGCTTATCTTTCGTTCTCTTTTAAATATACAGTTACACTTGGAAACATAGCACAGAGAGTTTCTCATGGGTCTGATCGGAGTGTGATGGCTCCCTGCTGACTCATGCAGGAGATGGTAATGGAAATCTTCACACTTTTGTCTTGAGCTTGGGCCAGGGCCTTCAGCCACAGCAGCCATGGACTGAGGCAGTGCGTACTGCCATGTGGGTTAAACAAGCACTTTTAATAAGACTCTTTCCAAGACTTAGTAAAGTCTGGACTTGATCCTAAATAAACATTAAAATTTTTGAAAGGGACATAGTCCCAAGATGTACTTTATGTTTATGAGGCACAGATTTTCATATGGGCCAGAAATATATTTTGATTAAAGAAACGGCAGTAGTTCAGCTGGTGGTGCTCACAAATACATTGGTGGCATGTAAGCAAATAAATTTGATTAATATGTGGTTTAGTTGCTACATAGTGTCCTTCAAGGCTTTACATCAGTTATTGACAGAAATGTTTCATGCCTCCAGTGTATTTTATCCTTCACTTGGAAATGTATTTATTTGTGATCTAGTAATTAGGTATGCTAAAGTTGTCACATATATTTTGTCATTTTGTGGGGACATAATGTATGTGTGAAGGAAACCACTTGTTGTAGTAGAGAGGCAGATGAGTTCTTTAACTCTTATTCCTATAAAAATATTTTGTGGGGCTTACAGCTGAAAGCCAGTCTCCACTGCTACCATGGAGTGATAGTTGCTCTGTAATAAACTTACAATGCTGTCACAGGATGAAATAGATGTGGGCACACAGTTATGTTGTAGATACTTGATTCTGTGTTTTTTTCAAAAACTCACAGCTTGAATTGCAGGCTTTGTTGAATTTCTTTGCAGATTATATGAGAGTAAGTTGATTCCACATTGTACACCAAAAAAATACCTTTGGAGGAGAAAAGAGAGAGACTGAATACCAAGCACAGAAAGGTTTATAGCAAACAGTAAAAGGAAGACAAGCAAGAAAAGAAAAAATTAAGATAGGGAGCTTGTGAGAGTCACTTCATCAAACACTAAACCAGACTTGTTCTCCTCCAGCATGCCTGCTCAGTCTATGCTGTTTCAGGCTGCTGAATCCTGTACTCTGTCAAACTCCTGAGGTCTTTGGTTCGTCTGTTCATTTTTTTTTTGTTGCCATTCACAGCAAAGAAATCTTCTACAGAGGACCATTGTGATAAATGAATAAAAACAGGGACATCCATCTTAGTTATAATTATGACCTTGCAACTTTTAAGGAGTATTGGAGGGATTTCTTGCCATAAAATTCCCCAGGTACTGCTTGTTCGTAGTAACAGTGTTACAAATGAATGTGGCAACTAACTGTTCATAACACAAGGTCAGAGAATCATCTAATGCTACTTAAGTGTGGAAAAAAGTATTCTCTAATGTAGATGATGTTAGCATTTTATTAGTTTATATTTGTAAACATAGCATTGAATGCTCAATATCCTCTGTGGATTATCATTTAACTCAAATATAAGGGGGAAAAAAGTCTCCCCTCTTATTTCTGTTTGTATTAGTCATGGTTAATAGTGTCACCCAACATTGGAAGGCTGACTAGGGCTGTGCAATATTGAAAGAGACTGCATCCCTTTATAGTGCCTGGGCGTGCAGAAAATTCTGCTTTAGAATTGTGTGATACGGTGTCTGCAGCACGAAGCATTTGTACGGGGAAGTTACGTCGTGCTTGCTGTGCAGGAGCAGCCTCGAGGCCAGACTTGAGGCCAGCTTCATCACCAGTACATTTCAGTGTCTCCAGTGCCTTCAGGGGTGCCTCTGAGGGAACCCAGCAGTGTTTCTGGAGCTCCTGTTCCAGTGCACACTCGAGCTTGTATTTATTTGGATGCAGCCTGGCAGTCTCCTGTGGCTCTGGCACACGTGCAGCAGATATTCCTGCAGTACTTCTGAAATGACCACCAAGTTTATTTGCCAAAAATATAGGTGGATTGCAGTGGTAGCAGGGGTTCAGGATGTCCATATAGAAAATGTGGAAGGATGATGCAAGCCTAAGAACAGGAATGGCCAGTGCACATCTAGTGGGGCCAGAGGCTTTGATGAAATAGGAACAACAATAATAAAGAAGGAATTGGTCCAGGCCTTGGAGTATAGAGGAAATACTAAAACGTTCAAGCTAGGCTATTGCTTCTCATTCCTCTTCTTTTTTTTTTTTTTTTTTTTTTTTTTTTAATTTTCAGTATGACGTCTCCTGTGGATTTCTACATCCACCATCTCTCTCTGCCTTTGTAGTCTCCCCAGGTGTATTGTCTCCAGTAGTTCTGTAGTTCTTCTCTGTATTCTTCAGTGGAGCTTTCCTTGCTACCTCTATTATTTGAACTATTTCTGGTCAAATATATTGGTCCAGATAAGGGAATTACTTCATGCCTCAAACCCTAAAGTAGTAATAAAAAAGGAGTACTGGAGAGGGAAATCAATCTTATCCCTTACTCATCATATCTGCTAACTCTCGTCCAAGCCATCTTTTCTTCATGGGCATAGCCCTATATTGGAGTAACTGCCAGCAAGAAAAAAAAAGGAAAGCAGGAAAAATCCCCTAATTAAAAAATCCAGACAGAACAACACACAAAACCTTCTTGTTACTGATAAAAATTGTCTCCAAATATACGGCATGTGTCTGCCTAAACAATACAAATATAGGTAGTAGCACAAGAGTGAGAAAGCAAAATGTGGGAGCAGCCCTATCTTGCACTGAAGCAGGCAGGGGTCAGTTCACCTACCTTCCCTACAATCATTCTGATGGGCTGGCTTGGCTAGTCTGGCAGCCATCCTTAAGTGTGCAAGGGTACAAGGACAGAGAGGAGAAACTTGCTAAGAAAACACATCTCTTAACTGAGCTGGGACTGAAGGTAAAGGAGTTTTTATGAAAAAACCTCTTCTTATCTCTGCATCAGGTACAAAAAGTGACCTGGAGCACTTTGTGTTAGAAATATTTTCCACTGTTAGCATAAGCAAAGCAAACAACAGCACAGAAGTCAGTCTGCAAATGTGCATTGGCAGTATATGCAAATGCTCTAAAAAGAGGTTTCCATTTATTTATGTACACTGCCATCAGTGTGGTGGGAATTGAAACTAATAACATCTCAACTGTTTAGTTGTTTTCTGGATAAATGAAAAGCATCAAATGTAGGAACTTGATAATACATACGTATTAGTGTTTTAGATGGGGTAATTTTAAATTGGTTTTAGGTCTGGTATTCTAGATGGTGCTTTGCCTCTGAACACACTTGCTCTGTTCTCTGAAGAACTGCCATGCTAAATGAGGCTCTGTTTATTGAGATGTTATAATGCCTGTACTAGAATATGAGGTGTTCCTTTTCTAGGTACTTGAAAGCTTTTTCTCTGAGGGAGGATGTCCATTACTCAGGTTAGTGGTCCCACTCCCAGCATCATTTTCTTAATCCAAGAACAAGTCTTGAATTTTTAGGACGGAAAAAAAGAAGGATTGATGCAGCTCAAGCAAGACAAGAAGGAATTAAAGCTTGGCTGCTTTGAAAGATGGATGCCTCCCAGCAGGAGCTCAGAGAAGAATTGCCTGTAAGAATAGAAAGTGGGGACAGGTTGCTGGGAAACGGATTAATGAGCTGGAAGATAAATTGAGAGGAGAAATTAAACAGCAGATAGACCCTGTTTTTGGTGTCATGAAGACTGATGTCCAGTTCCATGTAAGACAAGAAGCTGTGAGTAAAACTGCCATGTTAAACCCTCGTGCTCTGGTTTCCAGATCAAAATGTTTCTGTAATCCCCTCTGTTGGTGAGGCAAGTTGGTGTCTGTTGCCCTGCACGTGTGTACTGTTGCCTGCTCACAGTGCCTTCAAGAGCTGCTGTATTGCTTGGGCAATGACTCTGATAGTGTTACATGGGAGAAAGGACAAACTGGGCCCTAAAATGAGAAGAGTTGCCAAGGGTGCTCTGTTAAATCACATTTGTGTGCATGGACTTACTTCTTTTGAGAAGAGGAGAAACCATAATGATTTCTGACATGTTTTTGAGGAGGGAAAAATGCTTTCCTACTTGATTTAATAGTTTGTCTCTAAAAATGAACGGAATATCTAAGTGATTGCCTTTGAAAACAGGTTATTAAGGTGCACAATGTGCATGCATTGATACAGAATCAATTTATCATCATTTTAGAGTCTACACGTTTGCATCTAAGGCTGAGTCAGCCTTAAATCACTAGGGACACCTTTGACTGTCACAAAAGTCCTTTGTGTTTGGTAGAATAATGGTGCTGATATGTCATTATGAGCGAGCCAGTGATGGAACTTGTAAGTGAGAAGGAACATTTTGGATATGCATGGGAGACCTGCTGCAGATTCTCAGAGAAAAGAACATATCCCATTTGGAGAGACAACAGTGGAAAGAGCAGATTATGGAAATGGGTCATGCTCTGTAACAATATGTAATGCCTGAGGGAGTATCCAAGAAGCGTCTAAGAGCTGGAAATGTAATGACACGGTTATGGATGAAGCAGCTCTGCTCATCCATTGGAGCAGAAAGCGAATACATCACTTTTCCAGAGCAAGCGAAGACAGATGCAACAAGACCTGAAGGGAATTACAAGTTACACACTGTGTAAGGCTCTCTCTCATGTGTTAAGACCTTAGTGTTGAGTCCATTTCCCAAAATATAAATTGAATGGAATTTTTGGGTAAAATCTTAAGTGTCTGGATTATGCTTTCAGTTAACCTTATGCGAATTTAGCCTCATCCTATTTAGTTTGGTAGAGTAACTTGACATTTTTAATAAGGCAACTGAAGCAAACTCTGGCCTCGGTGGATTTTACACATTTGAATGCAGGAGAGAGCAGTGGTGTGAAATGATGCTCTTGTCAGAGCGTGAGAACAAGAATGTTAACAGAAAGGAGGTTGTCCTTCTAAGTTTATAAAATTGCCTTAGATTGCGTTTTCTAGAATTTTGGCCTTTAATCCAAGCAAAGACTAGCACAGGACTGAATTTTATAGGCAACTCATCTGAAAATAGGCTGAGATGACTGTGTACAGAATAATCTTGCTGGGTTTTGACATAAATTAGATCACACTGATGTCGCTGTTTCAGCGTCTAGGCTACAGGAGGCTAGAGATGGAAATATTATGAAAAGTTTGGGCGACAGCTAAGTTGCCAAGTATTTAGGCCATATGGATCTAGCAGCTAAAGAAAAATGAAACAAAGAGAGGGAAGCAACACCTGAAGTATAGCATTTTTAGACGACGTGGCATATTTTACTGCTCTATTTGCACATCTAGGTGGGAAGGAGGGAAAATATGGGGAGTTAATTTTATTTATTGATCCTACATATATAAAAAGTAATTTTAGGTTTTTGTGATGCTTTGCCAGTTGTCAAAATCTGTAGACGAGCCCTACTTGTTCTCTTTGTCCTGATGGTTGATTTACTACAGCAACTGCAGCCAAAGGTGGGTGATGCGAAAAAGATTGGCTTTGAAAATATAAAGGCAAAAACATCTTTGGTGTTTCAGCTCCCACAGCCTCCTTCTAGAGTCCAGCAAAAGACTGGAAATAGCATCAACTTTTACAGGGTGCTCTCAGATTTCTACATTCTCATAATGCCTGCTAAGTTATGACAGTCATATGCCTGGTGAAGCATCTGGTTAATCTTTAATTCTGTAGTGAATAAATTCTCCTGCCTTTAGCACTGATGTGAAATAATGGATCTGACCTTTAATTTCAGACCCTGGTCTTGTGGGATAAAGTGAAGCATAAAGCTTTTTTCACAGCTCTAGGAGGTTCCCAGTTTAATACTGGCAGATGTACAATAGGATCTCATGTCTCCTTATCACTGGCCAGTTTTAGGGATTTTAGTACAAGTATTTAGAACAATAACAAGAGATGCCCTTTGCAGAAACTTGTGTGTAAAATCCTGATGAAAGTTTTCAGTCGAGGCTCCCTAAAAAGCGTCTCAAGACCTTTTATTAGGAAGGTACCTGTCTCAAGTCTGGTAACTGCACCACTTTTGCCTCACTACATCATACAGTAAAAGTCCAAGGAACCCCTCCTGCTCTTCAACTGTTTCTGGGGGTTTTTTGTGTTTTTTTTTTTTCTTTTTTTTCCTTTTTTTTCACTATAGTCCTATGATTAATAAAATATTCACCTTGAATCAGACGTAAAAGAAAAGTTAAGATGAATGTAAATTTACAGACATAATTCAGAGTTCTGAATTTGCAGATCTCTTATTATGAAGATGAAATTCCCCTAGTGCAGACTTAGGAAGTGTGGTACTAGGAATAACTTTACTGGAAGAATATGAGAGAAATGCTCAAAGGAAGTGCCACTGTATTAGGATAGTAAGAGGAAACACTATCAAATAATCAGAAACATGGTCTATAAACTTGCTTTTGAACCTGTAATTATACTAACAAGCTTCAAAACTGTGAGGCATTTAGAAATTTTTTTTTAATGATCTTGGAATTCAAACTGAAGAGAATTTAAATATAAACTTGTTGTGTCTCCATTGTACTGTTAGGCAAGAAAGCTTCCAGTCCTACTAATCTGTATAGACAGAATTTTTTTTAATTCTCTCTTCAAACTGATTCACAGTTTCACATTCACCGTTTCACATTTTTACTATTGTGTAGCTTATTACCTGTTAAAAATGCAGTCACTTTCAGTAATGCTGATATTAGTAATGTCAATCTCAAGTGTAACCTAATGTTCTGATAAAATATCTTCATCTCTACATCTCTGCTGTTAAGAAGTCACATTGCAATTATGTCTGTAGCGTCTAGTGTTTGTGAAGGTTTCTTTTGTTTTCTGAAATACAAACAGAATTGTATTAGGCATCAAATTAAAGAAGAAATGACAGTGCCCAACTCTGATGGCTGTGTCCTCTGCATTCCAAACACAGTGGTTATGGAAAAAGACCACTTTCTTTCATTTGTATTTTTTAGAGATAGCTTTGCTTATTTTCATGTCACAAAATATACCCTTCAAATTCAATTAATTTTACTTGGTTTTTTTAAAATTTGATATATAAAAAATATAGCTAAGTTATATATTTATATTTATCTATATCTGTCTGTCTATCTATCTATATCTATGTTTTCCTATTCTACCTGGAATTTGCTGTAGAAGGTGATGGTAATTGCAAAAGTCCCATTGCTTTGAAGGAGGCCAAAATGTCATGTTTGTGGAAGCATATGGGAGCCAACAGAGAAGGTTATCTCAAAATATTTTGTTTACTTTTCTTCTGTTTTAAATGGTTGTTAAACAGAATTCTCAGTTTCAACTTTAAGAAAAGGTGGGAGAAGTGGAAATTTGTGAAAAAAATAAAACCTTAGAGGATTTCTTCTCTGAAAACCAGTTTTATTATGTGTAATCCGTGAGCATGGATACAGGTGTATGGCCCTCCTTCATAATTCCCCAAATGTCCATTATGAATGGAAGTTTAAAGACCACGGCCATAATAATTTAGTAAGAAACACTGATATTTTCCATTAATTTGAATGTAATTTCAAAAGAGTTTCTATCCGTTGGTATATTGCTAAGGCTTTGATAATTGATTAATTTGTTTTCAATTACACTTATTCTCATTTATGGATGTTTCCATTTGTTTGACTGCCAAAACTGTGGGAGATGCAGTTTTTAAAATGCCTTGAAGTCTATAATATATCTGTCATTTTTAGAAGCCTAAATGAGATTCCTCATTAGTTTCAACAGGAATTGGGTTGACGCAAAAATTAGTTTGCTTTAAGGCTAATTTCTACTTTCTTTTAAGTAGCACATATCATGAGCTTTACATTTTTTTTTTTCATACTTCTCTCTTATTAAAAACCCCACATTGTTTGGAGAGAGAAGCTCTAATCATTGTGTGGTCAGAAGACAGGAATTCTGCTTTTCAGCTCTTAGTAAGAAAAATTTCTGTCTGAAGAGAGTCATTTGTCCCCTGTGATGACATTTCAACTTCGTCACATTCAACAGTTTCGGTTAATTTTGTTCATTCTATTGAATTTGTATTTCTTTTCAAGAAAGGAAGGATAACCATGGGATGCATAAAATTGCGAGCTAGAAAGCAAACAACTGAGAAGACAGTGTTAGGGAAGGACTGGGGTGGACATTTAGAATTTTGGGTCTTTTTTAAAATATATAAACAGGTTACTGATTTTTGACTTTATAGTTTCTGAATGAAAAAGCAATTGTTCTCTACAGGAGTCTGCTTGCCCTAATCTAATTTGCACATGGTTTTAGAGTCGCAACACTCAAGTTTCAAATGAATACATAAATTGAACTAAAATCATATCTGTCTTTTAAACAATGAAAGTATAAATCACATTCACTCTGCCTTGGAGAGAAGGGAAAAGTCCATGAAATGTGGGTGGTCAAAAGCCTGTGCAACAGACAAGAGCTCTAATTTATACAGGGGTCATGATTTTAAGGGATAAATGTTTATAATCCCAGATGGGAAAAGGTTATAGAAAATAATTTTACAGTCATGGGATTGCCACTCAGAGAAGAATTACTTTCTTCTGGACATATCTTCAGTTATAATTCAGTTAAATATGTGTATGTACACTAGTAATAATTTAACCAATTCCTTCTGTTGTGTCTAACTATGATGAAGAAAGGCTTTAATTCATCAGTGAACTCTCTGTCTGTCTGTTTTCCCACCTCCATTGGTTCTTCCAGATGTTTGCTATAGATGCCATACAATGATAAAAGGATTAAGGTTTTAAGCCATCTGTTGATGTAAGTCTTGCTAGAATTAGAAGTTCTAATTACAAATCTCAGTGTAGTACACATTTTCAAGGCTCCCTTTATTCCATTGTCAATGTCCTCCTTGTAGGATCTTTTAAGACATAGTTTTACTATTTTATCCATTTGAGAGATCAAGCAATAATTCAGTACCTTGGTTATTTGACAGCCAAATATATAGTATTTTCACTGACACGTCCTTACAAATAGTGGAATATTTCTGCTATCTTTTTAATCTTAGTTGTGAAGCATATTTATTTAAGTTTATTTCATATTTTGGATTCATTAACAGCATTTTAGGTAATCTGCCTTTTTACTAAAACATCTAAGGTTCTGAATTTTTAACTGCATCCCTCTGAGGATCTCAGCATGATTCTTTGCAAGGTCCATAGAGCTTATGCAATACAGTACGATGGAAATGAAATGAGAGTTAAGCTTCTTACACTACACTTTGTACAGTTGCTTTAATAAGCCAAATGCTCTCAGTGTAACTGAAGCAGGCAGCTCACAAGTGGCTGAGAATTGTAATTGTAAAATTACCCAGTCCTTCAGCATGGATCTTCATTGCCACAGCTTCTGAGAGAAAAAGTGCCTGTGGATGGACTCTGAAGAGCTTGTGAACATGTACCATGTTCCTATGGCTCACTGTCAACACCCAGGCATAGCTCCCACCTGACTTTCAGAATGGTGAAATATCTCATGGGTTGTGGTGTAGAAAGACATTGCAGGCACAGGAATTTTCAAAACATGAAATGCTCGAACTTATTCAAGGCCCTGTTTTAATATTTTTTACTCCAGCTGACTCATTTAAATTAGTAGGAATAAGTTGGCAGTATTGGCCAAAACCTGCTTTTCGGCAGAGGAGTATTGCCCTAAGATACTTCATGATCTAATCTAAGTGTCAGTCGTGTAAACATCCATGTTCGTTGTCTGGGTTTCTGTTTTATTTGTGTTTGTATGAAGATTGTCTGTCATTAGCATCCTAAAGCAGCTTTCCAAACCAAAGCCCTCATATGCCTGTTTGCCCTCATTGGTGGCAAGGCCAGCCCAGGTCACTTTCTCAGATGGTGTCAGTCACACTGTAGAGGTGTAATGTTTGGCAAGGTAAGTCCCACCATCAGCATGGCGAAGTCAGGAACCCCAAAACCCTTACTTGATTGCTGATTTTAGTATGTAAGCTCACTTCTCAGCTCAGAAGGCAATACAGTGTAATTGTGAAGTAATCATTGCAGTAAGACATTGAACTTGCTTTGAAATGAGTTCTATCTCATAACGTGTTTTAAGAAGAGAAACTTTGAGTTCAGTTATCAAGGCTGGTTCCAGCAGGGAACTATGGCTATGCAGGAATTCATCAAAGCAGCTACACTCTGAGAACTGCTGACTGTAGTGCAACACAAGCAAGAGCTTCTTACACTCATTTCCACAAGGACCATTACCTGTAGCAAATCAAGGAAAGCTGTCAAAACTCTGAGTAAAAGGAAGACTTGAACAGTTAAAGTCTCTTTTTGGAAATGCAGGTCGTACCCATTCATAACAGAAATGGGACTGACCTGCATGAAATTCAAGTGCAGCTGGAATTTCTAAAGTTAAGAACAATGTTGTGGGTAAAACCCAGACACAGAGGAGTTTCTGGAGGACCTTTATAAAATAAATTACTGATAGGTTTCCTGTGCTTTACTATGGTCAGTGTGCCATGTAATGTCAGTTGCTATATTCTGTACCTCAGCTCCATCTGACTCTTTCTTAAAACTGGTAAGGTCCTAACCTGAGGCATCTGAAGTCAACCAACAGTGAATTTTCATCCCTTCTTTTAAAATTCGAGTGAAACCATTATCCTGTTAGACACATGAAATTTGTTCCAGCTTTATTAATGAACTTCAGCCAGGTTTTTGTTTTTGGAAGGCTGACTTTTTCTCGCCTAAGTTGTTCTCATCTGTTCAATATCTTTTTCTACCTTTAGGATTTTAATCAGAAGCCTCTATTTTCATTTTTGGCTTTAGCATATCATTCATTCCAAAAGACACAGGATTTCTCATTGCTGTAATTAGGAAAACAGGGTTCGGGGCTGGGATTTACATGCAGCCCCAGGTGACTGTCAAAAGTAATCCATATCTTTTGTAATCTCTTTCCTTTGGGAAGGGGAAAAAAGTTTAAAGCACCCCTGCTCAACTCTTCAAGAGTCAGTTACTTCAGGAGTTTCTCTATACTACACCAGTGATGCCAAAAAGGAGGGGATAGACCTGCATGGGGTCTGTTAATAGTATGAGTTTCGTGCAGCACTGAAATATTGGAAAACATGTTTCAGAAAACCATGTTGGAAATACAAATGACTTTTTAATTTGTGGTTTTTTTGCAGTTTCTAGCTCAGCTATACTGTTTGTTTCTCGAGCTCCCTTTTATAGCTGGAGAATTTGTGTGCACTCATTAGCAGTAAACTGGCTTGGTATCTGTTTTCCTGGCCTGATGTTTGCTTTTCTTTCTAATAACTCTGCTTTTAAAAGATTTGCACGTGATCTGATCCATTTCAGTAAATTGCAAGATCACTAGCAAGGGCATTGGCCACATCCTCTGTCTCCTTCTAATAAATCTGGAGTTTAACAAACTCTAAGCAGCCTTTCTCTTCGAAATGTGTCTTCTTTTTATTTTGCTCAGGATGTTGTGATTTTGCCCAAGAAAGAACAGAACAACTGCTGCTGCGATCAGGGCAAGGGTCCTGCCAGCCCAGTTTCCTTTCTTCAGGAAAGATCAGTACCTTATGGAGAAATAGAAAAGATGTGACATTGAAAAGAATCTTTAGAATAGATTAATTTGTTGAATTTATTCTGGCCATTGATCCAACCAGTATAATTCTCCCTTAGCAAATAGTACTCTCATATATGAAATAGACTTTTTCATGGTTTTAGCAGCCTTACACAGTCAATAGCTGTTTTATGTTCAAGCATAATAGGTACTTAATAATTTCCTCTCTAGACCTATATGAATTTCTGTATGAAATAGAAAATTTTGATAAAAATGCAAATACAGTACCTACGCAATCTTCTGTTCATGGTTTTTAATTTATTAGGCTCATGTACAATAAATCTTAATCTACTCTGTGGGCTACATACAGAAAATATTCTCTAGCTGTTGAAAACAAGTGTAAATAATGTCAGAGAAAGCAGAAGCTGACATGGATTAAGTGACCTTTCTAATAAAAGGACCAATGATTGTAAATTAAAGTTTCAATTACCCAACATACTTATAGATCAATATTTACAGATGTGTCTCATGTTGAGGCAATAAATACTGAGGGAAAGGACCTGTATACAAAAAGAGTTTCTTTTTAAGTATCTTCCTTCAGCCTCTGGGATTTTTTTTTAAACTGTAATTTCTTGTATAAAATTGTCTTTCTGTCCCCCAAACTAGAACTTCTTTTCCTTATTTTTATTTCTGTGGATGTGCCCTTGGCCTCTCTGTTGTTTGTCTCTCCTCCTGCTCTCCCCACTGCTCCCTTTTTTTTTTGCCTGAATCTCTTTGCTGGCAAAACTAATGTCATCCATTTATATGCTGCTCTCTGCTGCTGTTTACATTTCTGATTTTCTCACCGTCTATTTCCTTAGCATGCTCTTCATATTCAATCATTTATTTTTGGTTTTGTTGTTTTTTTCCAGTCTGAGCTTTGACCGCTTATTTACACCTGGAAGATTTTCCCCATTCAGTGGGGCAATAAGCTCTCTTCATACATACCCTTTTCTGAGAATTCATCTCCTATGTGTGATTGATACTGATGGGTCATGCAAGTGATTTTAGGTCTTCTTAAAATGATTTACAGTTTAAGATAAAGTTGTCTTCGGCTCTGCAATGTCTTATGTGTCTGTCTTGTGTGTGATTATAGCTGCCTTGGGGCAGGATTCCTGTCTTCTTTCTTTGCATGCAGCTCTGAGCATGTTCCTGTCACTAAACGAGTCATGTTATTATTGACTAATAGATGGGCTGTTTCACTTCTCTGTTTCCTTAATTTGAAGCTGTGTGAAACATGATGCCCCTTTTTAACCATTTAAAACCTACCTTACAGCTCCTTTTATTCTCAGCCCAATGGAAACAAACAGGGTATTTTCTCAGCAGAAGCATCTTAGTGAAATGTACTGTTGGCACGACTCCTAAATCTTGATTTAGAAGATTTTAGAACAGACATTTTGAATGATTTATAAATGAAATGCAGGGACTGATGTGTTGTGTTTGCTTCAGAGATTGACTGACACGTAATCTAAAATTTCTTCACAGTTGCGTAGTTACTACTTTTGACTTTAATGGGAAATTCAAGTCTCCACTATCAATTTGATTAATGGGGTAATACAACTTGTGACATTAAAAAAAGTTAAATGTTGATAAAGATAGGAGTTTCCTAGGAAGTTGAAAATATATTCCAGTTGTTGCTGAAGAGTTACGAAGTCTGGTCACTTGAAAATGTTAGCATGATTTTTCATGTTACAACTTTAAATAATACTTGTCATCGGAATATTTGTGCAGTTCTTCATTCCATAAGACTTTATGCTGAAATCTTGATCTCTGCAGGGATGAAAAGCTTTGTTACATAAACTATTCAGTTTTGAAGAAAGGAAAAGAGCGTAAACTGACACATGAATAAGCAAAAATGCCACTCTTTGAAATCCACTAAGTAGAAAAATTCTCAAAAAATTACATCTGCAACAAGAACATGCAAAAAAGCGTGTTGTCCTTTTTAGCATTTCATTTTCTTTTTGCATAATATTTAAATATGTAATATTTTTCTTATTTTTTACTAGTATGGTAACACAAAATATTGTCCATTTGTAATCAAGGACATCATTTTCTGTACAGGTAAAGTAAGAGAATGCAATTACAGAGGGAGAGAGTAGTGGTCATATGTAATTAATTAATTTAATATTCTTTTGGTTATGTGGTAGAGTAGAACTATAATCTGAGAAAAATAGTTTTGTTAGCTGTGAAAACTCAGTTGATTCCCACGTGCCAAGTCAATGCCTGTTCGTTAATAGTTCTTGATGTACATTGACATGAAGTGCTTCTCCAGGGGAGATGGAGTCCTCCCTGCCAGAGTGTGTAGGTGTGTGCAAGTAATATGTGTTTGTCTGTGTGCAATTCTGATTTTGTCTTCTCATTGGGCAAGAGGAGGTTTTCTTTGGAAAAAAACCAAAATTTTACCCCCATTTACAGCTGAAAAGCTGGAGAATGGAGAAATTAAGCAATTTGGGACTACAGAGCTATGCTCTAGTGACAGAAGTAGGAACTTCTGAGCCCAGAACTTTCCTCCACAGCAGGAGTTTTAGTGCTGTCATTCTTACAGCTCTCCATTTGTAGAAGACTAATATTGTCCATGAGACACAGTACAGGATTAAGATTCATATCACAAAATACTTCAGCTTTTAGGTAACACCATTGTCCCCAGTGCTGCCATCTTGCCTCCCATCTCTTCAAGGCCTTGGTTAATCTAAGCCTGTCTTTAAGATTGATATTCCTTACAGATTTTGTGGTTTTAATTACCCTTTGTTTAGGGAAGATTGGCTTGTTGTTTCAGTAATCATGTAAATACTTAATGGAAAATAGCCTCAAATGGCATAGATTACATGTTTTATCATCAGTTTTCTTCAAATAAATTGACAGTTTCAGGCACTTAAATCCTTACAGCCGTACTCTCAGTTTAGCTGGTGAGCAGGGCCAAAGGGATTCATGACAATTTTTGAATAATAAGATATTGCACACAATGAATGAAAACAACAAATGTAAGCCAAGCCCTATACTGTTATTAAAATGTTGATGCACTGGAGACATAAAAAGTTGTGGCTAAAAAAAGGCTTTGAGAGCAAAGGAGGATAGGAACAACTGTGAATGAAGCTTTAAAAGGAGAAAAAAGATGACCCGAAAAGAGAGTAGATTTAACATACATCTTGCAGAATGAAAATTTCATCCCTCCCCTTCTCCCCATTGGTATTTTGCTCACATGCTTTTAGAAATAGGCTGCGACAAGTTATCACTTTACACTAATTAACATTTTCTCTATAGAAGACTTTAAATTTTCTGCATTCTTGAAGAAATCTAAATTGCACGGTAAAATATTAAAATGGTGTTTTTAAAATTCTGTCATCGTCTTATGCTTGTGACAAATGAGAACCCATTTGCTTCTGTATTTTCACGCATTTCAGTGGTTGCCACAATATTGACTGTCAGTTCTCATGTCTGGAACACTTAGAGGGCTTACATGTGATGTTTTGAATATGGACTAGTCATATCAGGCCCTAAATCCAAAATATTTTCCAAGGTTGAAGCAAGGATGTTGCATTCGTTTCATTGATTCTTTTTTTCTGTCTGTACAATTGCAATTCAATGTCCCGTGAGGTGGATTCCCATCTTCTTGGTCCTGTATAAGAATTTCTCTGAGACCACTGAGTCTGGCATCTGTCCCCAGACAAAATCCATTCTTCAGACAAGCTGTCAGTGAACTGACTGATGCCATGTGTATGTTCATTTCCAGATGCTCTATGTACTTATGCCCTGAAATATGAAAGTTTTCTTTATTATATAGATAAAATCAGGAGCAGAGATATGTGGAAGTATATTGCTTTTCTTGGTGTATATTATTCTAATATAATTAATCTTTATTTTTGAGTTCACTGCACTAGCAGCTAGTGATTAAAAAGCAAAAAATAAAGTTGAGCACAAGTACGTTTTAATGTAGCAGTGAATCAGATTTTACTACTGTATCTTTGTATTGAAATGATTTCTCCTTCCTATTTCTGTTCTTGATGTTCTGCATTTTAATGTCCAGATGAACCAGTTTTATGGTTGAGAGGTTATTTTCTAAAGCAAATGATGAATGTAGCTTTACACAAGAATTTTAATGCAACAGATGCATTCACTTATAGAAGAACATCAAAGACTCTTTGACAGCAAATGAAAATGTATTAGTTTGTCATTAAAGGAATTTTGAATTTCTTACTAACTTAGATAAATGCAACGAAGTATATTTCTGACATCTCATTAGTTAAGTTGATTCCAATGCAGTTGTACATTGTTAAACATGGTAAAACATAACATTAAGACCCTTGACTGAAAAATACCATACAGAACAAACTGGTATTATTTTGATTTGTGTTTTTTTCTGCACCTTCATTTTATATATGGTCCCCAAGAACCAGGGAATCTGAGCGTTGATTTTAAAGAGATGGTCTGTTAACAAGGATGGTAGTACCAAGTCTGACAGACAAGAAATAATAAAATAAGCGGAGAGAGCACTTTTATCAGAAAAAAAAAAAACAGTGGGAATGACTTGCCTGTCCCAGAAGCCCATTTATTCACATACTGTGTTTTTGAACTTATGAATTTGACTAACATTTATTTTACCTTCATCTATTACTATGTTCTTGAAACAATTTTACATCTATGCAATTTTACATCCAGTATTATTTGGACTTGCACCCTTCTGGAACTGTCTCCAGTCAGTCCTCTGTCTACCCAGTGGTTTCATCAGAAGGATCAAAGAAGAATTAGGGTTTCTTGGGGTGTCCTTGCAAAAGATGTGCAGGGTTTAGTCTGAGACTGGTACATTCAAATATTTCATGCAAATTTCTTTTTGTAGATATAGAGAGCTACAGTTTGAACTGGTCTGTGTGAATGTTGAACAGACACACAATATATGGCTATTAATATTTTACATTTTAGCCTTTTGCCAAAGGCAAACTGAGAATAGGTCCAGGTCCAGACAACACTGCTTGTACTCCTAAAAATATTCTGTTGTTCATCTGATGATTAGATATCCCTAGGTTCTTTTTTGTTTTAAATCACAAGACATCCAATATCTGTTATTCCTTTGTCACCCTTAATAATTGCTGATAATGTTGTGCATCTTTTCTCTCATTCATTAAAAATAGTTAGGGAAGAGGTTGGTACATTCTTTCTTTCCTAGGTTGCCCATACCACTGGGGATGATTGCTTGAATATACAATTTCCTGAAGAGCTGGCAGGCTGGTTGGTGATGGATGTTATTTCCTGGGAGCTGCCTTTCTTCAGGGACAGCTCAGGGCAATCAAAGTTTAGGACTTCAGGAACATATTGCACAAGTGCATCTATACTTTTTGTTTTTGGAGAGGGGGATCACTACGGGACACGATGGATGGTCATGACACCTGACTTCAAATTGGTCAAAGGTGGATTGGAAACTCCACCTCAATCCTGATCATACTGACCAGAAGAATCCCTTGTGTCTGCCCCACATCCCTGACCTAGACCCTTTGACAGGGCTTCTCGTATTTTATAAGCCCTGCCTTTGAGATGCATGAGCCAAATGTCAGGAAGCTGACACTTATCCAGGTCCTTCGTGAGTGTTTCTGCGTGCATTCCTGTGCTCCGATTTCTAGGAGGAATTTCATTTGCTCACTGTCATGACACTGTGCCTATGGTAATGTAATGCAAACACCTGAGCCAAGCTGGCCTCCTACAGACAGGTGCATTTATTACAGGAACAAGTCAAACTTCCCACAGCGTCTGATTATTTGGGGCCTTGCCCTTTTGGGGAGCGTGCCACTCCCCTTCTTTGCCTTAGATGATAATTGACTCATTGAAAGAATCTACGATCCTGATAGACTAGGGTCTCTTTCAGAGGTGATAGAAGCAATTACTGATGCTGGCATTGATTTTTTTTTTTTTTTTTTCATATTTTCCATTACAACCTTGAGAGATGTAGAATGTGGCTAAGGAAGAGTTTTTTGTGTGTATATACATTTTCCTTTCACTAAGACTATATGGGGGACACATTACAAAAGATGATGTTGAAATGTTATTTGATAGGGTTCAGTCTTTCCAATGCAGACAAGACTGAATGCTGCTCCAAGTATGTTGTTGAATCTTCCCAAGATGACATAATGTTCAACTAGTCTTACTCATTATGTATAAACTCAGAAAATATTCAGAATTACTGAAATGTCCATTACTGAATTATAAAGTGTAATTCAGGGGCATGAGTAAAATGCAGATCAGTCCAAACTATGTAGAAGTACTAAATTTATTTTTATTCTTATACAGTGAACCCTCAGTATAGTTAACAATGTGTGCAGGAGCATGGATGTAATTCCCTATAACACAATTCAATGATTGTATAGCTGATGTTATCCTTTTATAAATATATATATGTTTCTAGAAGTAAGAAAATTGAAGAAATTTAAAATGGCTCAGTCAAAAAATTGGCCAAAAGAAAGAAATCAAGCAAAGTAGAGATACATAAGGCTGCAGAAAGACAGGATGGACACCACTATAGTGGTGGCAAGTTTATGGCAAGAGAGATAATGAGCAGGAAGAAATGAGGCAGCTAAATGATAAGGTGGGGAAAAGTAGATGTGGAAAGACTAATGCAAAAAAAGTATGCTGTTTGGCAAGAGGGGAATTACATGATGGCCTATGAAATTAGAGAGTAAAGAAAGATAAGATGAAGCGAAATTGGATTTAATGAGGTAGAAGAAAGGTGATTAGAGACAGAAGAAAAATAGAATTTAGTGATGAGAAAATCCTGTTAAATTATCCAATAAATCTTCTTTTCACTCAACGATTTCCCTTTCTCCTCCTTCTCTCCAGGATGATTTCCATGATGGTTGTATCAATACCTAACCATAGAGTAAATGCCCTTTTCACCATCTCTCTCCACAGAACCTGGAAAATGATATAAGTGTACTCCTGGGATGTAGTCGTAGCCTCCAGGCTTGTAGTCTACATAGTGTGTTATCTCTTTTCCAAGACCATGTTTAAGAAACTGGTATCACTTTTTCAAGGGCTCTTTTGTTTAGGGTGTTTTTTGATGGGCATTATATCCATTCATTATATGGGATACTCTGTATGATATAACCGTCTTTCCCTTTTTTCATAATCTCCAGTGCATTAGTTAAATCTCTGGAATTTGTGCCATTTGCTTCTTTTTACTATTGCTTAGTTTCCTATTCCAGCTTATTTAAATCCAAGTATAGCAGATAGGAGCAGCAATACACAGTGCTCATGTGTCATGGTATAACCCAGACAGCAGCCAAGTACTGCACTTGCTGATTTCTCACACCTTCCACCTTCCCCTCCCATGGAAGGATGGGGAGGAGAATCAGGGAAAAAAACAAGTAAAACCTGTGGTTTGAGATAAGAATAGCTTTATAATTGAAATAAAATGTAATAATAATAATTATAATGGAAAGGAGGACAACAAAAAGAGAGAGAGAGAAATAAATCCCAAGAAGAACAAATACTGCACGCTGCAGTTGCTCACCATCTGCTGCCGACTGCCCAGTGAGTCCCCCAGCAGTGACTGGCACCTCCCAGCCAACTCGCTGTTTATTTCCTGAGCATGAAGCTCTTTGTGTGGAATATCCCTTTGGGCTCTACAGGCTGGGTGTTCTGGCCACGCTCCCTGCTGGCTTCTGGTGCAGCTCCTCACTGGCAGACATGAGCCACTGAAAAGTCCTCGAGGTGGGGTGAGCACTACTGAGCAACAGACAAAACATCAGAGTATTATCAACGTTATTCACATCCTGAATCCAAAACACAGCACTGTGCCAGCTTCTAAGGTGAAAATTAACACCACCCCAGCCAGAACCAGGACAGTACAGCAGATAGCTTTCCATTAATTTATCTGAATTATACTCAGAAGGTAAAGTTCACAGATTTTGGGTGTGGTTTGTTTTTTTTTTTTTTTATTGGTTAAAGAGGAAAATTCAACACTTCATGTCTCCTAAGACAATCAATCCATCAAAACAACAATTGCCACTTGCATTCTTAATGTGTCACCTTTCTGCCTTGATGCCATGTCACTGGGACCTTGTTTGGCAAGAATTTGCCTAGAGGTTAAAATTTGATCTGTTTGGACAGTGGGATGGAAATGACAGCAAAATTACTTATTTTCCACAAAAAGCGGTTTAACAAAACAACCCTGGACGATTCACTTTACTGGTCTGAAAAAGGGCTCTCTTCAAGTCAGTGAGCTGGTAGAGATGGAAGACTGTTCTGAAAAAGCACAACAACTAAACTGCAAAGTCATTAAAAAGTAGTTTAACTTGCATATAAAAAGCTTTCCTGTGCAGTTATGGTAGATCTGGTGTACCAACTAAGCTTCAGTCTTTAAATAGTGTGTTTTACAGAGTGGAGTGCAACTAAATTGACCAGGAGTTTTGGAGATCTGATGTTTTAGTGATGACTAGTCACCTGTTCTTAAGTTTTTTGCTTTTTCCTATTTTTGGAGACTATTTTACAGAAAAAAGAAGAAATCCAGGAGCTAAAGTTAATGCAGTTGTCATAAAAAAACCAAAATTGGTTTAGTCAAATCATAAAACTACGGGAAGTGTACTGTTATGCTTTTCCTACAAACTGGGAATACTAGATACACATAAATATAATACACATAAAATGAGGGGAAATAAGCGTGTACTCACCAAGTCTTCCACCTCTGTGTCCTGCATGGGAAAACATTCTGAGTGCTACAGTTTCACAAGACTATTTGTTCAGCTTAAAGTACATTTCAAAACTGTTCTGGTCAATTAGATAAGCCTGATGTTGCTCAGCAAAGTTCTTAATTTTTAGTGCCATAAAGTTGCAAGGGAGTTCCCTTAAGTGGTAGTCCCCTTGACATGGAAGGGGCTGAAATCCAACCTGAGCAAGCTGCTTGCCTTTGCTGTAGTCTCTGGCTGATCACCCTCTCTCCATGAATTTGTGTTACTTACCCGTTGTCAGCTGAAGCTGCAACTGGCAGCATTTTAGTGAAATAGAATTGTTAACCTCTTTTAAGAGGAGAAGCAATATCCAAACAAAGCCTGTGTACCAGGATTTTGGAAATCTGTGAGAATATGAAAGTAAGAGCATTCCTAATGACTGTGAAAAAGAGAAAAATGCTGGATTAATCACAAAATTTAACGAGCGAAATACGTGTATACTTTTAGCTCTGTGCGGTATCTATTTCTTAAATACTTGTTATTAACAGTAAGGACTCTGCATATTAATCCTAAAACCTCTCTTTCCAGGGTGGATGATGCACACAGCTGTTTTTCCAGCCACATGAGTACAGTCTGTGTTTTAGTGATGGACCAAACACCCATTCTTTTACTGGTGATTCTTCCATCAGGCTCTGAGCAGGTTCCTGCTGTGTGCACCAGAGTCAAATTGTTTGTGAAGTGAAATTTGAAAGGAAGACAGCATGAAAGAATTTCATAAGGAATATAAAATAAAACAAGATAGCTGTTGAAAGCTACAGGAAGCTTGAACTGGCAAGAAGAGAGGAAGTATTCTAAATTTATAATGAAAATTAATTATGCATTCATTACATTTGAAGAGGTCAGACATGATGAATTTAAATAGTACATGAGAATGAAGGCCATCTTTTATATTAAAGGCATTACAACAGGATGATGTGAGGAGAGGCAAAGAAATAAAGGAAGCAAATGGGGAAAATTGCAAGACTGAGGCAGTAAGGAACAAGAACATTTAATCAAACAGATCTGCTTTGTGACTAAATTGATTCATGATTTTCAGACAATTCAAAATAATGATAATTTATTAGCCATAAAATTATACTGAAAAAATGCTTAAAGCTGTTGAGAAAGTTAATAAAATCAGAAATTTCAAAGTGGATTCTCTCCAGACTGCAACAACCTTTAAAATTAATACAGAGTGGAGTAATTTTTTCTTAAAATTTTATTCCTTTCTTACATATAGTTGCTGTATATGCTTCTTGTTCTTACCGGAGGAATGTTAATTTTTTTTCTGTTTTTTGCTATCTCCTGTCCCATCTGTCATGGTTTCACTACCCCATGTCATTTGTGAATGTAGTGTCCAAGCAAAGGGATTCAGCACAAGCCTGAGTAAATGCCGTATGGGATAACTAGCTGTAGGGCCAAAGCAGAGTAAGTTGCTCCACTTTCTGGGTTACTGGAGCACAGAGTTATTCTTAGCAGGGATAGACTATACTGAATAACACTGGCAGAAATTCAGTGGAACCTTTCTGCTTAACACTGTTTAATACATGTATTCTGGGATGTATGAAGATACCACATTGCTCGGCCACCTTTCTGTTAGAAAGTCAGATACTTTGGAGCTAGGGACCCTATACTTTTCATATGAACTTGGACAATATTGATGTTGACAGCTCAACACTGCTGTCAGACCCAATAGTTTAGTTTGAGCAAGTTTTAGTTTGCTATGGAGCTTGAGCATACGTAAATAGTTTGAATTTTGGAGCATGACTGGGAAGTCAGAAATTTGCTCTGATTTTCCCGGCAAAGGCATACGTTTAATCATGGAAATTCCAGGTAAAATGAGTCCTTCAAGAGTTTAATTTCTATGGCCCTGAGCTAAGCATCATTAACGGCAAATAAAATCAGACAGGCTTAGTGGCTGAGAAGGGTGGAAAAAAGTTGGAACAGAAAACAGCAAATTGTCATCTGAGTCTTTTACATAACAACAAATTATAGAAGTAAAGAGTTTTTCCCAAAGGGTGGTTTCATGTACATGGTTGTCCATGGGGTGCAAGGTTTCCAGAGCAGGGAAGTGTGCTGGATAATTCTCTTATGGCAGTTGTTATGATTCACTGGTTTTAATAGTATCCCCAGCTTTACTTGGGGGAATTCTCCAGGCAAGCTCCTAAAGCATCACGTGGAACCTAATAGCTTTATTGTTTTTATTTTTTTATCACAGACATATTCCTCATTTACTTATCGTCTGCACTGAAAATGGCACCATAATTCCTCTAGCCACAATTAGATAACCGCAGTTAGGTTTAATCAATACTTATTCTTCTGAATAAGTGGAGTATATCTCTCTCTGTCCTGACAAATACAATTACCACTGGAACAGCAGCCTAAAGTCCCTCTAATTAATGTAATTGGTTATTTCCAATTAAATATTTAACACATGTGTGCTGTCCTCATAATTTAGAATCCTGGAAGTTCAGCATGGTTATCTATTAATGACTAGTTATTGCACTGTGTTTGGTGAAAATCCTAACAGTATTGGTGGTGGGATTTTAGTACATAGGATTTTCGAGACCTTTGAAGGTGTGTTGGGTTTTCATGTTGTATTTCCTTTTCGCTTGTGTTTTCCTTATTCTTCACCCTAGAAATGAGTGTAATTGTATGATAGTTTTATGATATTTCTTCTTACCCTCACTGAAGTGCTTAGGGTTACTGTGCATTTGTCCCATGAACAAAGTTCAGGGCACTGAGTAACCAAATGGACATAATTCTCTCTCTTCTCCATGAAACTCACAAGTATTAGATAGTTCTGGGAAAAGCACTTGTGGATGTCCATGAGAAAGACACACTAACAAGAATATGGTGGGCTAGCAGCAGACCAGATCAAGCAGAAGTTTCTTTTTTAGAGAAGCAATAGATAAAATAGGACAATCATCTCCTGTTTTCAAATTGCCATTTTAATGATCTCCAAGGACTTAATTCAATTCCAATCATGAATTAAATTAAATTTTGCTTTAAATTTAAAATTAAAATTTTATCCTTTTAAAACTTCTTTGGAGTAATAAAGTGTTTCAGCATATATTCTCTCATTTGAATACCTCTGTCCTGAACCAAAAGTAGATTTTTTTTTTTCTTTTAAAAAAGGCACAGCAGGGAAAAATCCTTCCCTGCTAGGATCCGGTCAAATTTCCCTCATCAGTTAGGCTGACAGCAGGTTTAGTGCATTTATTAATTATGATTGCAATTTGTTAGACCAAACAAGATTCTAACACTTTAGGAGGCCTGCCTAAATTATAAATAAATAAAAACCTTGTAAAAATTCTTCAAGGCAAGAGCTAAGTGAAGAAAAAGAAGGGATTCTACTTTGACACAATGCCAGTTAAGTGGAGAGTACCTTCTTTTGAAAAATTATTCCAGATAAGTTAGCAATATGTTAATGGTCTATACATTTTTTTTCCTTTTATTTTATTTTTTTTTTCTTTTGCTTGCTCATGAACTTGTATATGAATCTCCTAGTGAAAATCTATCTTCAGGGCTGGCAGTTGTTCTCTCCTGTTTCTTGTGAGTCTGACTGTATTTCTGGCATTGGGGCACCTGGTTTTTATCTGCTACTCAGCAGATAAAATTCTGCAACAACAGTGATTGCTGTGCATTGTGCACATGCTCCTCTTCTCTTTCAAGAGAATGGACGCTTGCCAGGTCCTTGAAGGGATCTCTGGAGGTCATCAATCTAGTCAAACTCCCTACTCAAGAAATGCAACCACCTTCTTCAAAATTCCCATCCAACAAAATTAACCAAAAGGGAAGGTTAATTTTCAGACATCATTTTCCATGTGGCATTTGTTACCTAGCAGACTTCTTCTTGAGCAGAACCCAAATACTAATCCTGGGGGCATAGTTGTTGTAAATTACTACAGAGCTTCTCTTTGTGTGCCAACAGATACAAGAGATTTAGATGATTTTCAGCTGTCATGGTCAACTACTGTATTTAGAAAATCTAAACCGTTTTGTGTCACCGTTTTGTGACAATTTAGTCGGGTAGCACTGAGATTCTTGATTTCAGATTTTGAGAGGCTTGTTAAATATATTGTGAAGGCCAGTGTTCATTAATTTATTTTTTTATGAATGGCCATCAACACTGAGACCTTGAAAGTTGAGTGTACAGTAGTGATATGAATAAACCTCATGTTTATTCATATGTCTTCAAAAGAAGCAAACAGGTGTTTATAACAAGCAAAGTCAGCAAACTGGGCTCGTGTCTCTGTTTACCAACACTTTTGATTTTCATGATTTCCAATTTTCTATAGCTCATCCTGTGAACAGGGCTCTAGCCACACCATTCCTTGAGACAAAACCAGTATGAGCAGTTGTGTCTTGTCTCACTGTCTTGGGATTAGTATTTCTGAATTTTCTTCTATAGCAGGGATTTGCATCCAGTAGTTTACATGCCTCTGTCCATTGCTGTACATTCATCCATGGGAAAATAATGTAATGCAATCAAATAATCTGCTTATCCCTGCCACTAGAACTTCAGAAATGAAAATATATTTTTTCATAACTAACCGGGATGACACTTTTTCAAGGAAGAGTAAGACCTCTTGTGCTGTGAACTGGACTCACCTCTTTGTTACACCAATGATAAAAAGGGTTCTGTGGTTGCACTTCTGGGGCAGTTCCAATGAAAATCAGGGATCTACTCCGGCTACACACTTTGTAAAACAGAGCTGAATTTGAGTCATTAATGAGTTTTTCTTCAGATGTAAGATTTGGTTTCACCAATGTGCTGCTATAGTAGGTTGCTTTTGTAACTACGTTCGTCTTTTGAAGTTGCAAATATGACAAAGACGTGCTGTCGGGGTAGGTCAGACCCACAGAAGTGTATGAGATAGTCAGGAGAAGGATACTGTGGGCTATGAGAATGTCTGTGACCCAGAAAGTGGCACACAAGTGCATTTACTTTGTGTGCTGATGACATACTCACTTTGTTTTTTCAAGAACTCAGTTACTCATTTTCCCACTCTATTATGTTTATTGGACAAGTTCCACATAGTTCATGATCAGCAGAAAACTGAGGTCACACCATTAACATTTTTTGGCATTCATAGCTAGACATTTTTCCCCTTCTAGCAGAACACAACTTTGAAATAAATAAATTTAAAGACCTGAAAGCTAATTGTAGTACCTTGTAGGTCAACAAGTTGGTTATCCAAAAAATGGTGCTGCCTGATAATACCTCTTGGCAACTTCTCAGTCATTCTGAAAATCAAAGCATTTGCTTAGGTACGTCAGTGTAAACGCCACTGTCTGACTTGAGTGTTCTGTGTTATTTGGCTGGATTTTTTTTCCACAATTTTTAAGTGCCTTGTAGTGTCTTTTCCTGGACAAAGAAGTTAACAGCCAAAGGAAACGGGATTGAAAGAGGCTCAGATTGTGGACATTTAATATCTTAGCTGTTCATCTTTGTACATCTGTGAAGTTGCTGCTTTGATCCGAAGGTCTGTGGGATCGGTTGAAAGGCTGATACTTATGTCACAGTTTTAAAGCCCTAAATGCTTTGTGCAGCCACTCCCTATTTTTCAGTAAGATGTATTCTCTTTCTGACTATTTCTATCAAAATTCCTGAAGGACCAGATGGTACAGGATTCACTTCATGATTGACTTCCAGGCTGAGCCTGAACTTTATAATTTGGGATTTCAGTTCTGGTTTAGCTGTGGCCATGTATGGCTTTATCCCACCCTCAATTTCTCCTGTGGCCTCTTCTTGCTTTCCCAGTGACTTGTAATGACTTGACCTGGGAAGGAGATTGTTCCACGGTTGGGTGATTGCAGCTTCTATTTTGGGTGTGCAGGCCAGGTGTGACCCTTTGCAGCTATAAATGATTGTTCCTCTCTGTCACCGACCCCACACATGGGCTGTGCTTCAGGACGTGCCTCAGCCTGTACCAGGAGCTGCTCGCTTTCGTTACCTTTTCTCTCGTTATGCCTCAAAGCAGAAAAGCATCGTCTCAGCTGCTGTTTGTCCCTGGGCTTCAGACAGTACCGAACGAGGAAGGTTTCGCAGGATTTGTCTGTGGACAGCTATATTTAATGAAGATCTCCTGAGGATTTTTGAACTACACTATATTTAAAATTACCAAAATCCAGTCTTTACAAATGCTTTTGTGAGCATTTCATAGCCATGCCCATACTGTTCTCCATGTTTTGTGCAGACAAGGAGAAATGATTTCAAAGGAAACATCGTATGCCGTTCTGGATGACATCCTGCTGCTTCCCAACCATTTTTTTGTTTGCCTTTTTTTTCTCTCTGCTCCATCATATATTAATTCTGTCTCTTCCTCCTTCAGAGACAGATGGTGAGCTGGTGGTACTAATGAGCTCCCTGCTGCCCAGGGAAGGCGGATTGAAATGCTTTGTGTTCTGAGAACTAACAGGCTGAGCACCCTCACTGAGGATGTAACACATGTGATGAAAGGTTTGATGCACAAATACTGTAGCAGACTTTTTTTCACAGGCACCTATGAACCGTGTTTCCCCAAGAGAACAACTTCCCAAAACAGCCTTCCTAATAGTCCAATCCTTACTGTGTTTATTGGAGTATTGCTCTGAATGGTACAATAATCTCTCTCTTTTATGGAGATGGGGAGAGCATTAGGTTGTGGACACATGGCAATTGAATGCCCTGCTTCTCTGGCATGAGCACACTGAGAAATAAAAACAAAGAGCACCTGCTGTTCCTCGGAATGAGTCTTTGAACATTTTAAAAACTTTCTTGGCAGAAAGCCATTCTCTTCTAGGCTGACTTTAAAAGGAATGCAATTAATTACAGGAGCCACAGACCTCTAAGGTAACAAAATGTAATTATCCAGGGATTCATGATGGATTCTGTTATGTCTTGTTTAAAATGTAACAGGATTGTCAAAAGTGACTTTTACTGAGGATGCAATTAAAGACAGATCCAGTTGGCTGGGAAGTCTAATGGTTGCAGTCGTCTGACCAATTCAAGGCTGCCTACAAATTTTGGAATGGTAGCTACGTGGATTAGGCATGATCATGATGAGTATCTAAAAACCTAATGAATTAAGATTCTGAGAACTTTTGTAATGGATTCATTAAATGTGCTCTCTCCAGCAGAGACCACAAAGATGTATCCCTTTCTCCATATTCAGCAGAAAGACTTCAGTGAGACAGGTTTTCTAATTGAGCGAATGTGAAACATCCAGTTTTTTGAGTTTAAAACCAAATAAATGCTGATATCAGAGCATCTGTCTTTTAATATGAGATCTCTCCTTAAGAGAGACCATTTTGCAACTAAAATGGAGTACATTAAAAAAATCAAGGCTTTGTTTTAAATTACTACATAGAGATATATGACATACGTTTAGGGGTTGGATAGTAAATCTAGCTCTAACCTGAGCAGCTATTATAGCTGATAAAGAGGTGTGCGACTCTTATCAAAGCAGGTGCTTTGATATCTGTTGATTCAAGATAGTACCCAGTCCACATTTAAGTTAATTACTGTATACTAGCAAGTAACAGATGTGCTACAGATGGCTAGGGTGATTAAAATAAAAAAGCTCATAAATAAAGATTTTACAGGTTTGGAAGCTAACAATAAATACATGAGTTAAAAAGGACTATATTAAAACTCAAATATTTTAGTAATGGAACTAAAACTATATTTGTTTATTTCTTGTCAGTCAGTTGCTGTGAATAGGATTAAAGCAGAATATTGTGTTACATACTCATTCCCATTTGACTTTACTTCTGCTCTGCCAACAGTCACTCTTAGATAAAGTGTGTGTACTCTCTTCTTGGTTCTATGCTTTCACCAGTTTCAGTAAGAGCATAAAATTATGGTCAGTCTGAAAGTGGCTGGTGGTCTTTTTTTTTTTTTTTTAGAATGTTCATTTACATTTATGGAAATAAAGCTTTTCACAGAACTGTACTGGTTTCACCAAGAATCCTTTTACCAGCATTTCTAGTTTATGGTTGGAAATTCTATGCTGAAGGGAGAGGGAACCACATATAGACAAACACACACCTATCTCAGAAGAAGCAATGTAGTCCTTAGGCAGTGCAGGATCAAGAAGTTGAACCAAGGGTTCCCGCAGGACTAGTGGACAAAAGGCTTTTGTTTTGTTGTTCTTTTACCCTTATTTTCATCCTAAGTCAAACCATATCAATATGGAGTCTCAAAAATTTTATATGGCAAGAAAATGGTTTCCTGCCCAGCTATGAAGGGCGTCTTTGTAAGGTGAGAAGGATTATGAAATGTTAGTAAAGGAATTTATACAATCTCAGTAATATAAGTGTGTATGGATAGGCTTACCCAAATTCCAAATTAATAATAAAAATTATGTATACCACCACATGCATATTTATGTGTCTGTGTGTATATAAAATTATATTTTATTTGCCAAAAAGTGTTGATCTGAACGTTGTTCTGTCATGTGAGAAGATTAGCACAAGATGCACTGCAGAAATATATCCTTCTCTCGTGTATTAAATTTTCTTCGTATTAATGCTTTCTGTTAGTTTGGATTTTTGGATATGGTGGAATATTATCAAGTATAATGCAATACTGTTCAGACATGTTTTAGGTTTGCTTTGTCACAGACACACCCTTAAAGAATTAGACAGGAAGAAAAAATGTTCCTTTTATCTGGATTTGCACCTGGATGAAGCAATTAATTTCTATCATGTCATATGAAAAAGTCCTTTCTTTCCCTTTAGCTGTGAGACAAATACCCCACCCCTCACCCAGATGTACAGAAGATGTAAGCTGAAGAAGTATTTAGAATTGATTAAACTTTCTCATTTCGGCATATGCTGCTGGCACTGGGGAAACCTGGGAAATTCTCTCCCAGTAAATATAAAGTGAGAGGAAATGCCTGTTCAGTGCTGAATAAACCGCCTGTGCTTAAGTATGGAGAAGCTTGGTTATTTTGCATCTAATGCAACCTAAACATGTCAGTGTTGCAGGCTGTTTCCTTTTGCTAAACAGTTGTCATACTATACTGGCTGTCATTGTTATATTTGCTCTGCCAAAATCCTCTGCAACTCATTGTTTCTCAAGCTATACAGATTCAGCTCTTCAGGTCTGTCTTCATATTAGGTTGTTCTGTTTAGTTTTAGGATAAACTATACCCGCTCTCTTTTATTTTTTCAAAATGTCTTTCTACATCTTCTTTTACCCATCCTACAGGCATTGATATAGCCAAATTATTGTAAATAATTATTTTGAATAAAATCAGCACAAGAAAAGTGACGTATTTGGAATGTAAGCAGTGAGCAGTGGAAGTTTAACACAAGTAGATACTCTACTGCATCCAGATCATACTCAAAATTGGCTTCTGAATGTCCAACACTACAATTCTTTTGGCCAGGGGCACAAGGCAGTCATGCATATGTATCTGGATTTCTCTGCAGTCCCAAATCTGAACTCTCCTGAGTTTGCAGTACAAGGGATTATACTTGTTACAAACGACAACTCTGTAATCCACTATCAGATTTCTCCACCAAACATAGTTCTAGTCACAAGGCCTACTCAAGTTAGTGTCTAGAAACATATTTTATCCACAGCTGCTGTAGTTTTTATTTTTCCTTTCTGTGCATAGCATGCAAAGGACTACAGTAAATTATCTCCTTTGCCGTTGTATACCACATCTCACTTGTAAGTACAGTGCCAGAATTATCATGTGAATTGTTAATATTCCAATGCTGAGCACTGAAGTTGATGGAAATCTGGCATGTAGGATGATGGGATTATCGGTGTGCGTTCAGTGAAAGGCATGTACATTTTATTGCTTTAATTGGTCACTTTCCATGAAGTAATTTTAGAGTATCCAGTTCTTTATATTTGTCCAAATATTTTGGTGGTCTTATGAAAAGCAAACCAGCATCTAGGGGTGAATAATCAAATGAAGCTGCTACAGAGAAGGTGGAGAGCTGGTTTAAAGACTTTCTTGCAGTCAGCTTCAGTGGAAAAACAGAAAAGTGAGAAGAAAGAGATTCTCTAGACAACTCTGTGTTCGGGGTCAATCAGTTTTTATTAGTGATCTGGTTGGTGGACTAGACAGCGTATATGTTAAATTTGTATATATCTTGGAATCTGAAAGGTTTCTAAGCATTGTTGGAAGACAAAACTGGAATTCAAAATGATGTTGGCAAACCGAGGAAATGACGGGAAAACCAGAGGGGATTAATTAATAGGTCTAAGGGCAAACTATTGCACTTCAACAGGACTTGACATCTTCACAGCTACCGATTAAGTGGAAATTTTACAGAAATAAAACTTGAGTTTTAGAATTAACCACAATCTGAACTTCGGTCCTGTCTTTGGGATGCAGAAAATTCCAGCCTCACACTGGAATATATACATATCTGAATTTATGTGTAAAAGACACAGATTAGTCCTGGTCAATTTGGCTTTGTAGGGCATCAAATGGGAGTGAGCCTAAAGAGCATCAGGGGTAAAGGAGGGTCTAACAATTGACCTGTGACAAAGACCAGAAGAATGTGGGGGTTTTATTTTAGAGAATAGCAGTCAGCAGGCAATGTGTTAACAGCCATCAAATATAATAAAAATTACCAGCAAAGAGGATACAAACTAAATGCATAATTCTAGATGGTGAATAGCAGGCTTACATATCAGCAAAGAAAACACAAGTTAGAAAATAGGGAAAAAATATAGTTATATACTATTTTGATTATTTGCCTGAGAAAGTTTCAAAATCTTCATTACTAGAGGTTATTAAATATACAAACAAACATCTGTTAGGGATAAGGTATAATTTACCTGCCTTGGCAGTGATGGAAATGAAGTAAGCATCTTCTGAAGAAACGTGCAGCCCTGATGTCTGGATTTCTGTGTGGTTTTGTTTGTTTGTTTGCTTTGATTCTAATGGAAAATTGATGTTATCAGAAAAGAAGTTTTGGGCTTTAGGACTACTTACTGCTTTGTATACTTAAAGCCTGAAAAAATTCACACCTACAGGTAATATTGCTTAAATTTACGTGATAAGAGTTTCTTAAGTTAGGCAAATACATACTGTTATGTTGATCAGTAATTATTTAATGTATCTGTAGTAGGGTAAAATCAGATGTTCTTACCCTTTTGGTAAGTGGTAAATTGTTTCTTCCTTCTGAAAAGCTTCTTTTATGACCATGCCTAAAATAAACACTTTTATCTGCTCTGACGTCTTGGTGGTAAATAAAACATATTGTTAGTATTTTGGCTTTTTGAAAAAGTGTCAGTTATTCTGATAACTCTTGTGACCTTCTGGAAGTGGTAATTTGGAAAGCACATTAAGAAAGTTAATAGACTCCACTGGCACATCGCCCTGTGTGGTGTAAGAGTTTGTTACCAACTTCCATAGCAATGGTGCAGTAAAGCAAAATTTGCCTCCATTGCTTCAGTCCCATTGTTACTGATGTGCTGTTCTGTGTGGCGTGATACTGTCGTGTACAGTGACATAAACTCCGGCTGAAAAGTAGTGTGACGTCTTTATCATGGACAGGAATCACCTACAGCAGGAGCTGATGGGAATTTGAGAGAGGCAAAGGATTCAGTTTCTTGTATTCCTGTAACTGCCTTTGCCAGGGTGGAGATGGGCATGGCAGAGCAGGCAGGCCACCCTGGGCTGTTTGAGGTGGATGGGACACCTGAAGGAATCCTCTCTAGATGTGAGTGGTTCACCAGTAATCCAACAGTCAGCAGCTGTTCTGCCTGCCCCCAGGATGTTTCATTTTTCGTAGAGAAAACACCTTTTTTCATCCTGAGAGGTGCTTCTGTCAATGTGGATTACAGGTGTGCTGGAAATGTGTGTTTAGATCCACTGTTCAGTAACGGAAGGATCGAGGACTGAAACACTTTTGCTGAGTAGAAAGTTATTTTTACAGTAGTTGTGCACAAAAACTTAAGATGGTATACAAAAATTTAATATTTTTAGGCACTGTGACAAGAAATTGGAATCTTGACTGCTAATTATGATTTATGCTTAAATCAAGAAAGTTCCTTTAGATTTTTCGTGCTTTGCAAATGTTCACATTTCTGCCCTAATGCATTTTCAGTTCTCTTTATTACCTGAGATATCTTTCAGATCTACTACCAGGCTTGTTTGTTCTGAGTTGCAGCATTACCTCTTGGGTTTATGCTGTCAAATACAGAAAACAGTTAGCTCTGTTAGCTCTCCTGGATCCTCATGAAAAGTTCATAGAATCATAGAATGGCTTGGGTTGGAAGGGACTTAAAAACCATCTAGTTCCCAACCCTCTGCCGTGGGCCAAGTTGTAAATGAATTTGATATTGTGCACAGATGTCAGCTCCATTATAAAGGCAGAATGCTGGAATCAGATCCCTTTGTTGCTGAACTCAACATCCATTTTTAGAAAAAGTAAATCCATTGATGTCTTTGCTATTAAGAGTAGCCCACTGTTGTTACTGGAGGATGTGAGCATCATGCGTGGCAATATCTGCAGGGCCATAGCTGGAGGTTGGTTTATAGGACTGTTACGTGGTACAGCCTTTTCCACCTGGAAACATTTTCAGACAAATATAAACGCTCACCAAATGTATGTGAAGAAGAGGAGCTAAGAAATGTTTGTGGTACTGACTGATGGCATTTCTAATTTTCCATAGTGAAATCAAATCTTTATGAAAGCCGAAGTATTCCAAAACATATTAGACCAAGTAATTCCAAGGTTAATATTGAAAGCGGGATGTTTTCTAGTGGCAAAACTCTGCCAAAATGCAGAAGTGCAGACCAACTAAAGAAGCACTTGCTCTGTGAATAGGTTTGTTGGGACTGGTATGGTGACGGTTCTGCATCTCCATGCAGCAGACATCACTCTTGTTTTACAGTTCTGTTCAGTCAAATCACCTCTTATACTTCTGCTCAGCCACTATTAGTTTCAAAGAGAGGAGCAATATGTCTAGGGAGTGCTTAGGCAAGAGAGCATTACTGAAGGCATATGCAGTACGCAAAGAGTAACCGAGAGACTCGTTCAAGGGTAGAAAGTTCTGTTCCAAGTGGTTCATGAAGTGAACTAGAAAACCTCTTGAACTGCTCCACACTTCTGTTGAGATGGACTCAAGTTGGGGAGGAGAAACAGTGATTTTTGATTATGGAAATAACTTTTTGCTTTGGATGGGAACATGTTCTCAATTAAAACTGTTTTTAACCACTTGGATAAGCAGATTTCAGGATGAAATGGTGTATTTATAAATGCTTGTCTGTAGTGAATGACAGTAGGAAATTAACACTTATATTATGAAGGACTCTTTAGAGAATGAATTGTTAAGTTAGAAAGTGTTGTTCTGCATCAGTAGGGATAGTGGCAGAGAAATGGAATGATAACGCTGGAATATTTGCTTGTCTCTGGATGAGCAAGTGGCTTTCCTCTGGAGCACAAAGTGAGCAGGAGCTCTGGCTCCTGTGATAAACCTCCATGGCTGAGAAGGGCTGCTCCCATTACATCTTGCCTTCTGCAAGTTCTGCCAAACTCCTGGGTGTATTTGGGAGTCTCAGTGTGGCATATAAACAGAATCAGCCCTGATGGTAATTGTTACCATGTACTTCATGGCATGTAGACCCAATTCCATTTTTCATATCACTCTTTTTCTAAACTGACTGTTCTCTAGCAGCAGACTGGACCCAATGTAGGTCATCTGCTTCTGTCTGCAGGTGTTTATTCTGAGGTTACGAGTTGGCATTGTTTTGTTCTGTGGATTGAGTTTGATTGACAGTGTGGTAACGTTACTCCCACAGTGAGGATTAAGTGAAAAGCCAAACAATACCATCATGGAATCAGTGAAGATGTAACCCAGAGGATGACTGTGGCAATTAATTTTCCCTCAGAAGTCTTCTCTGTATTTGAGTGTGTTTGAGATTGCAGTTGAGTTTGGTTTCAAACAGGAAGCATATGGCAGCAGGCTGAGGAGCAAGTCTTGTGCTGAGACACGGGACATCAAAGAAGCCTCATGCATGATTGAATCTCTTGTTCTGCTTGAGTCAAGCAACAGAATATTGTTTTCTGTGAATATTAGCTCATATTTGAGAATTAATTTATTTCAGTCCTGTCTAGACATGTCTTTTGTTCATCTTCTGCAAATAGACTTCAGCAAATGGCAAAAGGATTTTCCAAATCAATAGATTTTAACTATGCATTACAGAACTCTTGAGGCTGACAGTTGGAATTCATAATCACAAACGCTAAGGACAGAACTCTCATTATCCAAGTCACAAGTTGATCAGGCAAAACTAAACTTACCTGAGCTCTGACAGGGCATACAGAAATATCTCATTTTATACCAAACAAGATACAGGTCATAAATTACTTTACAAATGTTCTGAAACAACTGTTGTTGATACTTTGCAAACAGTACAGTAATTTGTCTGAATAATGTAATACAGGGTTCTGTGATAGACTGGTGTATTGAGATGAATTTGGTGTTCATACACATAGAAATCGCAGAGCTTGATTCCAAGTGATTTACTTAGGTAGGTGCCTTTTTATTGGGGGTCTTTAAGGATGGACTGTATTCTGGCTCCTAGCATCTCTTCCCTTCCTGTATGCATCTTTGCAGAATATTTACCATTTTCAGGAAATACAGTTTGTCTCACCATTCTTAGTTTCACCTTTTCTCAATTATAATGGAAACTAGGGTGGAGAGGGTGACAAGTGAGGTCTGCAAGCCCATGGGCCAGTGCTTCACAGCCGAGCTGTGGAACTGCATTGCAGGTGTGTTGTTTTCAATTGGCAGTATATAGTGATAGCTGAAATATTCTGACAGAGATCTCATTATTTAACATTTTTCAAACCAGTTGCCTGCAGACAGCATACCTGGTGTTTAAGGCATTTGTCTTCTCTTTTCTGAGATGAGACAGTAAATTGACACCAAGTGCTCTTATGCTAAAAGAGAAGATAATAGAAAATTCCAAAGCAAATGCAAATAGGCCTTCTCCACTGTGTCCAAGGATGCCAGACATTGCTATCAGTACTGTTAGTGATGCTGTACTGGCAATTTAGATTAAATCTGTGCCTAGCATGTCCAGTTTTCGAAGTAAGGAATAATGCATTTCTCTCTCCTTGCTGTGCTACACACCAAGTCTTGTGTAATTGCTACCAAAAGATAAGAATGAAATGGGAAGAAAATGTAGCAAAACCCAATGCTGTTGTGATGGAGGAGGCAAAGAAAAGATAGGTAGAAAAGAAGGATTGTATGTGCAATTAGTGCTTTGATAATAATTGGAAATGCAGTTACTAAAGGTCAACCATCTCCAAAGGCAAATTTTGCCTTCCTGCTCATAGACTTTGAAGTGGTGGAGGAGAAGCTTGAGGGAAGTAACAAGTAGAGATAGGGTGGGCAGCAGAGGATAACAGATCATGTTTCCCTCCTCAGGACCTTAGGTCTTCTAATGATGAAGTCACATACATCTCTAGTAATTGTATGCCTTGCAGTATTGCTTATTCACTGCAAGGCATGGAAGATGCCGCTCTCTTCCTATTTCATTATACTCTGCCTTTGTGTATCTGCTGCTCGAGGGATTGAGGAACAGCAGAACTAATTCCCTCCCACATTCTTCTCTGCCATTTGACACATTTATTGAAAAAGACAAGGTAGTTTATCCCCCAAATCTGTACCTAAAGATTTGAAGAGACAACTGCAAAGCATAAAACTAAAGCCTGGAAAATCTACCTACTATATGCATAAACCAAGCTGTATTTTCTTTAAGACATTTCACTGAAAATATAACATAAATGTTCTTCTTTTCTTTCCTTTTATACTTGACAGTATGTGTGTAAAGATGTGAGAGCCTGAATGTGGTGTTACTTGTTGTTATTTAGTAAAGCCACAGAGCTGAAATGATAAGTAATCCAAACCTCATAATAATAAGTAGGCATGACTCATGGATTACTCCTAAAGTATTTGTTTCATTAATCCAACTCTACTGTGTGGTTTGAAAGTAATTACATTTTGAATATCAGTATGAATAACTTAAAGGTTTGGGATCACTTGAAGTTTCTTATCAATCATCAGCTAATATCCCTTACTTATAATTTGCATTCTTAACAGAACAAGTGACTTAAAGCTACTTCTTATTTTACTTCTTTTTATAATTATTTACAGCTTTCTTTGATTGTATGGTAATAGCCTTCACATTTACATCATTTAGTGTCTTAGAGTCTACAAGCATCAAGCTCATTCTATTTCAATGCTTTATTGAGACAAATCCAGAAGTTTCTCTGACCATTTGTAATATTTGAGGGAATATGAAGCATCTGAAGCTCAGTTGTGTTGAATGCATATTTATTTATCTATGTAAAATATGCAAAATATTAGGAGAATCTGAGACAGATCCAAAAGCTATAACAAAAAATAATTCTAAACTTTAAGTGCTAATCAAAATTCTATTCACACGTAGCTGCTGAACAGCCCATATGTGGCCAATGCAAATAGGGATGTGATGTGACTGTTCCTTGTTATGCTAGATTAGTCAGTTCCTGAGGAGACAGTACTGATATGGAGGACAGTTTCTATGGGATTTGATGGGTCATCTGATTATCATATTTCGTATTATTCTTGCTAATCTCATGCAGTAGAATAGATGGATTTATGAGCAGGTAAATAAAGAGAGTGCAACTATATTCGCACCCAGAGTATTCTGACTTGGAAGAGAGCCAAAAGGATCATCGAGTTCAGCTCTTAAGTGAATGTCCCATACAGGTGTCAAAGCCACAACCTTGGCATCATTAGCACTTTGCTCTAACTTGGAACAAAAGATCACTTTTACTTCTGAGACAGTTATGCAGCAATGCAAATGCTTAGCAAACACAAAAGAAAATTATTGCCATATGTAATTTTTAATGTAATAATGCTAATGAAGGAAAGAAAGTATTACCACTGGAAAATATTTCCATCCTCCATCACACTCCTTAAGTCTAGTGGTCTCGTTTTTGTGACTCTGAAGTGCAGGAATGCAGGCTCCATGTTAGTGACAGAGGGAAAAAATCAGTTCTATACATTGTACATCATGATGAAAGAGCAAACCAGCTTTGAGGCTACTTCTCAAACTTGCCCAGAGCTTGCTCAGTAAGAGGTAAGAAAAAGCTTTCTAGATTGTGTAACTATTTCTGGAAAGTGTTTTGCATCTGTCAAGTCAAGTCCTCTATTTGACAGTATAACTCTTTTCTTGATCTCATGTAATGTGGTCTATCTTGGCCTAAACAATAAAGTTACTCAGTCAAAAAAAAAACCAAAACCAAACAAAACCAAAACCAACCAACCAACCAAACAAAAAGAAACAAACAAGAAAACCCAAACGTGGTTTAAGAATGGTTTTACTTGTCTTTAACTGTAGGGTGGAAGAATGAAATTTGTCTCTCTTTCTTAAAGTACATTACAGATGATCCTACTGTCCAAACTCATTTACTATTATTAGATCTTTTCAAACCTGAGATGTGCTGACATCCTGTCTTTAATGCTCTTGTAAATTCTGCAGTAAACAGATTTCAAAGACACTTGACTGTTAGTGTGAAGACAAGGTCAAAGAGTTGAATGACACATCCTCCTCGTACAATAAGACTACCTATCAATCAGTTTTACTAGCAAATTCTTAATAAAGAAAAGAGATCAGAACGTGACAAAAGTGTATCTTGGAAAGTATATGTGCATGATGTCCATTTTGGTATCCTTGGACTCGTAGTTAATGATGAACAACCATTACATACAACCTGGAAATATGGTTGTCCCCTGTAGGAGAACATTTTCCACAGTTTATTACTTCTGAAAATTAGAAATAGAAAAAAATTCATTATGTTAAAGTGGTCTGAACTTTTTAAGTAACTAAACTTAAATGTGTACTGAACACATTTCGGTAACTAAAATAAGCAAGATGGTTAAATTTAATTTAAGAATTATCATATTTTAGTGTTGATAATTCAAGGATGGTAAGTTACAGACATTAAAAAATTATTTCAATTATTGCAAGTTTTACTATGCGTTTGGCAAATACACGTTTAGAAGTTAGGTCATTTTTGTCTTTCAATATGCTGAAAGATTTTAGCATTTTTTAGCATGCCCTGTGGTGCCACTATCTTTCATTTCCTTAAATTTTCTGTAGCACTTTTTCTACAGGGTTAGATGTTAGAGACGGGTTAAGAAATGGTAATGTTAAATACAGCCAGTCTCCCACTTTAATAGTAGGACTAATACTTTAGACTTAATAGTCTAAAGTTAGACAGATGGCTCTGGAAGAAGGAATTCCCTTTACCTACTAAGTAAATATATAGAAACAACAAAATTGTGACTCGAATATCTCATTGTTATTAGCAAGGATATTAAAAATCAGAGAAAATATAAAATGCCTGCATGATAAAGCACTTTAGGTGCATTCAACAATAAAGGAATTATATATGTCTTTAAGATATATAGTGAAGATTTTTCATTTAGTCATTATCTCATGATTATAATGAGAGTTTGTCTCAGTAAAAAGAAAACAATTCATACCTGGAGATCCAATCTGATCCAGTCTACACACAAGATACATTTACATATAAATTTACACATATTTATATATGTAAATGTGTCTTACGTGGTGAATTTGGCAGTGCTGGGTTAATGGTTCAACATGATAATCTTAGAGGTCTTTTCCAACCTAAATGATTCTGTGATTTTATAAGAAGAAGAGCAGATTGCAGTCTGTGGTTTTCCACGGGATTTTCCACAAATGTAGGACAGTAGGCATTGAGTTACTCCTCCTGACCACCTTACTGTTGTTTTCCCCAGTGATAGCTGGAGTCTGGATTTCTTTGAAAAGACTACCCTGGAGTGGATATGATTTGGAAATAAGAACAGCAGATGTATCTTGGTCTCTTCCCAAACGCTGGCATGTTGGGTTTTAATTTATTGGTGTAAGATCAAGCTGGTTTCCAAGCCATGTGTAAAAGGTATTTAATAAAACGTGTCTGGTGGGACTAGTGGCTAGAATTTGGGAGCTGTGTGTTTATTTGTAGACTAGTGGTGTCATGCTGAACTTTCACTGTGAACTGGAGGCTTGACCACATATACCAAAAGGTTTGCCAAAGCTTTCATAGGTTAAATTCCCCAAAGTGGGGGTTTAGAGTGGAACCAACAGCAAAAAAGGAAAAAGAAAAAAACTTTCCTTGGGCAAATCAAGTTTTTTTTCTTTTCATGTAAGCTTGACTGCTTTGGGCAGTTGAATAAGGCTGAGCTATATGATGCAAAATGACATTTAGATAAAATGCTTTTGTGCCACTTTTCAGACTTCAAATGTAGAGTTTGGGATACAACTGTAATTTCAGACTTCCCATCCAAAGATTTTGCAGGCTCTATGTTGTAAGCACTTTTCTTATCAGTAAGTGTGAAGGTTTCTTTTGTTGCCTTAACCAACAGTGCTTCCAGTTAGGATCTCTTTGGAACAAGCATGCTCCAAGCAGAGTTCAGTTCTGCTGAACTTAAAGCAAAATAACAAAGCTTTTGGGTTTAGTTTGTGAAGCTGTGGATTTCCTAGCAAATACGCAGTGAAGTTCCTTCTGTGACTTGGTGATAATTTAACTGTGTTGGTTGTCTACAGAAAATTACTTTTGAAGCACAGTATCTTCAACAAAGTCAAATTATGTAATTTAACTTTCAGTAACTGCAGAATCATAAGTTGTTTGAGGGTGGAAGGGAACTCTTTGACACTGTTGAATCCAGCCCCCTCGGTCTTTTCCAACTGATCTAGATATGGTGATCTAGATCTTGTCCAGTTGACTTTTGAGTATCTCCAAGGATGGAGATACCACCAGTTCCCTGGGCAACCTGTTCCACTGTTCAGCCACTCGTGGTTTAAAAAAAAAAAAAAAAAATTATGTCTAAATAGAGTTTAATGTATTTCAGTTTGTGTCCATTGCCTCTTGGCTTGTCACTGAGCACTGCCAAGAAGAGTCTGGCTCCATCTTCACACACTCATATAAATTATTTATATACATTGAGAAGGCCTCCCCTGAGCCTTCTCCAGGCTGACCAGTCCCAGCTCTCTCAGCTTTGCCCTGTGTGATAGGTGCTCCACTCTCTAATCATCTTTGTGGCTCTTTGCTGGGTGTACTCCAGTGTGTCCGTGCCCCTCATTCAGAGGGGCCACACTGCTGCAGCTGTATCTCAGTGGTGCTGAGTGGGAAGGATTCACCTCCCTCAGCCTGCTGGAAATGCTCTTCCTTATTCAGCTCGAGACGCTGTTGGCTGCCTTTGCTGCAAAGACACTTTGTTGGCTTAAGTTTGATTTGATGCCCACCAGCACCACCAGGGCTTTTTCTGCCAAGCTGCCTTCCAGCCTGTTGGCCTCCAGTATGTGCTGGTGCATGGGGTTATTTGTCCCCAGGTGCAGGACCTTCTCCCTTGCTTTGTTGAGCTTTATGAGATTCCCATTAGCTTGTATCTCCATAAGATGTATTGCTGATGTATCAGCCGCTCCTCAGAGTTGTGTATCATCTGTAAACTTGCTGCCATCATCTCACTGATCTCTTTCCCATCCTCTTGGACGCTGTGAAATTTGCTGACCTCCATCTGCAGCTGTTCTCTTGGTGACCTTCAACCACCACAAGGCTCCTGCAAGGAAGGAGCCCATCTCCTGCTGTCCCAGCCTCAGTGAGAGAACCCAGACACCCTAACAGCCTCAGAGCTACATCCTCTACTGACAGCTCCATCTGAGCTTCAGTAGCAGATGATAGGGGAAACAGGAGAACCTTCATTCCTGCAAAGGAACTCCTTTTTAGACAATGGGTCACTTTTTTCTCTTCCTAGTCTCCTTTAATGTCAGACAAGAATGTGATTGAACTTTTCAGCTCCTTCAGTGCTTTGAGTTATTTTGAATGCAGAGAATTATTCTTATTCTGTGGGGGTTGTTTTAACTTGCATTTGAAATTACATGCCAATAATTTATAGTGGACCAAGCTTCTGTTAGGGGCAGTTAGTCATCACCAAGTGAGTGGATGTATTAGTATGTCACCCTGGTATATATCAACCTCCTCTCCCATAAAGCACAGTGGCAGCTGCGAATACACTCTTAGTGCAGCTTTCTTCTAAGAAAATAGATCCAGCAGGGCATGTATTCAGAAGATCCCTTCTACCAAGGATCATTGCCTTACTGGTTTATTTTTGGAATGTTCATTAACATGGTGTGGGAGCACCATAGATCCGTGTGGAGGTGTTAATGGCCATAAAATTGGCTGCTTCCTGTACTTGTTGCTATGAAGCGTGATCTTAGTTTGGAAACTCCTGTGTAAATGCGTGTATTTGTCTTAGGATTCTGTTTCCTAGCAAACCGTGACACAGTGCAAAATGTGCTGCATTTGCTGTGGCTGGCTCTCTTAATCTGTCAGCATAATTTATGGGAACACTTCGCAACACCTTCTGCTGCTAATGGTCTCTCAGAGTCCTGCAGAAAAGGCTAGTTCTGCCTCCTAATTTTAAGAGCCATGATGGTGGCACTGTTTGTCTCTTTTCTGGATCTATTTTGGATTTATGTCTGGCCAAGGGTTTGAAAGAGCTGCTATTAAAGCAGAAACATCTGCTGGGGCTTTATGTGCTGCTGGCTTGCCAAGTTCAACAGCAGGCCAAACTACAGCTGATGGGCTCAGCCCTCCACAGGTGTCACTGCAGTTACAGGAGAATGACTGTAAGAGAAACTGGGCTGAAAGCTCTAAGCAAAATAAATAAATAAGTAAATAAAACCTCTTCAGCAACTGTAGAAGGCTGTTAGGAGATTATGGCTGGGGTCATTAGCAAATAACAGAGACAAATCCTGCTGAAGTGGTTGTGCGTATCTGAATTCCCCGGTGTCCCTGGTTGCTGCAGCACCCTGAGATGTGCCTCCTCCCATTCCTACCTGCTGGCTGTCCCTTGTGTTCTGCACGCTGCCAGCTCAGGCAGCACAGACACACGATGATTTTAAACGCTGTTAGGAAAACCTAATTTTGTTTAACCATCTGAATGTTTTCATGATTTGGACACATTGTGGCAACCTCATTCGTGGGCAGAAATGGGTGAGGCAGATGATTGTTTTGACATGGACTGTGAACTATTTTTGAAGGAGAGGAATTCAAAACAATGCTTTAAAACTCCTTGTAAAGGTTTTGTTCTGATGCAGTTGTAATAACTTGAAATAATCACTCCTTTGACACTGGGGACGTGAGAACTGAGACCTTGGATTAGCTTGAGCTGCATCTGAGCACTGCCCGGCCTCTACCCTGGATGTGTACTTGCAGTTTCAGAGAAGCATGTCAGAAAGCTCACAACAGCAGCAGTGGGTCTCTGATACATTTCCAGAGTCTATTTTTATGTATTTACTTACTGTTTAGGATTTTTATTCTTTTTAGAAATGTCCAGTTACTCCCTTAGTTTTGCCAAGCATTTGGCTTCAGGTGCAGAATTCCACAGTCAAATTACTGACAAACATTGACTTCATTTACCTTTTATAAAGTGCTACAACCTGGCCATATAGTTCATTTTCCCTTTCACCTCCCCCACAGCAATCATAAAATGGAAGTCAGCACTTCAGCAGCAAAAGCTAAAACTGCTACAACTGGAGTTATAGATGAGTTCTGCTTAATGAAGAGTGAGTAGAAGACTGCTGTAGTTGGCAGAGCCCATTGCTAGAGGAATAGATAATTGCATGTGAATGCGCATATGCAATTTGTTAAATTATTATCAATTCTTTTTAAATTTTGTAAATGTTCCCATTCCAACCAGTTCTGTCCAGCGATTACAGGAAAATTTGTTGTTCTGGTCAGAAAGCACAAGGCCAAATTCTCTCATATATCCAGACATGTTTCTTGCCTTCCAAGAAGCTGCCTGACTGAGAATAAAGTTGTTTCAGAAATATTTCAGCTGTGTTTAGTAGTTTAAATAAAAAGCCTGGGCTATGGGAAATGCCTAGCATTTTTCCATGGTGGAAAATTTTAATGTTCCTTGCAAACCTCAAGAAAATATTCTTGAACCATCTCCTTTCCCCAAAGAACACAAGTATATGAGATAAGAAAGAATTCCTTTGTAATTACTCATTTTCCCTCACAACACTCCTAAAAAGAAATCGTACTGGAAGTGATATATGTATGTTTCCACTTCTGGCAATATAGTTAGTAAGCATAATTTTGGAAAATTGCATTTTAGCAACAAAGACTTCTTTTTCCTAAACTNAAAAAAAAAATCTTTTTTCCCAAAAAAAAAAAAAAAAAAAAAAACAAAAAACCAAAAACCAAACCCAAACAAAAAAACCCACCAAAAATAAACCCAACCTTTTTTCCAAAGATGGTTGTCTAAATAGGTGAAAGGAAATTAGTATTACATAGGAAGTATTAATTTTTTTAGTAGGTCGTAATTGAATAGTTAATTGAATAGTGAATTAAATAGTTAAGTCTCTCAATAACAAACCTCCCAAATGCTGCATGATACACTCCATTCCTTGCTGAGACCTACTAATGCAGTGCTGCACTTGCAGCTGCTGAAACTAAATCTACACGGGGCCGTTCCTTGGGATAAATGCTTGCATACTGTTAGTTACACAATATGTTGAATTCACTGAAGAAAGTATGGTAAGAAATTGATCTTTCCCTATTTCCCACAATTTCATTCTTGTTTTCTACTCCCTCATGTAGGTTACCAGAACTGTTTGTGGGACGGGATTGTAAACAGCATTACTGAAATGATCCAAAAGCAAGACTTCAAAACCATTAATTTGACCATGAATAATTTCAATAATTTTGTTTTTAACAGGAGCAAATGGCTGATGTTGAATGATTGTGGGGAATTTTTAGTTTGCCCCCAGGCACCTTAAGGTGCCCCTGTGTCCCTTTAGGGCAGCATGATGCAGCGCATGCCCCAGCTCTTCCACGGCTACAAAGCTAAGGAAGAAATAACCAGAGCTTTTACTTTTTGCAAAAGTGAGACATAATCCTGTCTTGCTGGCGGTGTCTTGTCTGCTTTGTCACTGTGACACTGCTTGTTTCATGGTTGAGTGGATTCATCACAAGTATCTGTGTACTGCGAGCGTGGCTACAGGCTGTACCTTCCAAGACGTACTGTCAGCAAGTGCTGTGTGTTGGTGATGGAATTAATGCACCAAGGCAGTAGTTTCAGAATAGGTGTCTAACCTAAACTAACACTTTCTGAGAGGAAAGGAGATGGCTGCAGCTAATAGAAGCTAATGTGATGTTTTGTCAGCCTGTAGAATATAGAAGCTAATTGTTGGAGCTGTGCAGTGAAGTAATGAGGAGCTTGAAAATGTAACTGGTAAGCAGAGTGATTATAGGCTAATGAGCAGGATGTTTGTGGTATATTGAAGGACTAATGAAGGGCTGCAAAAGATAACTGTGGTGGTATACAGTGAGATATGCAGAATAGGAATGTTTAAATACAGGACAAAAAGATATGTAGTAGATACTAAAGACATAATGTTGCTAACTATTGGAGTTTGAGCTTTTGTGTGTGTGCATTGTGCAGATTAAGCAATTAAGCAAAACCTGTACCTGATAAATGCATGACAGAAGATACTAATAAGGGAAAAGATGATACAGTACATAAGTATATGTTATATAATTCAAATATCTCCATCAAGTAACACCCCTGTTTGTACGAAGAGCTCTGTTTATCACCTTCCATGTTCTCTCTTAAGAAATCATGAATGGTTGCTGTACTGTGCAAAGCACTGGGTCTGCAGCAGGATAGTTCGTGGAAAACGTGGGCTTCAGAACACTTTCTTCAAGGGTAGTTGCAAAGATTGTAGCCTGGCATGCCAGTCTGGGGCCCAGTCAGGCTCAGTACCGTGTAGTGCAGGGGAGCCGGGTGTGCGCGTTGCGAAATAAGATCATGTCTTATTTGTCACTGTGACATTAGCAGCTGTGGTTCCTGAAGAGAGATATGACTCCCTAAAGTCACCTGGCGTGGTAATCCTGGCTTTTATTATTTGCTACGGAGGACTGGTTTTCTCTCCACTGTGGCCAGTTGAATTGGATATGTTTAAGGTTTTGAATAAAAGCCCAGTTCTAGAATATGTGATGTTTATGATCCTCCTTGAGTCTTCACTTAATACAAATGCAGTTTTTTGGTTTCTTTTTTCTTTCCTGTGGAATTTTTTAGGTCAGCAATTTACAATCAAATATATATGGACATTAATACCTGTAAATACTGAAGGAGTCGCTGTAATGGTAGAAATACAAAGTTGCACCATGTCCTATACACAGCAGAGCATTACAGAACAGGTCACTTCAACTAAACAGGCAGTTGGGATTACCAAAAGCTCTTAAAAATATCTATGTTATCAGATATGTGATCAATGTATGATATCAATAATTGATGAGTGAAAACGGGACATGTTCATCTCTAGTGTTTTTGGGAAAAGAAGGTAAATGTCTATTGCCTAAATATGAAGTTGCTAAAATATTTATATGTTACCTCTTGCCTACACCATTGATTCTTTAGTGTAAAACTGGACTAAGGAAGAAGCTTTTCTATATTTTTAGTTTTGGAAGAAAAAATGTGTAATTTCCAAAAGGCTCAATTTTCTGGACAGTAGAGAGAGAGGTATTTCCAAAAAGTACTCCAGTCAAGCTGATAGCTAATTAGTAATCTGTTAATTGAATTGCTGGGTGTTAATTGGATTGCTAGGAGTCCTACTCTTCTACAGCCTTTGAAGAAACTTTCATCTGCATGAATTCCTCAATATATGAGTTGAGTGTTGGAATCCAATGTTACAAGGTGTTTGTAGTCTGAAGAAAGGCTTTGGGGTTTTGGAGGTTTTTGGTTCTGTTTGAAAGGATTTTATGAGGCTGACCAAAGTCTCCATAATTTCCGCACCGGAAGTGTAAAAGCCCTTGAAGTCTTCTGTGCTGTTTAAGTGAAGAAGATCAGTTAGTTTTCCACTTTTTCAATGATGTTCCTCTGGTTGCTTGCCTTTCAGTAGGTTTGTCCTGGTATTTGTCGTTGGAACCTCTGATGTATCTGTTTTAGATACTCCATCAGCCAGTTCTTCATTACTCTGCTGTAGATATTTATTTTCCTTACAGACAGTTGAGGTATAGTCGACAGTGTTGTCTCTATTATTCAGGTGAGGGACCAGAGCACAAAGGAAATCCTACTGTTAGATGTAAGTCTGTGATAGAGCAAGAACCTAAAATAATTTCTCCTGCATTTTAAAGTTCATGCTGTAAATCTTGGACTGCTCTGCTGACTGAAAGGAGGAGAAGGTGGGAAGACAACATTTGCAATACAGTCTGGAGAAAATTAAGTGGGAAGCAGTTGAGTGAGTTTTATGTACGGGTCCACTCTTCCTTGATTCTCTAATGTGCATCTCAATTGAATCTTTTTTTTCCCAACAATTTGCCAATTATCTAAACCAGCAGATCTTTTGTATTGTTTTCTTTCAAAGACTTTTTTTTTGTTTCACCGGTTAAATAATCCATGAGTCATTTGAAATCTCTTTGTTGTTGTCTTCCAGGATTTTAAGTTAATGGAGCTTGTACAGTATAACTCATTTGACTAGAATGGATCTTGAGTTAGTCTTGGAGAAGAAAAAGTAGAAGAAATCTGACGAACATATGTGTTAAGTGTTCCAACCATTCTCTTTCTAGTGTGTCTCTTCAGTTCACAAAAAAAAAAAGAAGGAAGCACTTTTTTGCAGTTGATGTGTTCTTTGAGTTTTACATTTGATTTGCGAATGCAATTTTTGTCTCTAAGAATCTTCATTAACATCTTACAAAATTATTTTAATTTTTCTTATATAATTTTAAATAACTACTTGTAAATATAACCTGGAAAAACAACTAACAATGAGCAATGTTGAATCATAGGTGTGAGTCACCAGGGGAGAGCTGTATAATGATAGTGAAGTTCAGACAGGCAAACATTTGGTTCATGTCTCTTTTGTTATCTGCTAAATTTCTTCTTCTATCTCAATATTTCTGTTGGAAGATATCCAGATCCAGTATTTAGGTACAGTTCCAAATTATGTTAGACATAGATTTATTTTAACTGAAATAGAAAAAAGTTACATTTTTGAGGATGAGACCCAAATTTACACAGAACTTAGGGGCTTTGGGAGTTTTACTTCACCAGGGTACATTTCTCTACCCCTTGGAAGTTTTCCCAACTATTTTTTTGAGCTCACCGTATTAAGCTAAAAAAACCTAATTATGTCTGTGCTGTATTATTATTGTATGATTTTGAGGACTGTTATCTGAACATGCTGTTCTTACAGTGACAACTGATTTTTCATAAAGACAAAAAAACCCCCGAAAAAAACCAAGAAGACTAGCGCATAATTCAGCAGATGTACACACTTCCAAAGAAGCTCCTACCCAGCCACAAGCTCTGTCAGGTTCAGGTTGTGTGATGTCTGCATCAGTACATGAATAATCATGTTGTTCTGTCATCAGTGGTTCTATCACCTGAGTACTGGAAGATGTGAATCCTCCACTCGGTTTTGCTCTATGAAGAAACATCCTTGTACTCTGTAGCCTGTAGTGCACAGGTGGATACACAGCAGCAGGAAGCAGCCTGTGTATAGCTTGCTGTTTCCTCTGCAATGTCTCACAGAAAGCCAAAATTCTGATTAACTGTGTCCAGATCACTGTGAACTGCAGGTCAGGCCCGTCTTTACAAAGGCAGTCTGTACACTTCTTGCTCTGGTTTATGGAGTTCTGCTGTTGTGCTGCCACTGCAAACAAACCATGCTATAGGAGGAAGTTTTACTCTTCTCATCAGGTACATGTGTATCCTCTTTCCATCATAACTTGAAATATCTTTCCATGTTTTTTTTGGGAGGAAAGAGAATACGTTTATCCTGATAAAAACAGATGACTCATGTGGGGTTTTTCCGTCTCCTTAACACTCTTGACACAGTATGAGTTTGGTTCCTAACAGAAAAAAAAGTCTCACTAAGACTGGAAAACTGTAAAGGGCTCCTCCTCTCCTTAATTTGGTACAAAGTACATTTTGTAGTATATTGAAGTAGGCATGCACTGGGATCCTAGAATTCATCCTCTCCAACCCTGTCTGTAGCTCAGTAGTGCAATTACAGGGTATTCTGTTCTAGCTACATGCTACAGAATGTTATTTCTTTATATATGCGGAGTCAGGAACTTGGAAGTTACATCTTAAGTGAAAAAGTTGGGGTGACCTGTTTTCTCTGGATTATAGTAGATCTGGAAAACTGATTATTTTGCACAGTGCCTCCCTTGAATGATGTCCTTGAACTATGTCCTCTTGTGCATGAATGTCTCAAAGAATAGCTGACATTCCTGGGCTCTCTCAAGTCCGGGCTATAGTAAAAAAAGATTTGGAAGGCTGAATAGATTTCTCCGTAGATCCACAGATCTTTTTCCAATCATGGTCTTCCTGCTTAGACATGGTGTACTTTTCGGGAGATACAGTTGCCTTTTTTCTCAGGCTGGAACTGGATTTTTTTTCCCCTCGAGATTGCTAATTTGTACCAGAAAAAAAAATATTTTTGCCTGTATAGTTTTATTACATTTGTCTGAAAATACTGTAGTTATCTTAGTGCACTCTTCTTGTTAAAACTTCATTCTTTTTTTGCAGTGCTTTCTGTAAGTCATGAGAATTAGAAGAGAAAGTTTTGGACTGGAACTTTTTATCTTGGAACTTACTTATCTTTTTTAGGCTTCCTGTCTGTACTCTTTTCACACGTTAACAAAGTTTCCGTGGTGTCCCCCGCACGGTGTCACTCTCCAGTGGTCCCATTGTATTAATCCTGGAACTGCCTCTTCAAAGTAAATTGAATCATCTTTAAGGTTCAGAGCATTATTTCAGAATGCTATTACTGGGCTAGCCACCGACCTGATATTCTTCCCTCAAAGAGAATAGACTAGGTTATGTTTCCATCATACATACTTGTTCTGCATGATTTCAGTACATCTGTCTGAAGTTGGTATTTTAAGTCATTGCTTTAATTTCTTTTCTGTCAAATACCACTGGCAAATTAGTTTTAGCACTGTCCATCTTATTCCCCTTAGAATTTTAATTAGTTCTGTGCTGAACACCCAGTACACTGCAGTTGTATGTGTTTGATGTCTACGTTTTTATTTGTCAAAATTGTATTGCTATGATTCTCTAATGTATTGCTGTATATCTGCAGGCAAAGCAACGTTGTGGGGGTAAAAAACCCCAGATCAAATCTATCCAGCTAACGCTATAAAATGGTTAAACTGTCAGCTTTAGGCTGTGAGGATGGCCTGCGTGTCATAGTCTTATGACCAGTTGGGTTTTTTAACTGGTGGAGAAGGAAGAAAAACAAGGTAAACATGAACCTTTCTTTACTTGGTATTCCTTAGGACCTGTCCCAGGCATATCATTGTCTGCCCACTATGCTTGGTGATGCCAAAGACAATAGAAAGCTGCTCCATGACAGCAGCTGAAAGTTCCCGTATCTTGTGGAAAGCTGGATTGGTGAAAGCACAGGAGCTGCCTCTGGCTTCATACAACAGGCCCTCTGACTTCAGTGACATTCTGGCTGGCACTGGGACATAGGTGGGATGCTCATGGCAGCCTCCTGTGGGCACCAGCCCCTCAGGGACTAAGCCACCTCACGTGGCTTTCAGGAGATCTCAGGCAGTGGGTTACCTCTCAATGTGTACACACTCAGCCAGAGATTTGGTTTGTCACTGCTCTCTCTCGTTGTACTCAGTCATGCTCCTACAAACTTCAGCTGTGACTGCCCTGGGTAAGGAGCATGAGGCAGCAGAGCCTGCTGGGGAGCAATGAACATGGTAGAAAGGGGCTGCAGGGCAGAAATCACTGCAGGGCAGTGCAGTGTCACACTGGGAGGGATGGAATCTTGTCTTGGTTCTCTTGGACATGAGAGCTTTTGAATGCTCCCAGTTGTTTGAATGATGAAGAGTTACTGGGCAGGGTACCTTCAGCCCTGTTTGTTATTCCAGGGAAAGAAAAGGATGTATAGAGTGGAAGTCCTCACACCAACTCTCTGACCTAGGGAGTGCTTCTTGGTGAAGAAGGGACAAGTGCCTTAGACGTGTCTGAGTCCCTTTCCAAATGCAAGATGAGTAACTGTAAATATGGAGAGGCGTATGGTACAATTTGATCCTAAATAGAACAAGCAAGGTTTCATCCAAAGTGATTTAAATTTGGATGTGACTTGCTTTGCATTTCACTAACTAACTTTTCCTTATACTCGCATTTTACTTGTCTGTTCTTTTTATAATTGACATTGGCAATACAACTGCAGAGCACGGATGCCATTTTTCACTGCCAGCTTTTCAGAAATACGGAACAAATTCTGCAGAGTGCCCACATTTGAAATACACGCGAAGATGTGTGTGTGACACACTGGTGGCCAAATACTGACTCTCATTCTATTCATCCAAGATTTAGTGATCCTCTGAAAAAGAGCTGGAGGAGTGGATGGGATACCTTTGTCAAGTACTAATTCTGCTGGAGGTCTAATGTGAGTCTTCCAGATCTCAGGCCAAATTCTTCTCTTACGCAACAGCAAGCTCTGAAGTCAACTCTTCTTTTTCTGCACAGCTGAGGAGGTGCTGTTAGTACTTGCCAATGAGCCTGTGCGCTTCATAGCTCTTTTTTTCCACCTGTGGGTGGTGATGGAAAGGTGTACATGTCAGGCCTCTGTCACTGCACAGAAAAAATAAATTAGCACTGTGGAGAACTGCAAAGTACAGACAGAACTAGCCAGTTTTTTTCAAACCTAGAACCTAGTTTTCTTAATAGTGGCAGGTTTCTTTTAATAGCTAATGAGCACTGAAAAGAATAAAAGGATGGCAGAGAAGCATTGAAAATGGACAGCTGGTGCACAGAGTGGGGTTTTCTTTGCAGAGTTTCAATGCTGAAGCCTTTAGAAGAGAGCATTTACAGATGTTTGATTTCTTTCAGGTCTTCAGATTTTGGGACATTATACACAAAGTTGAATCTTCAGCCTGGGATTACCACTGTTATTGACAATTTCTACATTTGTTCCACCAACAAAAAGAAGGTATGTGACAAAAAACCATTTTTGTAGTGCAGGCGAGATTCTGCAGCTGTGTGATGTGTGTTTTACCGGTTTTCAAAATATAGGAAACTGGTTTTCACGATGGGGAAGATCACCTTTGGTGCATTTGTGACCTACAGAAGTGGGATATTTATTGTTCCTGAATAGTACAGAGAAAAACAAAATATCTTGATGGACACTGAGACCTTATGAGGTCACTGACTCCTGGAAATCAAGCTTTCATAGTGTTTTCCATGCAAATGAAAAAGGAAATTCTGTAGGTTTTCACGCATTCCCAACAGATGCTGAGACTAGCATTCAACCTCTTCATCCTTTATGCACAAGGTTCTTTGCATGTTCCTTAATATAAAGTATAGGGATTGGGCAGGCTGTCATTGATAATAGTGTTTATGCTGTGTAAAACGTTACTTAAAAAAATTTTTAAACCCCCTCTCCTTGAAGCTTTCTTAAGAAATGTTCCTGCATCATTACTAAAAACCAAAATGCTTTTCCTGGAACCTGTGAAGGTTAAGTGGACTTTGTAAGTGAGCACGAAATCAACCCACTGAGTGTATTTTCAATGGATGTTATATTAGAAGCAACAGGAAGGATGATTATGAGAAAAAACCACAGTAACAGCCCTTCTGTGTCTTCAAAGTGCCTGTGATTTAAATGGCAAGAATTGTGAAGTACAATGTGAAACACAAGCACAGTAGGTCTTTCATGAAATAAGAATTTTCTCTTGATAAGGGCCTTTTAACTCCAGTGTAATACAGAAACACTGATTTCAGGTAGAGACCACTGATTGGAAGAACAATGTTTGTTGTGTTTGTCTGTCTGTTTTGCTTAAACAAAAATCAGTGGAACTCAGCGAGGCTGCCTCGATGATTTAAGTACATATTTCTCTTGAAATTGTCACTGGAGTTTTTGTGCCCAAGCTTGTCTGTGTCTGAGCTTGATAATATATTTTTAATCTGCTGAAAAGCCAGAAATAATTTTTTTGTTTCTTGAAGTGGAACCACCAACAAGCACAAAGTTTCTTCATGTTGGGTATCTCATATATATGACCTATAGTGGTTTCAAGTCTGAAAGAATAAAACCAAAAATCTTTACCATCTCAGTTTCTGGAATAAAAGCTAGAAGGATGAGATGGATGAGAGCCCCGTGGAGGATCTTTCCCAGCTCAATCAGCTACAATATCAAAGCCTGCCCAAGCACAGGGGTTCGGTGACAATGTGGTTGTGCCAGTTATGTGAAAAAATAAACAGCAGTAAGATCACTGCTAAATTTCAAGCCTGACTGACACACCAGTGTTCACAAGAACCGTCATGTTAATCCTGTCTTAGAAAAATCTCTATTCTACTGAATTTCACAAGTTCTTAGAGATACAAACCCTGCTTTGTAAACTAATATCATATTGAAATCTGTCAAATACAGAAAGTCCCTTTGAGTCAATATAAATATGCTGGTTTTATGTGGATATTTTTTTCTATGAAGATGTTGTTTATTAGTATACAACAAAATGAGCAGAGCAGAAAGGATTTCTAGGGCCTTTAAATGATGCCAGAGGGAGATATATTCGCACATACAAATATACATACATGCATATGTGGTACAAAAATGATGAAAGCAGTGGGGTTGCATGCTTTAGCCAATGGCTTCAGACTGGTCTTGGAGGTTTCGCAGTCACATGTGGAAGATAAGAGGGGAGTCTTCACATAAGAGCTTTGTCAGTTGTAATGGGAAATTTTAGGTGCTGGACCTCTGATTAGGGCACTAAGACTAAGACAAAGTTGATCTCACACAAGTTATTTGGGATGATGGAGGAACATATCTCCCTGTCTGTCTGTTTCAGCACAGTTGCTCTGGGGTGGAATGGAATATTTAGAACTCTGACTCCCTTTTCTGAGCTGAGTAGAAGTCTCAGGGTTTCACTTCTTCTTGATGTTACCAGACTTCAGATAATTACAGTGTGGGTTTTCTTCAACCAGTTCACGTCTTTTAGAATGTTCTGAAAATGGAAACTGGAGTGCTGACTGTGTATACTGGAACTGAGCATGCACTTTAAATTTAAAGCATAAGTAGTCCCGTGCTACCACTTAGCATTTAGTGACTGGAAAAATACATGAAAGCAAAGATAAAAGACATTTATGGGGATTTTTAATACTTCGTATATTAAAATGTGTTCTGTGCTTTCATTTCATTTAGCCATTGTAGTCCTCCTCTGTGGAAGAACAGATACTGCACATTTAAAGCTCATCATTCCCACCTCAGCGTCATCAGAGCATTAACCACACCTGATTTAAGTTCTGTAGAATTTAGGTATCTGGTCAAGCTCTCTCCCTCTACAATCAAGGGAGAAACGTGGGTATCTCCAGGCAGTTCATACTGTTAAAATCATAGTTCTTTGTTCTTACAAGAATAAGGTAAGAAGGTCTCTGTAACTGACTTTGTGACTATCATGGGTTTGAACAGAATCAAACTGTGGCATCCTACAAAGACATGCGAAGTGATGGGTCATGGTTTAACCCCAGCTGGCAGTTAACTACCACACTGCCATTGGCTCGCTTCATCCGCCAGTGTCCTCAGGGCCTCTGGATTCCTCCCACCAAGTCCCATGGACTTGTGCACCTTCAGATTCCTTAGGTGGTCTCAAACCTGTTCTCCTCCTACCATGGCAAGTTCTTCATTCTCCCAGTCCCAGGCTTTGCCTTCTTTGATTTGGGTGGTGTGACTAGAGCTCTTGCGGGTCAAGAAACAAATGTGAAGTGGGAGATTATTTGTTTGTTTGCTTCGAAATGCAATTAAATGAATTATCTGCTAGGAGGCTTCAGTCTAGTTCTTGGGCTGACATCGTTTTTACAGTTCATAGCTTCTGGTATACCAGCTCCTGGAGTGGCTTAGACTTTCACTCAACTTGCCTCCACTCTGTGAGCTGCAATTACACCAGACAGACCAATGGACTTCTAAGTGAGCTTTACACAGTAAATGTGAAATTGTACTGGAAATTTTCTGTGAATTACTCTAGTTTTCATTTTCTTAAGATGTATTGAAAGTAGTGCAGTTGATGAAGAAGTGCATTAGTAGATGCAAAGAGTACAACAGCATCCTTTTCACATAGTGCTATATGGACAGAGATTGTATAAAAAACCTTCACAAGGTTATGAGGTAAAATATAGGAATGTTGGGGACTGAATTAGCTGGAGGAAGTATGGAAATCATTTCTAAAACCACTATATTCATTCAAAAGGTGGCACATTCCATTTCTCTGTCAGCCTTCTATGAACAAGTTGTCATGAGTACTGTTCATAGGCCTAAGTTAAGGATCAGGAAGGAGTTGTATCAAGGTCATGTCTACACAATCTTTTGACAGTTGAGGTAAATTCATTCACTCTGTGTCTTTTTCTAGCTGAAGGCAGCAGAACTCTGATGCAGAAATTGTGTTGCTGCAGTTACCACAGGACTCAAGCTATGAAACCCAATTTTGATGAGAAATGATGGCAGCTGTCTGAGGGTAGAGCTTTAGAGGGCTTTATTTGTTGTTCTGAATGGACCTTTCTGAGGAAATCATGGGATGGAGGTGTAAACTGTGGCTGTATTGTTTGTGAGTCAGAGCTGAATTTCGGTCAGCCAGCTGCACAAGTAGAAAACATTTTCACCTACCTGCAAATGACCAAGTAGGATCACAGATCATCACCCTAAGTGCTATGAAACACCAGAGTAATAGGCAAGGTCACACTCTAATTAAGAGTTCATGCTTAATATATGCTTTGCATTCTGTCTGGTTTAGTGTAGTATAAACCAGCAACTAAAGACGGTGATATGGTTTTGGAAATCTGTGCAGTAGTGAAGGGGAGTCCTGCTATGTAAATTCTCTGATGCTAACTTCTCCATTTGAAGCACTTTTTCATTGATCTGTGTCATAAAATAGCCTTTCCCTATGCAGCCTTGAAGTGTTCTGCGGTGATAAGGGACATCCCGGCACTTTAAACAACAGAATTTATGTAATTATCTCCTTTTCAGTAACTAACACATGCTGATAGTGTCAAATGGTGCAGGAAACCTGGCATGTACCATGTGCAGGAAATAATTTGCTTTGTGTTCTCTGTTTTCCAAACCAACATTTTAATTGTGACATGGAAGTGTGATGTGCATGGTTTATAGAGTATGGGATTAGGGTTTCCATAGTGTCAATCTGGACAGTATGGTGTACAAAGTAAATTCTTTCTACAGAAGAAAAAAGTTAGCAGAATTCAGTTTCACTAAGGTAAATTACCAATAAAATATTTAACATTTTTTAGGGCATATATGCTGTTGGATGTAGAAATTACATATTTGATTTTACGTAGTGTTGCTGGGGTGGAGTTGAATGAACACACTGATTTTTTCCCTCACATTCAGTGCATATTTTATTTTTAATTCATGCTAATGCAATTGGTGCATCCATCCTTCCGTTTATATGCTTTTGGAAAACAGGCAGCTAAGCAGTTTATAGTCAGGCTTTTGATATTAAGAGAAAATAAATGCTGATTGTGCATACACTAACTTATTAGTTAAATGGGTTGAACACTTACATTTCCCAGCTGTCACAATAACCAATAGCTGCATGTTTTTCCAAACTAAAAGGCAAGGTGACAAACATGTATTCTTGCTTGTCAAACAAGGCAGAACACTTAACATAGTAATAGGGATATAGGCTTTCTTATACACTATTTTAACTCCTGATAATTTAAATAGTATGAATTACACTTTGCAAAAGAGTATTTGCCAGAGCTATAAAAGCATTTCCCAAGATGCAATTGGCTTGAGCAATGTCTGTAAGCACTTACAGGTAAATGCAGTCCTACATCATTTTGACATTTGTCTTTCAGAGCAGAACAATTGGTTGTGGAATTTGTCAAAATGCAGTATGACTACATTTACTTGTAAGGAATAACTCTACTTTAGTATCAGTTTCCTTAGAGACCATGCCAGAACATCTGCAAACATAAAGAGCAGAATTATCTTACACTTCTACTAGTAGTCAGCTAAGGAATATTCCTTTCAATAAGGTGAGTAGTTACTTCAGGAACATTTCCCTGTGCAATTACAGAATATGAGTCTGTATGTTGAGATCTCTACCATAACGTGTCCTTGCCTTATAAGCAGTGTCACCATTCAGTTTTATTCCGGTGATGCACCATCAGAGCACTAATGTGACCTGACTGCATCATTTTGCTTAAAACTTCTGTCCAGGACTGTTCAGTTTGTCTTCAGATTTTCTAAATACTACCAGTAATATGCCCAATAATCAACTCTGTTGTTTTTCCCCACCCATACTTGGCTAGTTGGTAGGTTGCTGCGAGAGGCACTCCTGGGCCAGATTTTATTCACACACAACTGATGAGCAGTTGCTTCGTTGACAACCAGGAAGCCGCTAAATGCAAGTGGAACTCAGTAGGTTAAAACAGTCAGAGCTTTCATTGAGCTGTTAGCTGGAGTCACAGTCCACAGCAGAGGGTCATCCAGCACCACCAAACCCATGACATACACGGGGAGGACTTGATGGATGCTGTTTGATGGGTTGTGGCTATGTATATGTGGAAAAAATAGGATAAAGCTTTGAGAAACCGAGTGGAACTGCTGAAAATTAAAGCGGCGTATGAAACAATGGCTTGAGATCTGGCTATTAGAGAAATATTTGAGTTATTTACTGGCTAAATGGAGGGTAGGAGCCATAGCTTTCCAGCTGGACTGATTTCTGCTATGGTTGAGAAACCAGGGCTTTTTCACACTTTGTATGTAAACAGGGCTGCATAAAAAATGTGTAATCCCTATGTCATTGTCATATTCTAACTCCTTGTAACCCTCTCAATAAGTGGAATGTAGGAGCAGTGTTACTGTTCTATTTGAGAATACCCTCTCTCCTAACCAGTTGATTATGAGTGTGTTTTCCTACATAGTGTGACAGAGAAAGGTTTGGTTTGGTTTTGTTTCCATCAAAACACTTTCTGTGCATTTCCCCATCCTGTTCTTGTATGTGCAGAGCTAGAAGGAAACCCCAGCTCTTGTTCATCATGACAGGTTTGTCTTCGAATACCTTTTTGAATGCATGTCTACTAAAACATTGAACCATGCAAGCTGAAGCTGCCTCTGAAACTTTTTGTGTCAATTCTTCTCTCTTGGAACCAATACATACTTTATAGTCCAGCACCTGAAGTACGCTGTCATTAAAGACTGCACTTGATAGTAAAAAAAAAGAAGGAAAATAACCCACAAAAACCAGCCAAGCCAACAAACCTCACTAACAATACAAGTGAACAGTAGAATGCCATGACCAGCATGTAGGTTTCCCATAGTATGTAGGATAATTGCTCATCAAGGTAGGTGTGTGAGCTAAATGGCTGCATGCTTGAACAGACATTCTGTGTTATTATTCTATCCTAGAATTCATTTGATGCTTAGAGATCTCAATTGAAGTTTTTGAGACTGACCTTCCGCTGTGATTTTGTAGCCTAATGTGCAACTTTTGCATTCTTTTGGGCTCAGGCATACAATTATTCTGAGGAAAAATAGGCCTGTCTTTACTGTATGCTCATTGTAGATGCTTTTGTTTGGTTTTTATGAATGTCCTGTCTAAAACTCATTAGTCATAAAAGCAGACCAACAACTACCAAAAAGACGTAATGTTAAATTAAGTTTACTGTAGTGAAGCCAAAAATAAAATGACTAGTCGGTGGGAGTACAACATAAAAAAGATTTATGTGAAAATGGAAAAGACCTCCGAGCAACTGTTAAGAGACCATTGTGCACATGATTCTGCACTTGAGAGACATCTATTTCCCTCCCAGTAATTCTGGGAAGAGAAGGATTCCAAGCATCGTATTTTCAGCAAGGTTTTATTTCCTATTATGATGAGCAGGGGTCATTGCTCGGAGAAATAGGAATAGTCAATCAAGAATGTGCAGCAGAAAGCAGGTCTGAAGCTACCCTCAGCACCTGGGGGAGGATGTGCTGCTGAGGGGTTGGCTGCTCAGAGGGAATGGGAATGCACAATGTTCCACGCCGGGGGCAGGGGTTAAGATCTGGGACTTTGATTTGCTATGTCTAAAAATAAGGGTAATTTTGCAAAATTTAGACCAGGTTGTCATTTCAAAGCTCATTATTTTAAAATGCAGATTCTTATACTTAAGCCCAATTCTAAATTTGAGCCATATGCCAGAGAAAAATATAGAGAGGGTGGGGATGTGTGCATTTGCTGTGCAGGACACCAGGCAAATCGTGTGTTTCCCTTGTCAGCTTGCCCATGTGTTCATTGACCTGGAAGTACTTCTGAAATCCTTCTCTGCTTGAGATAACAACTAAGGGAAAAAACAAATTCAAATAATCAACCACAACCATCTGCAGTACATCTCTAGACCTGAAAGAGACCTGAATGAGGTTTTTCTCCAGCATGACAGAGAATTTCTTGTGTCCTAGCAAGAGCTACAACAGTCTTCTAATCAATAGTTATGAGGATCATGCACATCTTTTTTTTAAGGCTGTACAGTTCCAGGCAAATATCATCCTGGAAGATTTTCTGATGCAATATGGAACTTGCAGAATTAAATGTAACAAGGAGGCAAATCATAATATATGGGATAGTGTCGAAAGGAGAAGGTGTCCGTACGAAGAGTGAGTAGAGAGTTACTAAATTTGCATGAATTCTGTCACAGGTAAAACCAGAAAGGAAGATATAGTTGCATTAGCGGTGCTGAATCTTTGCAAAAGGAAAGAGGAGAAAAGAGAGAAAAGATAATTGAAAAGAGGAAATGGCAAAGGATTGGTAACAAGCCTCTTACTGTGCACAATAAGTATTTAATTGTTTGCCAAGTCTGCTTGGTTGAAATGGGTAGGGGTAAGTCTATAGAAAGAACAGAGTCAGCTTTCTGTTGAACTGGTGTAGGCAAGATGAGGGTTTTCTGTGATTATTTTAGATTATTTATATCAATTGCAATTATCCTGTATGTTGAGATTACTTTTGTCTAACTATTTACTGAACATCACAACATGCCAAGTGACTGTGTCATGTTCCCCATGTTGCAGATGGGAGGAAATTTGGAACTCTTTCCTCTTAACTCAGAGTCTAACAGCAGGAACAACTAACCAGTAGGTCCATGTTAAGGAGATTATATGAAAACTGCTAAACTGTATTTGACAAGAGATGAGTACCATTCAGGAGGTCTGCAAGGACAGTGTACAGTAGGTGTATTCCGCAGACAGCCCCAAGAAAATAATAAGTGTGTTTGAAACATATTCATCATGCTTGCTGATGGATTGTCTGCAGCTCCTGGAGACCTGTGTGTTTCCTTCTCATTTCCCCGATGAAGGAATGGTGGATGAGTCCTGGCTTCCACGCTTCACGCTATGCTAGCGTTGTCCAATCTACTGCTGAGTCAAATTCTGCTTCTCTTCACCGCAGCTGTTCAACTTCGCTTGTGCTGACCACACAGCCTTCTCTGGCTCTCTCAGTAGCAGAGATGCAGCAGGACCTTTTTTCCCAGAGCTGGCATGGAAACACAGTGGGAATGAGCAGGGTTTAAATGGTGGCCATGGCCATTTTGCAGGGCTGGCAGTGTGCTCAACCCACCTGAGAATCCCTGGGGCTGCTGCCTCCCTGCTCTGCCAGGAGTAAAACTGATGTTAAACCAGTCAACTTCTGCAATCTGCCTGTCATGGCACAAGCAGGACTTCTAAACTATTGTGGAAATTAAGTATTCCAGTGACTTTGTTTATTCCACTCTCTTTTTGGTTTTTGCTAGAAAGGATGAATGTAACTGTTTGCTTACCTCTTTCTAATTCTGAAATGAGCCCTGATTCCCAGTAGCTCCAGCACCCTGCAGCAGCAGCAAACTTCTACTGAAAAAGCAGGACCTGTGTGGCAAATATGTTCTAATGCAGCCTGCACCCATGTGTTCGAGCACAGTCAGCAAAAATTCATGCAAAGATAGAATAGGATTTTAATTTTGAGGTTTTTTTCACACTATATGTTTCTGTCAGAGAAAGGTTCTTCCTCCTGGAAACTGGAATCTCTTACGTTCAGCAAAGCCAACCTCTGAAGCCTTCTTGATGTGGTCTCTTTGGGACTTGTGCTGGAGACAGATTTTTTCCATCTGTGGGAGTAATGCACTAGGTTGCTGCCATCCCCTCATGGCAGAAGATTGCTATGAAAAGAATGGTGGATTCTCCTTAATATTGCTGGTTTGGTTTTGAGGGGAGATCTTCTGCAAGCTTGTTGAAGTTAGTGACTAGCAGATATTTCTCTTTTCATCCTTTTTTTTGTTTTTTTTTTTTTTTTAAAACCTTTCATCACCTCTTTCTGCTTTTCCGTTTCCTAATCTCTTTCTGAAACTCTCTTTTCTTTCTTCAATTTCTGAGCATTACTTCTTCTTACACCTCACACATAGATTGTGGACCAAATTAAAGCTTTCCCTTTCATGGTTACAATTACTAAAGAAAAATATTATTTAGAAGAATGTAGCTAATGGTCTCTGTTTCTATTAAAAAATCACAATATTCTTGGGATAATAATAAATCTGATGACACATCCTTAACTTTCATTCATAAAGCAAATCTCTTCAACAATGGTGGTAGGATGATTCAGTCAGGGAGCTGTTAGCCAGGAGACCTGACATCAGTTTCTATGACCTTGAGCAAGCCTGAGCCTCCCTGAAGCCTGACTTCCTATTGCCTCATACCTTGTAATATCATTTGCCTGGTGCAAAAACACTGTGACATAACGTGATTGTACAGCCTGCCTTGAGATCAGATTGCAAGGTAAGGTTTTGCAAAAAGTACAGAATTAGTCTGGCTTAGTTTCCTCATTTAGAAACTTAAGACCATAATACAGAAGTCTCTAGATCACCTATGATCCCTAAATAAGCACTAAGTATTTTTCTGAACCCATTTCAAGACAAATGCACGTTTATCAAGTATTTTTTGTGTCACACCGCTGCAATATTCAACAGCATTTAAAGATTTGCAGCGTGCTGAAAATAATTGTTATAAATATGTTCCTATATTTTTTAAGATTGTTTAGCAATTATCAGTCATGACTGGTTCAGTACATAGGTAATAATTTGAATATGATGGTAATACTTTTATTCTCACTTTAATGGGGAAGGTCAGCTATCTGCCCCCACTAGAACATGATTAATTTTTGTTGCAATTGCTGGATCTACAATTTACAGATATACGATTTTATTCTCAGTCCTCTAAACCAAATTAGCAGTCTGGCCCTTGAAATGGCTTTCGGATTTGACTAAGATGCTCTCATTCTTTTCTAGAAGGCACAAGTCTGTGCAAGGAGGTGTGGTGGAAAGGCCTGGGATGGAAGTGCATCAGGTAGCACTGAGGGATTGTGGGTGTTTATCTTCTAAACCTTGGTGCCAAAAATGGACAACTGCAAGTTGCATAAAAGCTGTGCTTTCACTGTAACTATGACTACAGGAATCAGCCTGGGATCCATGGGAATAATCAAACATCTCATATCAAATTAAGATATTAAATACACTAGAGTAGTTTTTTAGTGCTAATATATGTCCTGGTTTTTTAATTCAGCCATATCCGTGAACTAATTTTTTTACAGATTGTATCACTTCATGTTTAAATGCTTTTACAGTTTGTTTAGGATGCAGTGCTGGCAGGCATAAATTAGTGGGGTTTGGCTAAAGATTTCAGTCTGTCAATGAGAATAATAGTGTCTCACACTTTGTTCTTTCTGTGGGCTCCAGCAAAGGCAGTGGTTCTTGTACCTGCTACTGCTGAGGATTTCAGAAATGCTTCTCTGCTCTTTAAAGTGCTGTAGCACAGGAGCAGGAGGTCTGGGCCTCTTGTTTTTACATATTTGCTATGTAAGTCTCAGGGATGCAGGGTTTGTGCTGGGCTTTGGGATTGCAAAGCAAAGGCTCTTCAGAAACTCTCACATGCTCTATTATTATTGCAAGGTCCAACTGTAACTTTTCACTTGACTTAGGCTGACAAAGTCTATAAAACTGTCCTTTCTGGACTAAAATTCCATTCAGGAGGTACTAATTATATCTTGGTATATTTCAAGACCATATTAAAACCACTTGTGAGCTGTACTCTGCCATAAGATCTCAGAATTTTATGTGCATGTGGATGACTTGGCGTCTCCTGTTAATAACTTTGGGAATTCTGGAGAGGTTATAAGATTTCCCTTTTATAGATGTGGAAACAGAAAAATGTAAATTACTTGCATGGGAAAGAAATTAGAGAAATTTAATAATATGCCACACATTTAAGCCAGTCTCTCAGCTTGAAGACTAATCTTGAAAACTAGCATTTTCCATCGCAACAAAATATTAGATTAAATAAATAAAATGCATTACTACCAGTTGACAGGGGAGTTTGGGCTTGTGGAAGGTCTATCAATACCGTAAATATCAGTAGTCAGATATATGAAAGTATATTTTGAAGACCAAAAAAAAAAAAAAAAATCAGAAAGGTTATTATTACCAGAATCAAAGACTGAAATCTGGGAAATGTTTTCAATGGTAGGATCATAATTAGCTTTAAGAGGAATCAAGTAGATTTTTACACTTTGTGTTGGATTTTTTAAGATTAAATAGGTGAATACACATAATTTGATAAAATTTTCATCTAAGATGTTATCTAAGATAAAATAGCTCTATCTAAGACTAAAGATGTGACTTCTGTGCCAAATTTCTTAACTTTGTAGAAAGCTAATCTGTGAAGATAATGGAAATTTTAAAGCTTTTCTAAAGTGTTTGAGGCAATTTGAACTACATCTTAGAAAAGTTATCCTCAGAAATTAGGAAGAAAGTTGAATTCACACCTAGAACCTTAATTTTAGATGCTCGGTTGGGAAATATTGCCCCTGTGTTTCTGCACAATTCACAGAATTCATTTTTTATTAACACTTATCTACTATATACCATTTACCATGTACCGCATGACTGTGTTAGGATAAGATCAGAAATTTTTACCAGTACTCTGAAAAATTCTGATTAAAAAAAAATCCTTCCAAATTAAAATAAAAAGGCTTGGAAAAGTGTTATGGTGCTAAGATAATGAAAACCAGTGAGATAAAGTGGAATATTTTGTTTAAGTTGTCACTCTTTTAAATGTAGTGCTTTAAAATTATGTCAAGGTTTACTTATAAAAATAATAAATACTCCTAATTAAAATTAGTATTTGGCTTGGGAGACTTGTCAAAATTAAAGCATGCATTGAAAACATTGCCTTTGCCACTTCAGCATTTTCTGGCCAAAATTTATTTTTTCTGAAAGTGCCCCTATATTTTAATAGTCTGGTAAGTGCCAGAACCTTACACATTTTTTACTCTGACAGTTGGTAAATTTTTGACTTACATAATATTTATAACTCTGAGTTTACCTCCAAGCTATAAGGGATACAGCTTTGCTTATGTATTTTTCAAATTTTTTGATTCATTAGTAATGGCATTATCCTCTTCCCCCCTTTTTTTTTAAACTAAGATCTTAAGAGGCAAATTCATTAGGCTGATGCTCGCAGCCTACAGGTGACACTGCTCTGGTTTTCTATCTTCTTGTGTTCAGTGATCCGTGATTTAGGTAATTGCCAGTTATTTGTCTCTTTTGAACATTTTGATAGCGCACTGTGTTTTGTTTGTGGTGTTTTTTTACCATCTCTCTTGTCTGCTCTGTGACTAAAGAAACTACTGCAGCTTGTCAGTGTTTGAGGTTGGACACTTTTCTGTTCCTTAACACTACTCAACACTACTCTGTCATCTGCCACGGCATTTAAGCCATGTTCAGAAATATGGGCTAAATATCACCAGGAAAAAGCAAAGTCTGAGTCCTTAAGTGTTCATGATCACAAGTTTATTTAAAAATCAGCAAATGATGTAATGGCAGAATGCAAGAACCCTCCTTTCTGCCTTCCTGCAGCTTCAGCTAACAAAATTACCCCAGAGAACATTACAGCTGTAAACTGGCAGTGACATCTACTGTGGCTTTTACCAGAAATCTCAAAAAAATGTCTGTTCTCAAGGCTGTGTGCATTTTTAGTAGGTCTTAGGAAAATTAAGAATAATGTAAGAATGCACAGTAAATTTTCAGTTTAGTTTTTAATCCAGTAAATATATATTGATTGCTGCACACTAAGATGCTATTGTACTTCCCCCTTGAAGAGTCTGAGTTTCCAGCTTATTTTCATTTCTTAAGGAATTGTAAACATCAGCAGGAAACCTCCAATTTGGGCTTGCCCAGCTCTGTTGCAGTATATTATATGGTAATCAGAGGTACTCCAGTTGGATGACCTTTCATCTAGGGTTGTTGTTCAGCAGTGCACAGTGCTGCAATCTGGCCTTTCATGTGTTTTGAGTATTGATTTTTCAGATAGCAAGAACTGGAACAGTAACCTGGGGAGGTCTGGCATCACTGTGACCTGGTTTGCTTTTATTCCTTATGAGTCTAGTCAGCTTCTGGGAGTGGTGGGCTGATGGAAGTGGCATGTCTCTCCCCACTTCGCGTTTGTGAAAGCTCCAAAAAAGGTGTTTCCCTAGTGTCTCTTCCTCTAGGTTTCCATTCCATCTTATTTCCATTCCACTTCTCTTTTTGTCCTCCCACCGTTCCAGTTGCAGATCGACCTGGAGGGGGCTTTTCTTGGCACCCTCACCCCAGGAGCAGCAGCAGGATTCAGCTCAAGCTGTATGCCTTGGCAGCCTTGCATGGACACTGCTAATGACTGCAGCACTGGAAGTTGAGGAAGTTGTACCTCGGATGAAAAATTGCACATCAGATGCAGTTCTGGTCAAGAATGACCTCAAAGTGGTGCTCTGCTTTCATAATGTATTATCTCTTTACTTTGGACAAAGAAATGTCCTGGCATTATTTTGTTCAAACCTCTGTGTAAACTCCTTCCCTTTCTAAAGCTCCAGGGTATGAATCCCCAGTTCCCACTGGGGTACCATAAAATCACAGAATCATTTATATTGGAAAAGGCCTTTAAGATTATCAAGACCAACCATAAGCCTAACGCTGCTGGTGCCACGCTAACCCATGTCCCTAAGTGCCAGGGACATGACTCCCATGCCGGTGTCATGAGGGCAGGACCTGGCACTTTTGCCTTGTTGAACCTCATAGAGTTGACCTTGGCCCATTGATCCAGACTGTCCAGATCCCTCTGCAGAGCTTTCCTGCCCTCCAGCAGATCAACACTCCCAACCAGCTTGGTGTCATCTGTGAACATACTGGAAGTGCACTCTTCTGCCAAGACTGGTTGGACCACGTGATTCTAGAGGTCCCTTCCAACCTGTTATTCTATGATTCTATGATCCCCTCATCTAGATCACTGATAAAGGTGTTAATGATCTGGATGAGGGGATTGAGTGCACCATGGTGATGGGTGGCTTCCAAATAAAATAAGTGTGAAGATGGTTGCTGTGAGACTAGTTCTGTGTGAAGAACCCATAATCTGGATGAAATGCTCTTCATGCCTAGGGAACGAGAGTACGAGCAGTAGTGCCACATGGGGTTGAGCTGGTGACTGATGTCAGTACTCCAAGTTCCTAAAATAACATCACCAGACCTCTTTGTAATCTTGGATATACTTTCTCAATCTAAAAATCTCTTCCTAAATGGGGTTCTCTCATGGGAATGAGGTTACTTACTGACCATTTCAGAACACAGTATATTGTCAATGTTTGTTCATCACATGTAATGGTGGGCATGCAATATTTATAGTCTTTCCATAAGGATTGCTGTTGGGAATAGCAGAGTCACAACTGATTACCTCAGCTGCTGCTTACAAAAGCCAGCTGAATTATCATACCTTGGTTGGAATAATCTAGCCCTGTGTTAGAAGTATATTACCCAGTAAACACAGTGCAGTTGATGCCTGTTTGCTGAGACCTCACTCATTTCAAAAGTCTCAGGAGACAAAATAATTTATTTCTGTGGCTGAATCGCTGAACGAAAGAGAAGCCGTTTGTTATCTGAAATAACAGGACAGCATATGTTCCAGTGCAGTGCAGCTGGCAGCCTAAATCCTTGAAAAATATGTTCTTGTCTTCAGGGGAGCACAGACATCAACTTTGTGCATCTCAAGAGGTGTTAAAACAACATGAAGTTGCAATCAAATGAGCCTTGCTAGGGAAGAGCAAGCAATGTAGTCAAGGTTTTGGCAACTGCCATTTTACCTTTGCCTTTTATAATCAGAGAAGATCTACTGTGATTTCTTACAAATTTTCTTGAGCTTTACAATAAGGAAAGATGTCCTGAGCTATTCTCTCTGTCACCCAACTATCTTGAAATTTTAACCTCAAAAGTGAAAACAAAAAGTTAAAGTACATTTTATATTTTAGCTTCTATTCCCTTACCTATTAAAAATTATTGAATCTGTCACCTAAGACTTCCTGAGTTAGTCACCTGTGGAAACTGTCTTTGTTCTGGAAGAATAAATTGTGAATTTTCATTTTTATAATTTTTGAAAACACTTTGACTGCCAAACAATTATCTTGAAATGTCAATTCTGCAGATTTATGTAGTCCTAAATTTGTTATGTTTGTGTTCAGATATGCCATTCCATCTGTCTTCATGATTATGAGACAGGCAGCCATTCGAGCACTTTAAAGTCTGTATTTTCTGGTAGAAGACATCAGTGATGCCCACATTTTTAGCACCCTCACACTAGTAAACAAGGAAAAGATGGTAATCATTAAAGGCTTTTTGCACCCAACAGCTTGCAAAGCCTTTGAAAAATAGTCCTTGTACAAGATAAAGATGAAAGGTGTGTGAAAAGGTTTTCAAAGTCTGCATGTTTCTAGAAGGTCAAGCAATTTCATCACTAGTCTTAGGCAAAGATGAGGGACTTCATTTGGTGCTGCTGAAAACAGCCCCAACAAAAGAGCTAACAGTCAAGTCTGTGGAGGAGTTATGTGCTTTGGTTGGATCTGTAATTCCATTATGCTGAGTAAAAGGTGTGTGGCAAAAGAGTTTCACAGAAGAGCCTGAAGCACTGATTCTTCTCTGGAAGAATAGGGAAAGAGAAACCGTGTTCTGCCCAGATTTGTCTGGCTGAAGCTGGAAGCGCAGGGTGGTTCAGCAACATCTAACTATGGATGATTCACTCAAAAAGCCTCAGCTGGGACCATGACACGTAAATTAACAGAGAAATCCATTACCATATCAAAGGCTCAGACTGTTCTGATCTTCTAGAGTGATTAACAGCTCCATTGCTTCACCTTTTCCACCTAGCACAATTGCAAACCAACCAATCCTTATCACAGTGCCATGCAGTACTCTTGCACATCCACCTAGAACGAAATGCAGCAAAAGCGTAGATAACTTGGAGACCTGATCTTTACATTTTGCTTGTTCTCAGTCAAAACTATTACACTTAGTTTCCTACCCTATCCTTTGCATTAATTGAGAATTACTGGTTCTATTTGCTGATCAGGCTGTAGGCAAATGGAGAGAGATGCCTTGGGTATAAGGTCTCTCATTTCTGTTTATTTTTTACCTCAGAATTCCTCTTTCCTCACAGAAGTCATGTTTATAATGGAAATTAAAAAGTATCTAAGGAAATCCTTATATCTTTTCTCTGCTTGCCATGTTGAGGAATTATCACCAAAAGTAGAAACACTGACCTTCTCCTCATTCAGAAATAATAGAGAAAATGAATTCAACCAGTAAAGATTATTTCAGTACATGTAGGACAAAACTGCTTAGTTGTGCTATACCTATTACATCCTAGGGAAATTGTCACATTAGGACGGCTATTAATTGCCTTGCTGAATGATCTTCTGTTTTGCTGGCAAACCTCATGCTGTTGCATGTTTATTGCAAGGCAACAGGTTAAGTCACATGACATTGAATTCTTTTGCCATCTTTATGTTAATACCTGATCACGTTCTCAGGAGCAGTGGTTTGACTGGTTCATGGGTGACAGTGATTAGCAGGAAAACAGCATAAACAAATCTTTTAAATATTTTTACCTCTTTATTTGTTTGAATGCTCCGTGGCTGTCAGCAACATGGAAGAGCACCATGGGCAGTGTGTTGCTCCCACTGCTGCTACAAGATCTAACCTAAGTTTGATAAGATGTAAATTAGCTGAGTTTACCCTTGAGGATGTAAGCGAAGGGGCATTGATCAAAATGGTATACAAAACTTCTGCTATGTTTGCTTCATTTTTCATCAGCCTTCTTGAAGCATCAACCTTTGGTCTGGCATTAGAACTGGAGTGTTGAAAATAGTTTCTTAATTGCTCTATGCACTATGAGTTTATTACCAGATTATATTCTTAATACACAGATTATAGTTGGAGTATATGATATACAATACAAATATGATAAGAAGTGTCACTACAGCTTATCTTTGATTAAGATTTTATTTTACTCTCCTCTTAACTAGGATTGGCTGGATCACAGGCCATTTCATTTAAGAGGCTGTGTGTGAGAGCTTTGTTGATTTTTAATTTTCCTCCATTGATTTTCAGCATCCAGAGAGCACTTGTTCTCTAATGGCTCTCTGTGTTGGTGTTTGCTTGCAAATTGAAGTAAAAGATAAATGGCTTTCAGGGTAATACCTCTCCAAGGGCTTCCACTTGAGGGCTGGTGGATGTTAGCAGAGCTGCATTATGTTTAGAAAAGTTCTGTGCTCAAGCAAAAGCATTCTTGAGCCTCTTAAGTGTGGTAAAATTGTTTTAGGTCTGGTGTGACAACAATCTCCAGCTGATCTATAAATCTTTGCAAGGAATAGCCCATTTGTCCACATTTTTCTGTGAAAGTAAAATTCACTACACTTTTTTTTAATAGGAATTTAAATGTGTTCCTTGCTCATGTTTTTTCCACAGCAAACAATTGATTTTTCAGTAAAAAAAAGGAATAAGAGTTGCTGGTATTCGGTTAGTTTTTAACAAATATTTGTGCTAACATGCAGTGCTAAGTTGAAAGTTTTGGTCTGCCTACCGGAAAACAATATTTTTGAAATGGCTATAAATTAAATTTTCAAAATCTTTGCTTGCTTAGGAATGTTAACTTCATCAATAACGTAAGTTGCTTTACATTTGTATATTTGTATATTTGAGGCCTTCTTGTACACTGTTGCTGTGATGTATCATTGCATTGAGTAATAATGTTCTGTCTTATAACCACTGCTAATGAAAGGGTCTTACTTAACACCCCTTGCCCATTGCCTCCTCAGACCAGGCTTTATTATTTAGAAAAGACATATCCTCATTCTAGGCTTGAGTTAGAAAGCCATGGAAAAAGAAGTGTGAGGCTCTAGGAGCTCCTGGAGATGATCCAATGGCAGCATTTTTTCCCATCATCTTCGCTGGAAATGATTGCTATTCATTGCCTCTGGAAGTCCTATTTTGGTGTCAGGTAGCTTAGTACAGCTTGTACACAGAGACTGCAGTGTGTATTCTCATTCAAATTTAAAATTTGGGCTAATAAAAATTTTTAAGAGAGTTCAGTTGTTAAACATATACTGCTTATATAGAATCCATGCATGTCTGTTTAATTGGGCTTTCAGCTCTTCAAATGTCCTGTAAAATCATTAAGGACTTGGCTTAAGGGACCCATGATACATTTTTGTTACTTTGTGTTTTTCATGCTACTTGTCAAGCTTAATTCAAGCAGCTTCAGCAAAGATCTAAAGTAAAATTCGTATTCAAATGTCTTGATCAGGACTGAAACAGCTTAACAAACTACCCTATTAGCATATAGGTCTGAGAAATTAAAGACTCAGTCTGAAACAAAGAGAAGCTACAAATCCTGTGCTCCTTTCCCTGCTCTGCTGCTGTATTTTGTATCTCCAAGATGAGCATTAGAACAGCCTCAACAGTCCCTTCACCCTGCAGAGCATTGGTCACAGTTTCATCAAATTTGAAGAATTAAACCTTGGATTTCAGATTAGTTTCTGTGTTCTGCTGCAGCAGAAGCTTAAACTGGTCATGTTTGGCACTAAGCAAGCGGATGATGCTATTGCCTTCAGTTCAGTGCTTAAGGTTAAGCATTTGCACGATTGCATTTGGGAACAGGGGAATAAAATGAAATGTACAAAAACTAGTCTTTAGCAGAGGAGTGGGACAGGAACCTCTCCATAACTTAATTTATAAATGAGAAGAGTAACTTTTTTTTTCCCAAGCAAATTAAGTCACTGTTGTGTAGCAAAATGCAATTTATCTGAAGCCTTCTCTTAGCTCTTTTTTTAAAGTTATAAATTGCTGATGGCTGTGTGTGTCACAAGGCACACGGAAATCTTTTGCTGGAGGCTTTTTTTCAAGCTTATGGGGCTTTTCCTTCTCAGTAGTCAGGCATATTACATCAGATGTGCTTTTGTTTTGTTTCTTCAATGCAGCTTTCAGGGTGACCTCTGCTGAGATAAAAGAACTAAAACCACTGTGGTTTTTCCTGAAGCAACATCTTCAGCAGAAATGGGCAGCTCATTGCCCTGACAGCAACTGCACGCTTCCAAAAAGAAACCAAACCAGACCAAGAGCAGACCTGGCACAGCCACTGCCTTGCTGTTCCTTCCTTTATTGCTTGTGAATCAGAGCACTGTTAAGTCTTGAAATACAGTAGTACATGTAATGACCATAGTAATGATCNTTTTTTTTTTTTTTTCTTGAGGAATTAAAGGAGTATCATAACATTGTTACATTCCTGGCCAGCTGTTCATTGAAGGCTCTTGTGGAAAAGCTTGAAACTTGGGCTATATCTTCACTGCATGGTTCAGTGCTGTTTAAACTCAGGCAAATGTAGTGTGAAGGGGTTTGAAATTCTGCCAATAGTAAGAGCTGGATTTAAGCTACTGTTATGGAAAGCACTACCAAAACAGGGAAGATGTCCAGGTTTAGACCACGCAGAGGTGACACAGCAGCTGGTCTGTATTGGAGGGATATGTATGTGCTGGAGATCTGTCCCAGAGCCTCGTTTCCCAGTGAGTGAGTTTAAATATGATTTTAGGCCAGCACAGAGCTCCAGAGAAGGATCTTCTCCCTCCCTTCTAAAAAGGGAATGCAGCAGGCTGGCCTTGAAGGAGTTCTTCTCACAAAGACAAAGATATAGCCCCCAAATGATTGAAGGAGAAAGGCAATCAAGGGATTGAAGTGAAATGAGTCCTGATTTTTTTTCTGTTAGGCTTTCAAATAGAGTCTGATGCAGCAGCCTTCCTGAAGGAGAGGCTTGTCCCCCACGATGCTGTGGAGGAGGCTGGCTGCTCTGCTCATGCTCTGGGAGCTCTGTAGGGATGCAGCAGTTTTTTGGTGAGAGTGTAGGGTTGTGTGTGTTTACCTTTGTGTAGCTATGAATGGCTAATTTGAAAGTCAGGGAGAAGAGAAATGAAACCTCCATCTCTTGTGGAAGTGGCAAATAATAGTCTCTGTTGTGAAGGTGACTCCGTTTACTCTCACTGCAATAGAAGGCAGGAGATTTTGGAAGTGATATTAGACCATATCACAATCCATAAATCAATCCATTTTCTTTGAAATGGAGTGTGGGATGTGAGGTGTGTGCATGTGTGTGTTTATCAGCAATGGATGCCCTAGAGCATTTCATGAGAAACAGCTAAGGATGACATCAGAGAATAGTCCTGGAATAAGACTCAAATGAATAAAACTGTGAATATTTTTCATAATACTTGTTTTTAATCAGATGCCTAGCAAGGGAGTTGAAGGAGGGCACTGGAGTGGTTTGAAGCTGAAAATCAAGCATTTTTATGGAAATAGACTCATTAAAACTGCCTGTTCTAGAAGGGCAACTGTTTTTCTGTGAACATGATATTTGTTCAATAATTGAAATATGTTTCTTAAAAAGAACGATACTTTTCAGTTTTCTTTTTCCCTTTTTTTTTGGTTATGTGATTCATTAATGCCATTTATAAGTAGACTCAATACCTTGCCCCCAAATACCTTGAACATATCTACCTGCTTTTTACTGATCTGGTAATGTAACCAACCTGCAAAATAAAGGTTTATTTCATTACCTATAGGCAAATTACTTATTTGGATCAGTAAGTAGAGATGTGGTTCTACATCACAGCATGCATTGTCTGATGTTGATGGAGCAAACTCAAGTAGCTTGAAGTTATTTGCATTATTTAAAATACTTTATATGATCTAGTACCTTTTTTTACCATATCTTTTAAAAATACTTTTTAAAGCAGTTCTTTCACTTTGAACCTTGTCTTAGACCCGAAACAATAGACCTTGTTATTGCATTTGCACACAGGTTTGGGGAAGCTACTGGATTACTTATCATAGTTATACTGTTATCTTTTTAACCTTCCTATTAATTCTTAAATTCTACAGAGTGCTATTTAGTTTTTCTTTTCACCACACAGAGTGACAGCGTTGGCTTAAAGAAGTCTATTCAATTTATTCCAGCTTCAGTATTTGATGTCAGAGGGTGCAACACGGGGCAGCTGCTCCCTGTGGGATGGGGAGCTCAAAGCCGAGGGGAATCCTGTGGGTAGTGAGGCAGAGATTGCCAGGCACATGATGGTGATGAGCCTGCAGCTGGGGAGGGGTGGTCAGCCTCGACTGTGGCTTCCCCACAGGATATCTGTGAGCCTCTTCTTCCTTCCCACCCCAAAATTTTTCACAAGTATTTTCAACCCAAGTGAGCTGTTCTGCTAATCTCATAATTCAGCCCCGAGGCTGGTCAGCTTGAGCAGGGGGCTGGCATGGAGACCTCCTGAGGTCTGCTGAGTTTCTGGGGTGACTGAGTTCCCCACACATTCAGAATTCAGTTTCACGGGTCTTCCAGTCAGAGAGTATGATTTACTTAATGTGTTTTTATTTTACATGTACAGTTGTTTAACTTAAATTCAAAACTGTGTAAGACTCTTCTTCATAAGATGAGTGGTGTGAGTCGGCCCATTTATGTATATGATCTGGTTTTATATTGCAGAGTCAAAGACACCATGAGAAAGGAAAATGCTGTGAAACCTGCAGTGTAAATCCTAAAAATAGATCCTCTGAGTCTTGAAGTCAACAGTTTCACACTGATCACTGTAAAAAAATGTGTTGGTTCAATCCTCCAGTTGGCCAGAATACCCATTTTAAACATTTATTTATAATTTCCTTGACATCCTTTCCCTTTTGTAAGTATCTGAACTAGACCTTTCAAGGTTGTAGCATTTCCTCCCCCCTCCTTCTCTGATGGGACAAAAAGATTGTTCCTGTCGTGCCCCTGGAGCCCAAGTGAGACAAGAATCAGTGCCTTGTTAGGCTGAGAGCATCCCGATTTCTCCAGGGATGGAAGGCCGTGCTGTTGTAAGCAAGATGACCCAAGTTCACTTGGGTTGGTTGCATTATGTATATTGATATTGGTTCTTTTGTCACTTGGCTGACTTGTCACTTAACAACCCTCCTGTTTTGAAGTCTAGCAGAATGCTGGAGACCAGCTGAATCTGAGAGGCACTGGTGATCTATTGTGTGGGAGTTAAGGGTGTGTGAAGTTGCGGTTTGCAATTCAGTGAATGCTCATCAGTTTCTGTGGCAGATGCCATTAGTTATGGTTTCCCTTTACGCAAAAGGTTTGAAAGCTCCTTTTGTACCAAGTTCACTGGTAAAAGAGAAAGAACTAGTGTGCACATGGAATATTCACCCCCCTCCAGAGACACCCACTCTTCTGCACATTTTTTTCTTTTTCTATCCCTTGCATTATTTGCTGTTTATTGATGGGGTTTTTTTCACCTTTTCCATCTAATTTTTTTTACAATGTGGCTATGTGAGTAAACTGGTTTATACTTTTCACTTCAGGTGAAGTTAGACAAATTTGTGTAACTCATGGCAAAACTGCATGTGAGGTGCTGGAATGCAATTTTTCATGGAAAAAGAGACGGAGAAAGGTAGACACCATCGAGGTGGGTCACACTTTGTGTGTGACAGCATCAGGGATTGCTTGCAGAGTGCTGCTTGCAAGCCAATTAACTGTCAGTGTTCTCAACCTGTACTTTCCTAGGCATATATCCTCACCGTTAGTGCATGAGCTGCTGGGTGTTCGGCTGTGCACACAGGGTATTGATGGTAGAATTTTATAGGACTTTTTTTTTGTGAAGTCTTTTTAAAGCAGAAAGCTGTGAGAATCTGCACCATACCTATAGACAAAGTACGTTCTGTACAGAACATCTGGTCAGCCCTTCCAGCTCTCCCCATAAACCGTAGAGCACCTATTGACGGCCTTTGTGTTGGCATTTTCATCAGGTTTCTGAAGAGGCAACATTGCTGGCTCAATCAATACAACTCAGTGAAATTCACTGATTACACAATTCTCTTTTCCCGAGACAAACAGCAAGTTTGTAATTGCTCCACGCACTTTATCTTCCAGCAGCTATGTCCAACCCAGCTGTCAGTTAGCATGTGTCACAGGAAAGGCTTCAGATCACTTCAGATATCTTTCGTCTCCCACACTGTTGTGAGCTGGTGGACTTTCTCCAGCAGAAAAGGAGAAACATGGTTTTTAAGATCTGAGCCTGTCACCACAGATTTCAGAGCAGTGACCATAATGTGAAACAAATGTTTTGAGATTTTCATTCTTAAAGCTGAGTGTGCTGCTTTAAAAAAGAGATGGACTGTCTCAACATAGCATACTAAACCTACAAATCCATAACAAATGAAATGATTACAGTGTGTCTAACTGACCTACTATCACTGATTTTAGTTTCATTTCTGAATACAAATATAATTTTTGTTGTTTCCAAGACTATGCTTGGAACTGTGAGTTCCATTATGTGTTATTACCTCTATAACCGTGTACCTGCTCTTTTCTTGTACATTGACAGACATGTCAGTCTCAAGTTTCGGGAGTTTTAAGTCTCCAGTGCACGTTAAAACTCTAGGCTCAGTGTGAGTGCTGGGCCTCTTGAGCAAACTATATGCCAGTCAAGAAAAAGCAGTAGTTAATCAAGCCTACCTGGATATCTGCAAACCTCTCTGCTCCATGTTGATGGGCAAGTCTCTCAAAATGCCTTTTTCTCCCTGGGTTTGGTAAAGCAGTTATTTTTCTCTTTGAAAATGCAGGTCTTCTACTGCTTGGAAAATATGTGCTAAATAACACAAAATAGTTAGTGTATAGTTACCATTCCTATTATCACATTTTCCCCAGGATTGCTCCTGCTTTTTAGTAATCTATTTACTGCTGTAAGAATGCTGCAATTACCAGACCCAGGCGTACTTACTGAAGGACTTTCTAAGTAGCTCTGTTAGAGGTATGTTATTCTTCAATTTGGCTTCCTGCTAAGGAATTACAGCCATTCCCTCCCCGCTTCTTTTCTTCTGGTACACAGATTCTTACTGACATGAACAGACAAAGTTGTATTAATAACAACACTTGATTTTGAGCCCTTTTTTCTCTATGCCCTCTCTCATACTTTAAGTGATATTTCTGCAAGAAACTCTTCTCATCAGCTTGCATAATTTGTTTTGTTAGATGTAATGCCTTGACCATCCCTCTTGCTGGGGGTGCAAGCCTAATATGGATGGAAAATCCATGCAAAAAGAAGGGAAGGATTTGATGAGGCTGAACAGATGGAATTGACTTCTCTTACGTCTTCTTTTTTTTTTTCTAAATAATTTTGACACTCAGCGGCTTGAGTGTCTATTGTCCTGAAACCCATTTACCAACTTCTAAAACTGTGAGGGGAAGCTACAAGCACGCTACTGTGGCAATGCAAAATGGAGGCAGCAGGGAAACAGGGCTGGTTTTACACAGCAAGCAGAAAGGATTTGAGGAACCTAATACAAGGGTTAATAAATGCTATTGAGGGTAGGAGCAGCCTGAATTTCCTAGTGAGTATTTTATTGTATTTCAGGCAACTGTTTCACCAAAATTATCATCTTTGTTTTCTTTGAAACCAGACTGACCTGCAGCTGAACTGTGCTGAGACAGAGTTTTAAGAGAATTATACCAGCTGTTAATAGTTAGAAAAACCCTGTGCTAGACTCACAGCTGGAATAAACTGATGCAGTTACATTGTGTTCAGGGGACCTCTGCTTGTCACATCAACCTGAAGGTCTGGTGTTTGGGGTTTTTCTGAAGCCCACGTGCAGCATGTGACTGCTGTTTTCCCTACATGCTGTGCCATTTTGCTTACTGTGAGGTGGGGAAAATATCTAGGTTTAGTCTTAGAGACTCCTTGCTCTGACTTTGAAGAGACCTTTTGCCACCTCTAACGCTTCCCAGCTATTGAAGAGTGCAGCATGCCAAGGTTTTCCTAGCTGGGATCAGCCATCGCTGTTATGGAACCTCCTTAATGTAGGCAAAAATATGTGTGAGACTTTATTTCACAGCATAGTGCAAAAGTGCTTAAAGAAGGTCCAATTTTCAAGGAGAAACTGTATTGTTGAAGATATTCCCTTGTGAGCAGTATCTGCATTGCAGTCCTTGCCACTGGTTTGCAAAGAGGTGGAAGTAAGGGGAAGAAATTGGTGGACTCATTATTTCCTGGTTGTCTGCTCCTTAGGAAACTGTAACTAAGGACAATTGTAACTAAAGCTTTCTCCTTTATACAGATTCATCTCCTCTAGAAGTTCATTGGTTGTTTTTTAATATCAGATAAAAATTTTAATTAATAGCCTAATCTCTTAATCTCTTTTCAATAGTTCTCTTGTAGTGCTCTTAAATTACAAAATTCCTAGGAGATGGGTGCTATTTAAGTCCAGAGGAACCTGAAAAAATGCTAAGCTCATTTTGTCCAGAGCTGCATTTTCTGGTAATTGTCTACAGTAATGTAATGTCCATGATAAGATGAGGTTTTCCCCTTGTAATTTTGACACCATGATGTAATAGCTCTATGATATAGGTGCTGTTTAGTAGCCCTTGCTTACTCCTATGTCTTCAAAACAAGTAAAAGTAAATAAGTACGTGGCGAAGACATTTTGAACATCTTTACTTTTTTGGATGTTTAAACAGAGACTTTTTTTCAGATGATTACTGCTTTCCATTTTCCAAAGCAAGGGATTGTCTCCAAGTAAATGTGCTGGAATGAGATATCAAATCCACTGTGTCTTTGCTCCCTAGGTAGCCTGTTACAGCTAGAGGCAAGGGCAGCCAAATGTTAAATTATATGTCTCAGGCCATAGATACTAATTTCAGAGACAGCATTAAAATCATGAAAACAATTAGCACCCTTCCTTGGGCTGATAGCTTTCAATGGGGGAAAATAATCACCCCCCAAAAAAACCCCCAATAATTCTTCCCCATTGTAATGCTTCTATTTTTTTTTTCCTTGTACCTCCTTTAAATTCGTAATGGCCTAAGTTAATTCTCTTTCCTTCTATAAAGTATCTCTTATGACCAAAGGGAGATATTCCATATGTGTAAGATAGGTGGGTATGAATTTCTAGTCTATTTTAATATGGTTTAGCAGGTGGAAGAGGGAGCAGAATTTTTTTCGGGTGGCCAGGTACTCCTTGGTGTAACAGCAGCAGGTGAACTGCTGGCCCCTAGTGGTAAACGGGAAGTAATTGGAGAGTCTGGGTATCCCTTGCTCAAAGATGATGCTTTCTGATGTTATGTCATGTAAGTTACACCAAGATTTGATGTATCATAGAGACCATGGCTGTGATTTAGTTTCAGTTACATGAATTATTTAGTATGATTCAGATAATCTTGAAATTAAATACTCTTCATTTTAACTAAATGAAAGAAAGCTCAAGCTGTGTGTGAGCGCTGAAAGAATAGAATTTGTGTATTAAGGGCCAAGGGTAGAGTAATTTAAATGGAACAAGCAGTCAGTATTTTATAATTTCTTATTTATTATAATTTTATAATAATGTAAAGAGGAAAAGCTTCTGGTTGTGACAGACAAATAGATGTCATTATAAAACATAATCATCTGAAGGTACTTATTTTATTTATTTTCCAAGTGAATCCATAAAGAGATACAGCTCTCCCTGTGATATATGGGCAGTTAATGAGGCAAATAATGTAAAGGCCAGTTTGGCAGCCTACAGGTGAGTGCTGTGTTACAGGGCTGATCTCTGCCTGCCTGGGACAGCAGAAGCCACAGAGGAGACAAGATGCAACATTCTCATTTTTAACACATCACTGAACTGTGCTCCAGTCTAGCAAGTGTTGCAGTGGTGCTCACGTGATAATATTTAGTAGTTGTCACATGGAAATCATAGCCAAAACATGCTGAATCTATCCAGAAATCTCCAAGAGAAATGTTCATTCTAGCAATACCTTAGAGGGATTCAAAGAAGGGAGGAAAATGCAAACCTTTCAGGACAGCTGAGAGGAGAAAAGCCTCTTTTATCAACGCAAGAAACAATTACTCTGAGAACTGAGACATTTAGTCTTACTAATTTGTGTGTTGCCAGATGCTTTTACATTGCTTTATTTTCTTTGATTAATGTGTCTGAATTAAAACTTACCCATTGCTCAACTTGTATTTGTACTAGACATAGTTACTTTCAGCTTAATGCAGTCTTTTTTTTAAAGGCCAAAAATAATGGCCCTGAGTCCTAACCACAGAAACGGGTGTAATTCAGAGGTTGAAGCAAAAGATCTGTGCCAAGATAAAACGAGAATGGAATTTGATTTCCTTGCTCTGAATGGGGAGAGACTTTGGCATTGAGGTTGCGCTACTGTTTTCTGCTTAGCCCAGACTAAGTGCCATTTCTGCACAGATATTCCCTTCTGTAAGACCTCCTTCATCCTCACCCCTCTTTCCTCTGAAGTGACAGAAAAGATCTGCTCACGCTTACGTGCACCTCAATAACAGTATTTCCCAAACGGTTCCTGGCAGGACATTTTGTAGTGACTAATAGTTTCTCTTTGTGTATCCATTTGCTCCCTTTCCCCTCTGTCCCCCCTTTCCCTCTCCAAGACCAAGGCTGTAGAGCCCAGCTTCTTCTTGCCTGCCTGACTGCGGGCTGGCTGGTGGTATTGGGGTTGTTAGGACCTGAATGAAGAAAGTGGCAAAAGCAAATTTTAAAAGCCAGAAATTGCAGGAAGCAGAACAGCCAGGTGTTGTTTACTCAGCATAGCCTCCATGAAGTTTTTAGTACTGTAGAGATTTTCACGTTTAATATTTGTCTCTGAAAGTGTCACTATTTCAGCGGTTCTGGAGTCTTTTGGAGCTTTCCCCTGGGTGTCCCCACCTTGGAAGAATGTATGGCTTTACTGTAACTGCTGGAAATCAGGCTTTGTGTTTGGTTCTTAGTGCTGTTCCCCTCATTCACAGGGAGCAGTGGCTTGGAAGAAAAGACTGATGCCCCTTCTGGCATTCATAATAGGATTTCCTTCCATTTACAGGGCCTTAACATTACTTACTCAGCTGTGCAGGGGTTGATGTCAGTGAATAGCTGCCTGAGTCATTTTTGAGTTATTTAACATGTTGAAAATAAGCCTGAAGCTGTCAGAGAAGTAACATCTACATAGGCTTTTTCTAGCTGCAGCCATTCTCAATTTCTGTGCTATATTAAAGCTAAGCTAATAGTAGTACTTTGGGTGATACTTTGATGGGAAGCTTCGTTAATGCTCTTGTGAGGACTAAACAGACCAGTTAAGTCAGTGCTAGAAGTGTGAGAGAGGCAATGATGCTAAACTGGAGATTGAAGGAATAGATGGAGCAGCTAGTTGTTTTACTAAAGCAGACGAAATATTGTGTGTAGGTCTTTGCAGCACATTAACTAGAGAGTAGGCACAATAGCTACGTTGTCATAGCTGGAACTTTTTTTCTTCTCTAAGAAGAAATTGTTTGTTAAAAGTGATGCTAATTTTATTAAGATGAGTACAGCTATTCAGTTCCTTGTTACATGTGAGTAGTCATTCCCACACTGAATCTTTTTTTCTGCACTAGCCTATAATTTAGCCCAGGTTAATTAGGAAGAAGGTGAGTGGTACATCTTTGTTGAGCTGTCAGCAGATGATGTACAAAAGGCACGCGTGTGTGCAGTACTGTGCAGCAAAGTAAAGTGGGGCCATCTGCAAGATCATTTGGTGACTTGAAGGTCGAGAGAAGAGTGGTGGCAATGAGAGCTGCATCTGAGAAGAGCAGGGGATGCTGGTGAGGATGGCAAGATGTACTGGAGAGCTTAATAAAGCCGCTCTTGTGGCAGAGTTTTGTGTCAAATGTGTCTCTGTCTGGTGGACCAGAATAGCGTTGATGGAGTCAGTGGAGCTTGATGACTTGCTGCCTTTGAGATTTTTGTCTCAAGTGACACTTCTGTGGGCTTAGAGGTGTGGATTAGCTGACATCCACCACTGTCTAATCTGAGTAAGACATTCTTGTTAGGAAAGTGAGATTAGGATATCTAATAATAAACACAACGGTCACTGCAAGACTGTAACCCTGTAGAAGTCATTGATTTTTTTCTATTTAAATAAAGTTCAGAAAAACTTATGCTTTCTTAAAATTAATAGTTTTATAGGTGTATCAATGAGCTGGTAGTAAATACTGTATAATATATGCTTACTTTGGTGGCTGTGTGTTTCCTTCTGTGTGGGAGGAGTTGTAGGGTGAGATCTAAGCATATCCTGCCAGAGTTGTTTACTTTCTTGGTTTGCCTTACCCTTTTCTCTCTCCCTATGGAATAACTGTAATGTATTAGATAAATTCTGTTCATTCTATAAAATTGTATAGATAAGCTTGAAAATGATTTTGAAAAAAACCCACTAAATTCTGTGGATTGGGTTTTATTTCCTTTGTTCATATTGAATAAGGCTCTAGAGGAAGAATTACATGTTATATGGTATTGTTTGGTGTTAGTGGCAGAAGGCAGCTTTATATATTTGAGTACTATTTTCTTATCTAGGTCTGTGAAAGCATCAAGAGCAGCACAAAGGAAAAGGACAGGGTAAGAGTAGGAAACATGCTGAAAAAAGGTGGTGAAACATGAAAATACATTCGTATAAAGACACTAAGCTCGGGATACTAAGCCTTTTGTAGGTTTGTCTATAGATGCTTGCCTTCACAGGGTAAGCCAGCATGTGAAGTCCTGGGGCAGGAAAACCACTGCACATGTACTTGTTGCTGATTGCCACTGTCAGCTTGTCTTTGTTACTTCCCAGCAGAGAATTTTGGTACAATTTTCAAACATTACATAGAGAAACTGCCAGCCAGCCAGGTTAGCAGGCTCGTCGGGGGCTGTCCAGGGATGCAAGGCAGAACATAGCCTGTGGGAGGCTTTCTTCTGTCTTCCCCTACATAGCTCAGTGTGGCAGCCTTGTGGTGGGAACCACAGCACCTTTGACTTTCAGATGCGTGTGTTCTTTTGATTGCAGAAAACTGGCCAGTGTAAGGTGACAAAAATTCCTGCAAATTACCTCCATGGAGAGTTGTGGAGGCCACCAGTGCATGTTACCCTGTGGGGATATTGTCGGTAGTCTATATACAATATACAAAGGGAGCAGAGCCAGATGTTCCCACCTAGGAGTGGCTATTTTCTGTCCAGATTGAACCCTGTTTTGGATGTGAGGAAGATGATGGGGTCAATGCTCCGTATTTCGTGTATCCCCCTTTACTCCAAGTGCACAGTTTGCTCACAGCGTACATAACATAAGCAGGTACGCTCCTCTCTTGTATTCCCTTTGTGATTTCTTGGCATGCTTTGCTTTTTCCTCCCCTCTTTGTACGTGGACCAAGCGATAAACCTCTAAAGCAAATGTGCAAGAATAAACAGATCGTCCACTCCCTGTATCCCTTACAGACAACGCAGACTTTGAAATGCTTTTTGTTTTGGCTAGAAATGTCAAAATAATCAGAGGCTGGAAAGCAACTGCTTTGCATTAAGGGAAAACATTGACACCATTTTCAGTTGCATCAAGGCCCTTAATGAGCAACTGTTAAGGAAGAGAGGACCAACACAAGTAATTGTATTTCTCTTTGGGATTACCCTGTCAGCTACAGTTCTCCTTTTCAGAAAAGCAGAATAGTATTTTTATGCTAATTAGCAATGTGATATATATTGAGGACTGAGACTCTCTTTTTACACCTGGAATATGAAGCTTCCAATCATCCTGAAAAATTGAATAACCATTTCTGCCACTGTGTGTTGAGAGCAGGCTTGCAGATGTGATGTGGGGCTGTTAATGAGTCAATGGTCGATCATTGTCCTAGCCTTGTCTTGGCTTCTGTGCCATTTATAGGTAAAGTGTGAATATCTTTGGATGGTGTAATTGGATAGGATGCCTCTTCTTGAGATTTCTAAAACTCACTTGGTCTCTTGCCTGGTACAGATATGCTTGCAGGGACAATGGAATGGGGACATTTTTAACAGTTAAAGCATTGAGAAATGGAAACTAAGGGAAGTAGTCCTGCTTTGTGGGATTTTAGCATGCAAAGGCTATTAATATCAATGGTGCTCATGCTTTTAAATTCTGCTAGTATTCAAATGTAAAAAAATATGCAAGTTCATGTAAAATATGCATCTTTTCTAGCCAGGATTGTCTGAAAACTGACATATTGCTGTTCTAGATTTTACTGAAATGGCTTTTGCTTTTATGAAGAAATAGAGCAATCGCAAGCTTTACTAAATGGATGTCATCACTCACTGGTTTCTGTTCTGCGTAGCTGTGATGCTTTGTGCTTCCTCTGGTCATTTCACTGTCACTATTCCAGGTATAAAGGCTATTCATGTGGGATCTGTACACAGTATGAAGTATTTTTTTTAATACTCAGACCTTTATAAGATAGCTCTGTGTAAGAAGTGGTTTAATACTGGGCCAAAGTCAAAAGAGAATGCCAAAGTCCAAATTCAGGTTTCCAGAGACCACAAAATTTGGCAGGGGAACTAGCTTAAAGATCTCTTTCTTTCCCTGACAAAAAAAAATTATGTGTGAAGTATTTAGAAGCAATATTTGTTGTTATGATGGGGTTTTTTTGGTCATTGTTAGTATAGAAGCAGATTTTTGTGTTCAACAAGTGCTGATATTTTAAGCAACACAAATAAAATATCAAGGGGCTGGATTAAAAAACTCAAACATTACTTTCTCTGTATTCTCTCATTTCTCTTCATCTACTTCCTAAGTGATACTTCCTGCTTATACTATGTTTTTAAAGAACTGTCAACCTGTCAAAATGTGAAAATTTGATTTGCTTATATACATCTGGAATATTTACTTTTTTATTATTGTTAAAGATTTTGGATTTATTTTGCTTTGTGATTATGTTATTGCTGAGGGCTTAATTCTAACAGCTATCATTTTAACTGGGTTTATATTTTCATTGGAGCCTCACCTCTAAAAATTAGATTTAAGCCTCAGATTTAAACCTCATATCAGTAATAAAGACTGGCTTGTTTGCTCCTGAATGCTTTGATTTTATGTCCTCATCTCTAGAAGGTCACAAGTTCTGGCTGTCCCTCAGTTTTCAAACAAAATGAGATCCTTTAGATGCATTTTGTGTTTCAGCCTAACAAGTAATATTTGGTTATGTACTTAATGAAAAATATTGCTGGTGAATGCTCTTGTGCTTCTTTTAGTTGTTATCTGTGCTCATTGATCCATGACAGCAGTTTAATTACACGAGAAATGAATGTCGATGGATGTAGAAAGAAATAAATCTTTTAAATCTGTGCAGCACAGTTCACTGAAATTACTGAGTTTACTGTACTTCCTCAGACTACCTTTAAGAAAGGCTGAAATGGAGCTGTAATGTACTGTGTGTCTGTATCCTTCAGCACTGTGTTTAACCTGTCTCTCACTGCTTTTAATATGAAGGCCTGGAACAATAAACTGATTTATAGAGGAGAGCTTTGTAGACTTCGGGTGATCTGTCTTTATGTGGTATCTCATGTTTATATTGGGTTGATTTTCTGTGGATTTATTTTAGATAGAATTTACTTAGAATGGCAAGAGTTAACTATGAAAGGGTAGGAAGCAGGCTTAACTCTTACCCAGATAACATATCAAAAAGAGTTATTGGCTGAGCTTAGCTTTATCTCTTAGCTGTCGAAGTCACAACATTTTGGTTGTGTGGAAAATATAGACTTCATTCTGTTTTGCTGCAAGGAGGTGTATTCTGGAGAATTTTTTTGAATATAACATATTGTTCAGCCATCCCCAGCTGTGTTTTCCGTATTGTGGGATTCAAGACATTCGTATGTCTGTGAGGCAGAAGAATAATTGGTCTTTAGGTCAGTCTTTTGATGCTCTCTGAAAATAAAACAAGAGTTGTGTGAACTGGTTGTTGCTAATCTCTGTTCCCAGTCTAAAAATCGTTTAAGATTTTTGGCTGCATTGTCTGGCAGTCTGCTGAATTGCTGGGTGAAAAGACAGTAATTTAGAACAACTCACATTTCTTTAACTTGGTTTTGTAAGTGAATTTTCCAAAGGGTTTGATAAAGCCTTTAATTACAGAGTAGCTTTGGAATAAATATCCACAGGACAATGCAGGTACCATGTAAAGCTCATCTACATCACCTTTATGGCAATCATGCTTAATGTCAGCTAATGAGCATGGCGCTCACGAGAGTGTAGATATTGGCAGGATAACACACACGTTGCTGCAACTACAAAAGGTCATTGGATTTTTAAGCTTTCAGTTAGCAAACAGCTACTTAAATGGTCAGGAACCAAGACTTATCTTTCAGCCATGGTCACAGCAAAGTCACTTAAATACATGAGTACAAGCAGTGAAAATCTGACAGCTTCCACCTCCATGGCAGTAGGGAGAAAGCAGACCTGACCTTGGTGGCTCTTACCTTCCCTGCACTGAGTGCAAGGCAAGTGCTGCTCCAAGTGGATCTTGTTTGTCCCCCACCCATGCACTCACCAACTTCAGACATTAACTCACAGATTCAACTGACTCTTCATTTCAAACAAAACCCCAAACCTTTCTATTAAGTAGTAATCAAACCATTTTAGAGACTTTTTTTTTTGCCTGCCTCTCTTAATGTTACAGTGTTCACTTTTGAAACTGAGACTGACTGAAGTGATTTCCCTGAAATCAGACAGAGGCTAGGATGTGAAAAAAGAAATTATAATTGGGTCTCCTGGCACTGGTTTGATATTTTGTCCCTTGGGATGTGCATTTTATACCAGCGGTGTGTAGCCAGTGTTTCCAGCTTGCTCCTGTATTTGATTTTATAGTCACAGTAATGAGTATTGCTCATCTTGTTTCCTGCTAGAACATTTATTGTATTAAAATCTGTGTTCTGTGTTATCCTCAAGTTGAACTCAAGGATGGTATATACCAGTCCAGTGTTTATGGCTCATTTAATATTGTAGTTTTTAAACAGTTTTTCATAATCCTTTGTCCTTTATTTAGAATCGCTGCAAGGACTGAGTGGTCCTAACTGAGCAAGTGTATTGCACAAAGAGTAGCTTGCAAAATATTAAAGAAAAGATGTGTGTGGAAAAAGGAAAAGTTGTTAAACTGTACCTCTAGTTCCTCATGATTTAGGAAAAGGAGAAATTCTTCAACTGTATATAATTTCTTTTTTAAAGAATGGCATTTTCCCCCTCATAATTCTTTAGTCCTGTGACTTGTAAAAAAAGAAAACATGAAAGTACTGCTGCTGTAGTTCTGTAGTCTTGTACAGTGCCGGCCAGATCCAGAAATGATACAAATGTTGATAATAATTACCAGTAATCTAGTAGGGAGGAGGGTCTCACTTCCTTTCACTGTAGCAATCTAAAAACTTAGGCATTTAGTACATTTTAGTTGTCAATAAAAAGCCAATGACATCTCACCATGAGAAGTCAGAACTGGAGTGAGAGATGAAATATGTCACTGATAGGGATATGACCAGATTTGTTTAGAGACTGAGGAGATCTACACTGAGAGGCAGATTTTTAGAAATAGCCACTGAAGAGGATTTAGAATTTGGCCTTTCGTTGTCATTATTGACTTGCTCTTTGTGTGTGTTTGCTGTTAAAAATTTAAGCATCTAATCGTGTGTAAAGTTTGCATTTCTAAATCAGTACTAGAAAAGGAAACTTTTGTTTGCAGAGTTTTTTCTATCTGACACAACAAATGAAAACTATTAATGAGGAATTCCTAATTTCTGTCTGCATTTTAACCATGCATTATAAAATGACTTGAAACTATAGGTAGATGTTATTGGTTGCTCAGTCGTTCATGTCTTCTGGTATGACTTGCTGTTACTAGTACTCTTAAGAGTGTGTTAGGTGGGTGACTGCGTGTCTGTTGCTGTTGATACTCCTCTTTACACCAAGAGGATTGTTGAGCACCTCCCAAAGCAATAAAACATGACTTCTGAACCCGGGGAACTGTGATGCAGACTGTGAATTGGTGTAATGAGAGTGCAGCAGTACAGAAAAAATAGATGAACTAGAGGGGTCCTTTCTGCAAGATCACAGGATGCCTGGGGATGAACATAGTGAGCTGGGGATATCTGTTCTAACTTTGAGTTTGTTAATAGCTGATCTCTTTACAATCCAGGTCTTTTTTCTTCGGAAAAGTTAAATTCTTTCTCAACTGTGTGTGCAATGTTAACCTTCAGGAAGAAATTACCTGAAAAAAATTCAGAATAATATACACACATGACAGATTTGAGCTCCATCTCTGCTGAAGTGTCTTTTCATGCCTACTAGTAGTAACTTGGTTGGGGTTATTTTGGAAAATGTAATAGAAAATATGCAACTAGATATGTGATGCCATTTTAAATGGTCTTCAGTGTCCATGGCCATTTCCTATTGGTTACTTGGGCATAAAAGTGTTTGCTAGGTGTTGCCTCAGGTGGGTTCTACTGAAGTACAAGGGGTATCTTTTTCAAGACAACAGCTGTATTGATATTAAGCAGGTTTTCCTGCAGACATGGGAAATAGAAGACAATAAAAGTTTTGTGTCTAATGTTACTCAAATAGAGATGCTAAAAATGAATAGGCAGGGGGTCTCCTGATAAAAGTAACTCTCTATCTGTAGATCAAAACCACTTGCAGGTCATTTTGAGCTAGGTAACAATCTGTGATGGGCATTGTTTTAGTAGGGTATAATGAGAAAGGTTATAGTTCTGACAGGAAACTGGGCTCAATAAGGTGTGGTTGAAGTAACTAAATTCCTTTAGTATTAACCTTGAATGAAAGTCTCAGTGTGATTAATAAAGAAAGGACATATTTATAAAGGTAATATGTTAATACTATGAATGCTTAGGATGTACTGAAAATTACTGGTGCATTTGTAGAACTTGAGTGTCTTCCTCACTTGCATGCCAATACATGCTTTCTGAAATATGTAATCAGTGACTATTTCAGTGTGGTACCAGTCAGATTTGGCAGCAGGTGTGACTATCATCTCCCTTCTGAAGCAAGTTAATTGTCACTCGTTCAATTTAACACAGGTATTTTCTGCTGAAGGGGAAATATCAGTATGCTACCTGCTTGATGAGGATATTTAGATTCCATGGCTCCTTTAGTAAAGGTGGATTTTTTTTGCATTTATTGAGAATGTGACCTGCTGAAATCTGTAATTGTTAGGCATGTTCTTTAGCTGTCAGCTGTCGCTCTGTTGCGGAAGCTTCCTTGGCCTTGTATGTGACTTAGAAGCCTTCTGGGGTGAGCAGAACTGCTGTGTTAAAGTATTGCTAATAAAAATGTAAATACCAGTAGACACATTACCCAGGGAAATTCAGATCTGCAGAATGTGCAGATCTACATGGTGAACCTTTGTGAGGAGCAGCAGCAATAAAAATTTGGGTATTGAGACGAGCAACATTGGCTTTTTGACTCTTCAAAGTGTCACAGATGGCAGGGAGGCAAATTAACAATTCTTTGAGAAAACATTTGTGTGTATTACCAGGCTTTTGACAGATGGGTTTCTGCAGTAAGGCCTGCAAGCTATAGTTTCCACTGCTGCTGTTGATTTACAAATTCAGGGGAGTTAGCATTGGATCAATAGGGATTTTGGAAGCCTTCAAGGCTTGTGCTGGGAGGTGAGTGAGTGACATCTTTGGATATTCAAGAGGTTACTTGATAATAAGTCAGGCAAAGATATGAATGTCTACGACAGTGATATCAAAGAATGAACTTTTTATCTTGAAAGATATTAATTTTTCTCTCTTCAAGAAATGTGCATGACTGAAATTCAAGTTGGTTAAGTTTGGTAACTGGATCAGCAGTTTCCATGGCAGAGCCTGACCACTGGACATGCTGATTATAAAAGCATAGCCCTGTTATTCCTCCTGAGAGCCTCAAATGGAATCCCTTTGTTGCAGTTTCCCTTGGGGTGGCTGAGCCTATCAGTGATGCCCCTCTGGATCTGTGGGAGCAGCATCTCATGGATCTGCCCTATATCCATCCTGTGACACAAATTTTGAACCATCTGAGCTCCTGGAGTGGGGAAGGAGTAAAGGCCTTAAGAAGAAGACACAAATTGCTACTGACAGGTTACAAAAGAAATCAGAAGAGATCTGAATCTAAATATTTCATAAAAATTAGAGAGTCGGACCAGGGCAGGGTCATTGCTGTATGCATGGATGCAAACCAGCTCATCTTACAGGAAGAGAAGGTAGGTGTATACTGATATTGTAATGTAATGATATTGCAATGTCTTGAGCTTCTTTTCTCAGATGTGTTCAAGTATCTTCTAAAAGAAAAAAAAAAAAAAAAGGTCTGGATTAAACTGACCTCAGATCTGCTACTCAAAGTCATATTTAACATAGAGGAAAAGTGGCTCTTAAAGAGAACTAAGAGTGTTTATCTGGATGGTTGTAGAAATTCTTGTCATTTTGGATAAGAGCCAACATGCAGAAATGAAAGATTAGGAAGCAAGGAAAAGGCCTAGAGTGTAAATAGGCTTCACCCAGAGGGTGACTGGCCACTGGAACGGGCTCCTCAGGGCAGTGGTCACAGCACCAAGGCTGACAGAGTTCAGGAAGTGTTCAGACAATACTTTTGGGCACATTGAGTGACTCTTGGGGATGGTGCTGTGCAGGGCTGGGAGCTGGACTGAATGATCCTGGTGGGTCTCTTCCAACTCAGAATATTCTATTATTCTATGAGAAAAAACACTAGGATTTATTGGTGTGAGAGATTTCAGTAAAAGGCATGTGTCACTTCAGGAGGCATGGAGAGGATTCCATGGTGAGGTATTTGGTGGGCATTTCCTCTTGGATTAAAAGTTATAGAGAAAATACAAGCCAACCTATAGGAGTTTCAGTGTGAAGAAAAAAAAGTTAAAAATCCTTTTGCTGAGGCGACAAGAGCAAATGGGGGGCACAGCAAAGTGGTCAGTGTACCACCCTAGCTGTCCATGGTCTATGGCAGCTACCACTATATCCCTTTTCTAGCTCACCTGTAAGTGGCCAGAACCTATCACTTCTCAAATAAGTAACCCAGCATTACCCTTTGAAAAATCTTCCTCAAAGTCTCAGTAGCACAAGATGGAAAGGCAGATCTATTGGAGAGCAGTGATTTTGCACATTAGTGTGTGACTGTGTTGGATTTGGGAGTCCCCAGTGTCAAATTTTAACTGAACCCTAATTGCATCTGGACCGCTATATAAATCTGCTCCAAAATACAAATGCATTAATTCTAATCTTAATAAAAGCAGCAGTTGCAGATGGCATTAAGATCTTTAGGAAAGAAAGCTTAAAGAATCACTGCAGGTGAATTTTCATATTTTAAAATTATTGCATTTTTAAGTAAGTTTCCAAAGATTTGTAGTTCTTCTTATTCCGCTGGATCATTCAGCAGAATGTTTAATGCCAGAGAGGGAGTGCTTCACACTGACAGGCTAAAGGAGTGAGGAGAAACTTAAAATTCCTTCAGACTAAGAAGAAAGACAATTCATTGCTGATAGTACTTTAGGAAATGTGAGGAAGAGCCTGTCAGGTGCATGGGTTAGAGCATCTTTTGGGCATACTGAGAGACAAAGCTGATAAAGCCAGGGCTCAAGAACATGAAGAGTGTTTGGCAGGAAGCCATTAGAAAAAAAATCATCTCTGTATTTAAAAATGAGTAGAACTGCAATTGAAAGGAAGTGGAAAAAAGCAAGGCTAGATGTGTAAGGAGCAGAACCAGAGTACTGATGCTATTAGCAAAGAAATCCGAGGCTGGTGAGCTGGGGTAAGATTCTGTCCCAGTCCTAAATCTCATGTGAACATGGACAAGACAAAACCATGAACTTAAAAATTGCTTTCTTTTCACTCCCACATCATCAGGTCTTTTTATTTCTGTTTTCAGCTGTCATATCCTAACATACAAACAGCGTTAAGTTGAGCATTTCTCTTTCATTACATCTTTTTGTTGTTTAAGTACGAACAGTTTGATCTTGCTGAACAGATTGAGCTTGGAGGCCTTACATGGTAGAGCTGGCATTTCAGCTCTTAGAGCGTTTCTGTGGCTCTATGGCTTTTTTTTTTTACCTTACAGTTTTGTGGCATTATAAAATTTTATATTTGAGCAAATTTATTTGCTAACGGTACTCTGCCCTACCTACCTAATATTCTGTATTGGTTTTTTGTCCCCTAAAATCTGTATGATCATTGATGGTGACAAATTTCTGGGAGATAAAGAACCTCAAATGCTGCTTCACTTATATAAGCTCTAATTGGAGCAGCTGACTATTTCTTGAGTTGCTTACAAAATATGTAATTGTAATTGTGGGTGAGGTTGGCTATTCAAAGACTGTTTTGGTGGCCTCCTGCCAGAGATCATAGCGTACTTCACTTCTTCTCCTGTGGGAGCAAAGCTAGCTTCCAACAGCTCTAGAAAATCCGAAAATCCCACCGTACAATTACAACCAAAAATAATTTTCTAACAAGTGGCCATCACTGCTTTTTTTTTTTTTTTTTTAAAGCTGAGCCACCCTGTGGGAGTTTGATTCTCTAGGACTCTGAAGATGATTTGAGGGTAGGGGAATACAATCTAAAAATTATTTAGAGGAGCTCTTCAATGCCTCAACAAAGAGGCAGTTGTAGTCCTGTCATTTCTGGGCCTCCAGGACTAAGAAATAAGTGCTGGATGCTTTGGAAAGGGAGTATTTGTGTCTAAACATGTGCCTATGTGCTCTGCACATGTTCATAGAAACTCAGAAACTTTGTCAATTTTTGCCCTCCTTGGGTTGATTTAGAAATGTGCATTGAAGAATCTGGATGACTCTCTTTTCAGCATCCTTATTACCTTATTCTTAAAGATGTAGTACCCAAAGGACTACAATTCTTTAAGACTATTGTTACCTAAGTTGTTGAAAATCTTTCAGTTACAGTTTACAAAATAGTGAGACTGTTGGTATTAGCAAATGAATCGCTTTCAGCAGAACTGCAGAAAAGCTGCATTTTCAGAAGGAATCTGAGGTGCTGCTTTGTAAGTAGAGCAGTAGACGTGGGACCCTGTTGTGCTCAGCGCTTACACCAGAGTCAATCCCGATCAACTCCTCTAATTTTACCAAATCCATGCTAACCTCATGGTGAGAGCAGAATATAAGCTATGGTGTCCCGTGGCTTGCTTTGCTCCTGGGTGGATTACCAAGGTTCAGCACTCAGGTTGTTGCTGACTTGTGACTCCCAGCAGTGCATCTCCCCCTGGCTGCAGCATTGCAGGAGGCTGATGAAAACGGCACTTGGGAATGAGGTACCCGAGTTCCTGTGTGCAAAAGACAACTGGTTTTTTTTCCTCCTAGGAGACAGTGTCATTTACTGGTTGCTTTCAGTTTTCCGAGTCTATCTGAAAGTGTGCAGAAAAGGTTTTTTCATGTATTTGATGTAAAGGATTTGGGAATACAGTCTTTCGGCTTTTCAGGGTGGGTGTTGTTGGTCTTGCAGTGCAGATGGATGGGGATGTCTGCAGGGCTCTGCTGCTGTTCTGCTGGAAAAGTAAATTGAAAACCAGAAACATTGCTGATCCTTTTTAAGTTCTTCCACAACGGGTTAATATTCCCTCATTTGTTCTAAAGTGTGATTTTTACATTTATTTTACTTTGAGCCTCCAGTGACACCCATCAAGCCTGATTATACAAAGGGTTTGCAGTCAGACACTACTCAGGAAGAAGGAAGGATATAAACATTACTGCTTGCTTCATAAAGAAACATGTTAATCTCGCTCTGCCAGGCCTTTGTAAACCTTTGCAGTGGATAAATGATACTACAATTCTTCAAGCATGTAGGGAAGGGAAAGCTGGTTACTTGACTTGTGCTGTCAGCTATCATTGGAAACATAAAGTCTGTGTTTCTACAACTGCTGACAGTTCATAGAAGTAGTGAATAAAAATATGCATTTTTAGTCAAATTGTGCTGCCTAACCAGAATATGCTGTTAGCCCGATATCCTATTTTTGGGTGAAATGTAATATATTTGATTGAATAATTCTTTTGTGAGTATAGTATTTCATCTTTCTGTCTGTATTTTCAAGGCTATAAATAAATTCATGAGATCATTTTGACATTATCTTACAATAAATATCTATGGTAAGTCTTGGATGAGAGATAAGAAATTATTTTTTATTTTGATCAATCCATACTTACATGTATTCATTGTAATTGCAATATAATATTTTAGTCACCTTATTAAAAAACTTATAATTGTACTCTTAAGACTATAATTTCAAGAAGTGTCCTTTGTGGTAGTCAGTGTTGACTGGTGCTTTGAAAGGTAGATTTAAAAAAGGATTCTGTTATTGTTTTCTTGGGGTCATAAATAGAATCATAAATATACCACAATAATGCAAACTCTAATTCATATTTCTGTGTAATTATAGAAAAGACAAGTGGTTATTTGTCCTCTGGAATTTTCTGGCTGTATTTCCTGTAAATGCCAGCTCCACCATTTTTCTATATATTTTCATTTTGTTAGCTGAAGGAAAATGTCATTTCCCAGTAGACAGAATCAGAATCCTCTGTAAATAAAGTAAAATCAGAAATGTAAAATGTCAGCAACTGTTTTCATTTAAAGAAGGCCATTTTCTTTGTGTGTTTGCGTGCAGTGAATAGGGAAAAGAAGTTGCTATTTTTTCCCCAGTATTGCCAATAAAGATGATATTTCAAGCAGCATTTTTAATTTGTTCTTCTCCATGGGCTGACAATGAATTATTAACAGTTTTTAACAGCGATGCTGCCAGTTCACAGTGTGTCTGTAATCTGAGGTTGAGTCCTATCCTTCTTGAAGGAATAATACTTTGTTCTGTGAATTCACTGCAATTTTAGCTGGTGTCAGATGACCTTCAAGAAATCCCTGAACTGTTCGACCCTTGCGTTGGAGGTTTTGCTGGAAGACAGCTGAGGTAGCAGAATGAATCATCCAAGTGCTTTTCAGCATCTTTTGTTCAAAATAACTATCTTTGTTTAATCAAGGCTCACTAGCTATCCAAGTCAAGCCATCCAAGTCTGTGCTTGAGAAGAGGAGGAGATCCTTATACAATCAGTTCCTCAGTCAACAGTGAGGAGTGGACTTCAGCCGAAGACTTAGCCAACAGCTTAGCTGAGGAAAAGGCTTATACCTTGTACAAACACGGAGCCATTAGAACTGCCAGCTTTCAGTTTTTCTTGGTTTCTTTTAATCATGGAGAAAAATGTTGGGGAGGGTGAGATTAGTACATTGAGATCCAGTTTAATTCCAAAACCTGCATAGCTATCTTTCATTTACCTTCCTAACCTCCATCTTAGTCTTGCCCCCTAGAGAGGGGCTGGCCTTTGGAGGGTGCATTTCCTTCCATCTAGGATGTGAATAGCCCTGTGTGAGTGTGAGTCTTTTCACTCGCAGTAGAAGGACCACAAACCATGTCATACACATAGATTAAGTATTACACTTGGATGTCTGCAGTTGGGAGGGATGAATTTGGTGATGAATTTTAACATCTTGAAGGCACAATCACGTATTGCCTCTGACAAAATCGTATAAGTAATCTTTAACAACCCCTCCCTGTGTATCAAGCTGCAGTGCATTCATTTGTGTTTATTGTGGTCTAAGACTGCATGCACTGATGGTTACCATGGGCCAGGTAGTATTTGTTAGCTGAAGAAACTATAGTAACTGGATTTGGAATCTAATCCCTGGCCGAATGTGTGCGTGGACTATTGTTGTTATTGAACTTCTTTATCAGAGTATTTGTGTGCTAAGAAACCAACATTAATAGATGGGAATCTAAGGTAGATACATGTGGTCTGCTTACTTTAATATCCTGTCTCAAAGAGAAATTTGTTTAGGATAACAATATCTCATAACAAGGAGTGAAGAGGAAAGAGTTAACGTTTCCTTTTTTTAAAGTACGCCACTAGCCACTTTTATGGAATGACTCTTCTGTCATGAGACAGAGAGCTAAAGTTCCCTCTCAATATAACTCATTACTTTTGATACATTAATTATGAATCTTCTTGTTTATTTCCCTTCTGGGATAAACACTATCAATGTTTTCAAATCCAACTTCAAAGGAAGAAGTTCTGTTTACAAAGAATTCCTGAAAATATGGCTAATCTTAAAAGTATGTTCCAAATACAAGCTCTTTGTTATCGTAGTAATGGTACATTTATTAAAGCAGCATAGAAAAGGATGGAGTCAGAATATAATGCCCTTTCTGTCCATTGACCTGACACTATTGCCTTTACACTGAGGATAGCTGGAGTTAGTATGAGAAAATCTGTCTTGTTACGTTTTGGAGGATAGGGACAGTACAACACGTTTCTTATAAAATCTTCAAGTTGTGTATCTGAGGTTTTGAAAGAAAGTGCTGCCCAATTCTACAGCAGTGCCTTAGAAAGGGAAGTATAAACCAGGCAGTACAGTCACTGGAGGAACAAAGATAATCTACATATTTATGTGAATTAATAAGAACAACTACTTCTTTTTGCTGTCTCAGTTGCTTCTTCCAATTATAGCATTCCTTTTTATCTGTCTTAATCTTTTTCTTAATTAATACTGGTGAAGTCATACTCATCTATGTTGTCTAGACATTTTTTATATGTAAACATATTATTTATTTTAAAAAATAAGTTTCTTATGACCCTGGCATACTCTGAGGTGGCCTGAATCCCCTTAGTAGTGTTTGCCTGAGGCTGTATTTTGTGTACTGAAGACCTGTAAGGTAGATATGGGTTCAGGCACTGGCATGAACTGCCCAGGGAGGTGGTGGTGTTTAGAAACTTCCCTATCCAACCATCCAGGAGCCACTCTGGCTGTCACACCTGCACCACCTGAGCTGGGACCAAGGCCACTCCACAGCTACACCCCCCACACTCACACAGCCAGACCAGGATTCCCATAGCACAGTCTCAGATGTCTCAATTGTTAAAATAATTTAATCTTGGTGCAATAACAAAATAACAGCTCGAGCTGGTGCCTCCCAGGAGGGACCTCGAACAAAGACCGCTCACAGTCTAAGCACAAAATGTCTGGGAGTCCTCGGCTCCTGCCCAAAGTGTCCAGTCCCCTGACTGGTGCCACAGGTCCCCGGGCTCTTTTGTTTTACAAAGGGTGGCATTTCACGGTCTCTTGCCTGAGGCTCAACCTGCAGCTTACACTGCAGCTGCTCACAGAGCTACGTGCACTGAATGTGTTCCTCAGCAGTGGAATCACCATCCCTGGAGGTGTTCAAGAAAGGACTGGGTGTGACACTTAGTGCCATGGTCTAGTTGACAAGGTGGTGGTCTGTCAAAGGTTGTACTCAATGGTCTTGGAGGTCTTTTCCCACCTTGATGATTCTGTGATACTATGAATTGGAGGACTGGGGTTAGAACCCAAGTTTTCTATGTAAGGAGCAGTGACAGATACGTGACCTTGACTATAGATGATGGGGTGTGTGTATATATATATATAACTAGAACACTGAAGTGTTACCTCTGTAAGAACCTCACACTTTTTCACATCTCAAAGCTGTAACATTTCAATTAGAAGTCTCTTATACCAATGGCAGCCTTTCAGATAAGTTTTTTATTTACTTGAGCACTGGCTCTCAATTTATTATTGCAGATGACACAGAATATTCAGGAGCATTAAAATGCATGTCAGGATGTTCTTCAAACCATAAGATTTGTTTAGTTTGCTGTTGCACAGGCACAATGATATTCTGAAAGGAACAAGACATTAGAGTAATTTTAAATTAGGTTTTACAGCTTCATATATTTCTTGCATAGTGATAGATGAGTTGTTTTACAATACAAATAAAGCATTTGGAATTAGTTGAGGGATATAAAGTTAAATATAAACTTGCTGATTCCTTGCAGAATTGTAGCCTAATAATTTTTACATCCTGGAAGATTATTAGATGTAAGTACATCTCAGAACTTGCTTTTCAGTTTGGGAGATAGATCTGAACTGTCTAAGTACTTGATGAAGCATATTTTACATAAAAATTGAAAAACCAGGTTTGATGGGTTCAGGTTTTTTCCATATATCAGCATTCATTTTAAAAAAAAAAGGCCTTGTGATTGTCAAATTCTATGAAATGAAGTTTTAGTCAAAATGTGGTAGCTGTTACAAAAAGACAGTTCAGAAAGAGGTAACTCATGCCTAGCCCAGGGGCAAGTCCTAAGTTGTTAGCACATCTGCCTATATACTGCTTAATTGTTGTTTTTCAAGGAGTCAGAAGATGCTACAAGGGGGATATCTTTCATAACTAATGTTTCTGCTGCCATATTATAACTGTGGGCACATACCTTGTCTGAGGAGTCTTTACACAGTAAAGAGAGCAAAGGACTCAATCTTTACTGTGTCTTTGAGTATAAACTCCCACATTAATGAGCAATGGGTTGCTTTTGCTGCTGCAGAATAACAATAGAGATTGCTTGAATTCTTTATTAGGTCAGGGAAATTCAGGTTAAATGGGTGCAAATTAGACCATGTTCAAACTTATGTTCTGTAAATATAATTCATCTTTTAATATGTGTTTTGTAGACTTTTCATCATGGTTATATTTATTAGTATTATCTTGCTGCAAGAAAATAATTCTTGAAGGATTACTAGAGGGCTTTCTCTTCTGTCAGTGAAAATAAAAACATATTCAAAATAAGTTTGATGTGAAAATACAAAATATGTGTCCTTCATTTTATATATAAAGGCTGAATAAATGCCAATTTTGCATGTTTTCGAATTAAGTTTGATTTAACAAATATTCATTTACTAAATCATGCATTTCCTTGCTTATTGATATTGTGAATAGGTATGTGAAATATGTATTTTATTCAGTACACGCAATTGAACAATAATTTAATCCATAGTAATTATGCAGTTGTCCATTATTTGGAAAGGAACCATGGCAGTCGGCATCCACATTGGTTCCCATGTTTGGGCCCAGGACTTGGGATGACATAGGTGATGTCTGGCTGCCATTTAAATTGAAGGATTGGTGTTCTATTTCTGCTTTTAAATATGAGCAGTAATTGCTATAAGGATCCCAAGGACAGCAAAAGAGGTTTTCAAGGGTAGTATTCTCCTGTTAGTGTTGGGGAAATCATTGCCACTTCAAAGGCTTCCCATGATTGTCTGAGATTTTGTAATAGTTCTCACTATTGCTCATTTACTTAGTGTTTTTAAAGATTCTAAAGCTGTATGGAGATGCTTGTTAAATTAAGCAGCTGATAGTAGGAGACTTTAGTTTTAAGTTTTTTAATAAAGAAGAATATATTTGCTATACTTCAGTATGATAATAGTTAAGGTATGTAATTCTCAATTATATATATTTTCTTTTTTCCTAAGACTTCTCCACTATTAACCAGCAGCTACAAGAATTTAAACCTTGGTAATAATTTTTGCAATTTTCATACAGGGAGAAAACAGGGATTTTTCATTTGTTTTTGTTTGTTTGTTTGTTTTTAAGAAAAATAAGAAAGGCAACAGCAATTAGTTCAGCTTAGAGCACTTTCCTCCACAGCTAGATGATTTTAAAGTGGCTAAATCAGTTTCTTTTAGCTGAGGCCAGATGAAGAGAGACCAGATCAACAGTGCAATCTGAGTGTGAAAAGCCTAAACCTGGTTTAAGCAGACAATACTTGGTAACTGCACAACAGGTTGCTGTTTTCTGTTACTCTACTCACGTATCTCCTGTGTATATGAAATACTGATTCCTTCATCAAAATTCTCTGTAAGAAGAGGAAATACCCTTACATCTTGATAATATTTGGCTGCTTCTGTTTCCCCTTTCTTTTTTTTTTTTACCTTTCCATTTTGGTTGCATTAGCTTTTACTTGAGATGATGCACTTGAAGGCCTTCTTTCTGCTGAAGTTGGTCAACAAGGTATTTGAGATTGGAGTAGATGTTTGTTGTATTTGAGTGCATTTTGCTGACCATATTTTGCTATTTATTCTACTCTAGAAGTAAATGCAGGCCTGGTTCCCTGAAATCACTGTTTGGCAGCAAGGGCTAATGACAGAACCAACCTCCCAACCAAGTCTTCTAAGCATCTCCCAGGTGATGACTGATGCAGACCTGTGAGTTAGAAAAGAGCTGTGTCTGTTGTGAGAAGTGTTTGGCTGAAGGTTGGCCTTTAGAACTGGGAACTCAAATGGGCAGTGTGCTGTCTGCTGCTTTCACATATCCAAAGGTGTTATATTGCAGACCGTAAATGTGACCATTGACTGTACATCATGATTATGTCATATAAGTGCAGCTGGAAGAACATTTGTCTGGCATTAAACCAAACTGCTCAACTCTTTCAGACAGCAGCACACACATAACAGTTTCAGATCGTTCATCCATCTAGTTTTTGATATACTGTGAAAAGAAATGCCAGAATTTATGCACATGGCCATGCTGCTGACAGATTCCTCAGGATACTTTGAAGAAATCTGACAGCTCCAATTTAAGTTTACTAATGTGATAAAGTGTTTTTTAAAGGGTATAAACATTTTATATGGGAAGCTGCAGTTTTGCCAGTGAAAGTGTTTGGCTTTACAAAAGCATAAAGAAAACAAACGCCCCTCCATAAAATAACATGGCTTTACAGTAATATCGTTAGAGAAATTTATATAGTTAAATCTGCTGAAGGAAGTAAAGGATTCCATAGGCCATTGGATTTCTGGGACAAAATCTTGAAAGACCAGAAATGTTTTGAAAGAAGTAAGGTTAAATTGTGAGATTAAAAACCCAAACCAAAATGACTTGTGGTTTTCTTTTCTTTTTT